>PUQB01000008.1:726867-1321867 GCA_003024785.1 Selaginella tamariscina
AGAAGAAAGAAATAAGGTCCCTCCGGGACACGAGTGAAGTTACTGAAAGGATCACAAGATTATCATGTTGCTCATAACATGTATGATTACGGCATGTTTAATTATCACTTTTCTTGAAATATTTTGTTAATTAATTTAAATTGAAACGTAAAAAGATTATCTCAAATACACACGTAGCTCACATAAAATTAGGGGTCTTCGTCTCAATCCTAATCATGCAGTACTGTGTCGTTGAGTTGGCATCCAAAACTTCAACACTGACGTGGTCAATAAAAAGCGTGTTTCACAGATTCACTATATAAGCCGGCTATACAAGCTGTAATGTCAACATTTAGCATATTACAACAGTCAAAACACGCTTATACACCTTCATTCAAATTTCTATGTACAGCTAAGAAAATACTGTGTATATATATAGAGCCCATTATACCTCCACATTCATCAAGACATCAAGTTCTTTATTTAAAGGTTTAAAGAAGTTACATTGTTGTGCTTGAGAAGATGAAAACTCTAGCTATTCTTGTTATATTTGGAATGTTCTTGGCATTGGTTCATGGAACAAGTGTGGGATTTTATAACTCAAGATGTTCTAAAGCCGAGTCCACAGTAAAGAAGACCGTGGCTGCACATTTTCATGCAGACAAAACGGTTGCAGCGGCACTGTTGAGAATGGCATTTCACGACTGCTTTGTACAGGTAATTAAGTAAGATATTAATGTTTTCAGGTTTTTACTTACACTATACTTAGGGTTGTGATGGGTCTGTATTGCTGGATAGATCGGAGGATGGATCAGCCGTAGAGAAGGAGTCCCCAGTGAATAAAAACTCTTTGCGAGGCTATGAAGTTATTGATGATGTAAAGAAGCGACTTGAAAGCATTTGTCCGGGCGTTGTTTCTTGTGCAGATATCATCCAAGTGGCTGCAAGGGACGCAGTTGACCTTGTAAGTGACGTGTGCGCGTCTGTGCGTGTGTGTTAAGTTTTGGTTATTTTTCCAGATAAATGGGCCTTATTGGGAAGTTGCTACTGGACGGTTGGACGGGAGAATATCTAGAGCATCCGAAGCAAATCAGAACCTCCCACCTCCTTCAGCCACTGTCGATGAAATGACAATTGCATTTGCAAATATGGGTTTATCCGAGGACGACCTTGTCAACTTACTTGGTATCTAACACACACACGCACACACTCACCATGGTTACGTATTGTGTGTTGCAGGTGCTCATACTATTGGAAGAAACACTGTGCTCTCTTTCAAGATCGTCTAAACAACTTCCAAGGAACAGGCAAGCCCGATCCAACCCTAGACAGAAAGTATTTACTGCAGTTGCAGAGGGCGTGTCCACAGAACGCGAGTGCTAACCCGACAGTTGCATTGGACAGAGGAACTGAGTTTAAATTTGATAACAACTACTACAAGGAGCTGGTGAAGAATCGTGGGGTTCTTAATGTAGATCAGGTTCTCACACATGATGCGTCTACACACCAGATTGTGAAGACTTATGCACTTTCCAACAAGGATTTCTTTGCTAACTTTGTCAAGTCTATGAACAAGATGGCCAGCATTAATGTGAAAACTGGGAGTAATGGGGAGATCCGTCTCAACTGTAGAGTTCCCAACAGAAGATAAGGATACTTGAAACCTCGTATTCTTTTTCTAACACATTATTTTCAACTGTCTGTTTGACTTTATAATTTTAGCTAAATTGATAAAACACTATAGAAATCAATGTATTTATTTACTTTTTTACATGTTTAGTTGCTTTAATTTTATTCACCATTTATAAACAGAGACTTCTTTAACTAAAAGAAAGTCCTGAAAAATTAGTAAGTCTTAGCTTGTTGAAAGCTTCGGGATTCACATGTAATTTAAATTTTATTTATAATATATTTGTAGATATGTAATTAATTTATTCTAATTTTATACGATTGACATACATATTTGGAATGTACATATGTATAATATATTCATAGTAAAGCTTCAAATAAAAAAGTACAACCTAATTTTTAACACACGCAACATAAAAATTATTTTAATATAACGGAAAATGAACTTACCTTATATTTAATATATACAGAATTTTTTAATATCAAAATATATTCTAGGAGTATAAAGAATATTCATAAAATATAAAAGACTGTAGTTTGGAAGTGTGAGAACCATCTATCATTATTATAACAAAATACATATCAACAGTTATATACATACGACGTAACACACACATATGGGACACATATAAAACGGGACACACACTTACATATATATTGCTCAGCTCAACCGACAACAAGGATATTCTTCAAGCGCCACTCTCAAGTTGCGTCCTTTTCAGCATCAACCATGCCAAATACTAGAGGATATAACACTCCTTTCGCATCAACACCAGTAGCAATCAATAAGTAATCCTTGAAATGATTTCCATCAAGCCCAATCAAAGGCTTACAACATGATAAACTAGTTAAGCATGCTTTAAAAGTAATGCACAATTGTTTGAAGCACTATTTTTTTCCATGAATATTTTGCTTCCAAAATTACTTTTTAAAAGCTTTTCATAATACGAAGAAAGTTTCACATAAGCCTCTACATTATTCCCATAAATCTCTTCAATTACTTTTTATTTACCCTTCAAAATTCACATGTACAATACATTAACATCATCTTTAAAGTTAATCTTCTTTATGATAATTTTTATTATGACTCTTACTTTAGACATTGACTGTTGTTACTTATTAAACTATGTTGACAAGCCCTAAATGTAATGAGAAACAATCCCACTTACTACACTTAAGTATTTAAGGGTAGTCTGGCCAACTGTCCTTAAATATTGTGATAAACTTTAAATAAAGGTAGCACTTACCTTTTAAAAAATTCTTACCTCATTTTTCGTGTCTTGGTTGGGTTAATGATTAGTTTTAGTGAGTTCGGCATGTTAGATATGTTTAAAAATACCTTTAGGTTTGACATGTTAGGGTTTAGGGGTCGATGGGTCGTTAATTAAACCCATTGGGAATGAAATTCCTTACCAACCTAGAAAACAAGGGGGGCTATATCACATATGTTAAGTAGTACATGTAGAAGAGCTTATGGGTTCATAATTGAGTTTGTTGCTCTTTTACTGGTGCAAGCTTTAGCTTATGTCGTTAAAGTATAACTCTCTGTTGTGCCACTATAACTTTCAGATAACAAGGGTATGTCCCACCTTTGGGGTAGCTCACCCTCAAAGTTGCCGAATCCATGCTTGGAAGGTCTTGTTGAAATGCATGTTCTAAAAGGCAGAGGTTGAGGCTTATCTCTAACCTTCTCTTCCACATCAAGCTAGTCGTGGCCAAGTAAGACACATTCGTGTCCTTTTCTACTGTGGGTGTGGGATCTTGTTTGATAAGTTGACATTATCCAGTTCCTAAGGGATAACAAAGGAGTTCTGAGAGCCACATTCGTGACACCTGGTAGAACTTTTGAATCTAAGAGATTATGATATGATAGCCCACATTGTGGAAGGTAGTGTAACATGAAGATGTGACACTTGACTAAACATTACACGATACAACACTTGAGGCACACCCTTTAGGGTTGTGTCATGAGTTTGTTGTTAAGGGTTTGAATACTCTAGCACGCAGGCATGCTTGTGCTTGCACTAAGGTGTTAAACCTTGGGCATTTGCTCAAGGGAGGTTAGGTCTTGTAACTAGGTGTGCTTTAGCACACTTGGCTAGGGGAGTGTTCTCCTTAGAATTTAAGGGTTGAATAACCTAAATTTGTTAGTAAGAGCCCTTTCGTGAAGCACTTGCAAAATCATGTACTTAAAGTTATTCAAACCTAGTCTTAAGGAGTTTGCTTAGCAGAACACTCATGTCCTCACTAAGTACTAACCCTAGGTCTAGGGTCCACTCAAACCCTTAAGGGTTAATTGTGGTTTAGCGTACCCTTGTCGCCCTAAAGGGGTTGTATTCCTGGATAAGGGTGATTCCTTAAAGGGCAAGTGACGATGCCTTAACTTTGTCATAAGGGTACATGTGAGACACATCTTCTTTGTGGGTTAGGGCATGAGCCTGTATAGGTCTACTAGGATAGGATCCTAAAGTCTATTCGGGATATCTTTTATGGTTTGAGGGATAGTCATTATATAGAACTTAGGGTAGGACTCTAAGTCTTCTGTTTAATTAAGCATCTGAGTCAAACTCTTTGGGTCATATTAAAAGACTTATTGTTGCTCACACTTTACAATGCAAATATTATGTATTTTAAACAAAGTCTATTCGGGATATCCTTTATGGTTTGAGGGAGGACTTAGTGTTGCTCACACTTTGCAATGCAAATATTATGTATTTTAAACTTTTGTATGGTGTGATAGAGTAGAACTCTGGATTGAACACGTGGAAGTAATTGGATGAATGCATAATAAGATGAGGAATCTTCTTGGAGAGACCTCCTTAGTTACCAAGGCTTTTGCGAAAACCGTTTAACTAAGACATGCAATTTTTGGAAAGCTTTGCCTAGTCGGGTGGGTGAGATTAGCACACAGAAGATAGGACTTGAACTCTACTGTAATGCTTAACATAACCCAACATAGCCCATGCACAGTACAATAGACAAGCAGTTTCTAAAGCTCGACTCTTTGAGCCACACTAATTTCAATGGTGAACTCGCATACATAAACTTATATGCCATAGAAGGATAGAATATGATAATTTATTAATCATTTGTACATTTTAAACTTTATAAAATTATAAATTTGCCCATAGAAGTTATAATTTTACCTTTACTAAATTTTGAATATTATAAAATATTCTTATTCAACCTTTCAACACCTTTTAACTGAACTAAACTAAAACCATTTTAAAATAATCTAAAATATTCTATTCTTTTTAAATAATTTATTTAATTTGGGGTAAATGGTATTAGAGATTAGGAATAATCAAGCATTGGAGTATGGGGATTACTGTAAGAGATTACTTCAATTATTGAGGAGTTACGGAAGGTTGTCAAAGCCAATACTATTTATGATCACCACAAGTTTCACACGATTGCATCAGATTAAGAAAGATACATTATAATTATTGGAGGCTACACACATTGGTTCTAGAAGGAGGGTCAGCTCATTTCATTTGAACCTTCACCAGTGTTTATCAATGTAAGAGAGTCACACATTTGAGGAATAATAAAGTTATTTCCTTGTGGATTGCTGATAGGTTTCAGTAAACCTTAATAAAAGAATCACGATTGAAGGTGAAAGCATGATTGGGAATGTCACAATTTTAACATGAAGGGCCAACACGTGCTAACACGTGGCTGTTTAGTGGACATTTGGTATCATTAAAGTTACAAAGTAAAAATTACATATAATATTTGTATATGTTTAATAACAACAATTATAATACAATAAATATTAATTTTAATAGTTAATATTAAAAATTAAAAGATTTGTGAAGAATATATACACATACATACTTTTGAGAATGAACTAAAATATTTTTAAAATGTACTTCTATTACACACACATAAATTCATATATAATTATGTTTATGCATATATTGTTCACGTGTTTTATTTTGATAATATTTTAATACTTATTACTTACATAACTAATATTATAATAATATTTAACATTAATACATACATATTTATAAGATGAATATAAACTGAAGCTTGTTTTTGACAAGGAAGCTAAAGCTTAAGCTTGTATGTTTGCTGTTATTTTGATCCATGTGTTAATATCATGTGTATATATATAAAGTTTACATTATAACATGTGAAGCATGAAGACAAACTTAACAGAATTTTATATATACATATGTGTGTAGTCTTAACAAATGTGTGGGAAAACTTTATTCTATTTATAATTATTTTTGTTTAGTTATGTTTAACTAAAAAGGGTATAATTTAAAAGGTACATAGATTACCTTATTTCGCAGCTATAAACCTTTACATAATAGGTTAGGATTGCAATGGAGAGCTTCCACAAGTTCCAAACTGGCATAAAACAGCGGACTACAGTGACATCTCACGACAAGATGGTTGACAAGCAAGAAGATGATAAGAAGAAAAAAAAATAAGGCCACTCATCTTAACGAAGCAAGAGGATGATAAGAAGAAAGAAATAAGGCCCCTTGGGGACACGAGTGAAGTTACTAAAAGGATATCACAAGATTATCATGCTGCTCATAACATGCATGATTACGGCATGTTTAATTATCACTTTTCTTAAAATATTTTGTTAATTAATTTAAATTGAAACGTAAAAAGATTATCTCAAATACACATATAGCTCACATAAAATTAGGGTTCTTCGTCTGAATCCTAGTCATGCAGTACTGTGTCGTTAAGCTGGCATCCAAAACTTCAACACTGACGTCGTCAATAAAAAGCTTGTTTCACAGATTCACTATATAAGCCGGCTATACAAGTTGTAATGTCAACATTTAGCATATTACAACAGTCAAAACACGCTTATACACCTTCATTCAAATTTCTATGTACAGCTAAGAAAATACTGTGTATATATATAGAGCCCATTATACCTCCACATTCATCAAGACATCAAGTTCTTTAGTTTAAAGGTTTAAAAAAGTTACATTGTTGTGCTTGAGAAGATGAAAACTCTAGCTATTCTTGTTATATTTGGAATGTTCTTGGCATTGGTTCATGGAACAAGTGTGGGATTTTATAACTCAAGATGTTCTAAAGCCGAGTCCACAGTAAAGAAGACCGTGGCTGCACATTTTCGTGCAGACAAAACGGTTGCAGCGGCACTGTTGAGAATGGCATTTCACGACTGCTTTGTACAGGTAATTAAGTAAGATATTAATGTTTTCATGTTTTTACTTACATTATATCTCTTTTTATACTTAGGGTTGCGATGGGTCTGTATTGCTGGATAGATCGGAGGATGGATCAGCCGTAGAGAAGGAGTCCCCAGCGAATAAAAACTCTTTGCGAGGCTATGAAGTTATTGATGATGCAAAGAAGCGACTTGAAAGCATTTGTCCGGGCGTTGTTTCTTGTGCAGATATCATCCAAGTGGCTGCAAGGGACGCAGTTGACCTTGTAAGTGACGTGTACGCGTCTGTGCGGTGTGTTAAGTTTTGGTTATTTTTCCAGATAAATGGGCCTTATTGGGAAGTTGCTACTGGACGGTTGGACGGGAGAATATCTAGAGCATCCGAAGCAAATCAGAACCTCCCACCTCCTTCAGCCACTGTCGATGAAATGACAATTGCATTTGCAAATATGGGTTTATCCGAGGACGACCTTGTCAACTTACTTGGTATTAAACACACACGCACACACTCACCATGGTTACTTATTGTGTGTTGCAGGTGCTCATACTATTGGAAGAACACACTGTGCTCTCTTTCAAGATCGTCTAAACAACTTCCAAGGAACAGGCAAGCCCGATCCAACCCTAGACAGAAAGTATTTACTACAGTTGCAGAGGGCGTGTCCACAGAACGCGAGTGCTAATCCGACAGTTGCATTGGACAGAGGAACTGAGTTTAAATTTGATAACAACTACTACAAGGAGCTGGTGAAGAATCGTGGGGTTCTTAATGTAGATCAGGTTCTCACACATGATGCGTCTACACACCAGATTGTGAAACTTATGCACTTTCCAACAAGGATTTCTTTGCTAACTTTGTCAAGTCTATGAACAAGATGGCCAACATTAATGTGAAAACTGGGAGTAACGGGGAGATCCGGCTCAACTGTAGAGTTCCCAACAGAAGATAAGGATACTTGAAACCTAGTATTCTTTTTCTAACACATTATTTTGAACTCTGCTTGACTTTATAATTTTAGCTAAATTGATAAAAACACTATAGAAATCAATGTATTTATTTACTTTAGTTGCTTTAATTTTATTCACCATTTATAAACAAAGACTTCTTTAACTAAAAGAAAGTCCTGAAAAATTAGTAAGTCTTAGCTTGTTGAAAGCTTCAGGATTCACATGTATTTAAAGTTTATTTATAATATATTTGTAGATATGTTATTAATTTCTTCTAATTTTATATGATTGACATACATATTTGCAATGTACATATGTATAATATATTCATAGAAAAGCTTCAAATAAAAAAGTGCAACCTAATATTGTTTTAACACACGCAACATAAAAATTATTTTAATATAATGGAAAATGAACTTACCTATATTTAATATATACAGAATTTTTTGTTCTAGGAGTATAAAGAATATTCATAAAATATAAAAGACTCTAGTTTGGAAGTGTGAGAACCATCTATCATTATTATAACAAAATACATATCAACAGTTATATACATACGACGTAACACACACATATGGGACACATATAAAACGGGACACACACTTACATATATATTGCTCAGCTCAGCCGAAAACAAGGATATTCTTCAAGTGCCACTCTCAATTTGTGTCCTTCTTAGCATCAACCATGCCAAATACTATAGGATTAACACTTCTTTCGCATCAACACCAGTAGCAATCAATAAGCAACCCTTGAGATGATTTTCATCAACCTCAATCAAAGGCTTACAACATGAAAAATTAGTTAAGCATGTTTTAAAAGTAATGCATAATGGTTTGAAGCACCATGTTTTCATTTTTTTCCATGAATATTTTGCTTTTAGAATTGCTTTTTAAAAGCTTTTCATAATCCAAAGAAAGTTTCACATAAGCCTCTACGTGATTCCCATGAATCTCTTCAATTACTTTTTATTTACTCTTTAAAATTCACATGTACAGTACATCATCATCTTTAAAGTTAACCTTCTCTATAATAATTTTTACTATGACTCTTACTTTAGACATTGACTGTTATTACTTATCAAACTATGTTGACAATCCCTATATGTAGTGAGAAATAGTCCCACTTATTACACTTAGGTGTTTAAGGGTAGTCCAGCCGACTGCCCTTAAATATCGTGATAAACTTTAAGCGAAAGTAGCACTTACCTTTTAAAAAATTCTTACCCTCATTTTTCGTGTCTTGGTTGTGTTAATGGTTAGTTCTTGTGAGTTCGACATGTTAGATATGTTTAGAAATACCCCTAGGTTTGATAGGTTAGGGTTTAGAGGTAAATGGGTCGTTAATTAAACTTATCAAATATATCTCATTGGGAATGAAATTCCTTGTCAACCTAGAAAACGGGGTGGGGTTATATCACATATATTAAGTAGTACATGTAGAAGAGCTTATGGATTCATGATTGAGTTCGTTGCTCTTTTGCCGGTGCAAGCTTTAGCTTATGTCGTTAAGGTATAACCTTTTGATGTCGTTAAGGTATAACCCTCTGATCTAGTCCTCTCACTAAAACCTTTTCAGAAATGGGGAATGGACTTTATAGAACTAATTAATCCTATGAGCTCAAAAAGGAATCAATATATACTGGTTTTAATAGATTATATGACTAAATGGGTAGAGGCAGAGCTTATGAGAAGGGCCAGTGCATATAATACAGCAAAGGTTATATATAATACTATAATAGTACGTTATGGTATTCTTAAGGAAATTGTGAACGATAGAGGAAAACATTTCATGAATGAAACAATAAAAATGCTTATGAAGGAGTTTGTGATAAAGCATAAGAAGTTTACACCATATTACCCACAGAGTAATGGGCAGGCTGAGTCGACAAATAAAGTCCTTAAAACTGTTTTAAGGAAGGTGGTTCAGGACAATCGGAAGGATTGGGACAAAGCTTACTAGAAGTTTTCTGGGCCTATAGGACAGCTTATAAAGTGACTATAGGCATGACACCTTTTAAGCTCGCATATGGATTAAAGGCCATAACTCTGATGGAGTATATTGTGCCGTCCTTGCAAATAGCTGTACAATATAATATGGGAAAGAAGGATTCTTTAGCAACTCGTCTAATAGAGTTAGAGAAGTTGGATGAGCTAAGGATGTACGCTTTATGAACAATACAAGCGATTAAAAGGAAAAGGAATATGTCATAATTCTAACCTGGTGAGTTGATTACCTTGGTAAAGATTGTGGGATATGTGGGATATGTAGGCAAAAAAACTCAAGCGTAACTGAGTCATCATGACCAAGGGCCCTCTCATAAACACTAATTGGCCCTTTGCCTAGTTGGCATAAGGGGAGAGGGAAAGGTTGTGACAGAAGGCTTAGCTTGATAGGAAGAGAAGAGGAAAGGAGATAAAGGAAGGGGACTTGGTCATGTGGTATAAAGGCAAGGTGGGAGAAATGAGTCAAAAGTTGGATTTGAAGTGGATAGGCCCTTTCAGGTTAAATTTGTAAAGGAAGAAGGAGTGGTGCAGTTAGAAACATTGGAAGGAGAGCAAATTGAGGGAGTGGTGAATATTAATAAAGTAAGAAAGTATATATCGTAGGAGAACGTTGCGGGAAATATTATTTATATTAATTTGAAGAGTATATTCTCTTTCTGGTAGTGCACGAGAAACAAGGGTGTAGATCTAGGGTTTTACAGAATGTGCTATGAAAGAGAGATGTCGGTGAAGAAAGGCTGTTTGCCTATCCAAAATTGTCAAGAGCTTGTCAATCCTCCCCATGGGGAGCGATTGGGGCAAGTACAGTTAGTGCATACGAAGTGGGAATACTCCGTGGATATGAAGAAGGTGTTGAAGGAGCTCGATTTATGGGCTTATGCATAGATTTTGAGAGATGGGGAGCCCCATGATGAGCAGTGTTTTACATTGGTCATGTTGATGGAAAAGGTAAAAAAACCTGAGGTAGGGTTTGTGGCATATTCGGAAGAGAGGAAGCTTCTCTTTACAGAGAAGTTGGTGGAGAAGGTTTTCCAGTTGCTGCGATCGGAGGGTGAGGTGAATGTCGATAAGGCTCACCGCACGGATTATTTGAAGGAAGGAAAGTAGTATGTGAGTAAGGTCGGATGTCATAGTTCTAACCTGGTGGGTTGACTATCTGGGTAAAATATGTGGGATATGTGGGCAAAAGACCCAAGCAGACTTGTCATAAACACCAATCGGCCCTTTGCCTAGTTGGCATAAGGGAAGAGGGAAAGGTTGTGACATCGGATTAAAGCTGTCTGATCTCGTGGAGAAGACGTAGTTGGCGGTAAATTTTATTGTCAACGCATTTGAGTTTTGGACATCGCATATCACGACGTTGTCGAAGGAAAATCATTCGGGGACTCGTATGTTCGGGACTTGATGGCTTTAGTGATAGCGCATCGTAGTAGTCCTTGCTAATGATCACACACACGAATAAAAGAATAGAAAAGAAAGGGGCAAACATGAGATGAAACTCATGACACGAAAGATACACTAACTAATTTTTATATTTCATCATAAGAGCACACACAAAATAATGTCATCACACCTATTTACAAAGTAAGAAGAAACTAGAGACTCTTCTCTATATCTATATGTGTCCTCTCTCCTCAAACCCTTGAGCCTTGGTTCCTTATATACCCAAAATAACATAAAGAATGCATGTAGGGTAGGGTAGGGATGTAAGAGAGGGTGTAAGATGGGGGTTACATAAGAATAATGGTAGGGGGTTATGGAAGAAGGTGGGCTTGACCCATAATGATGGGGGTTATGGAAGAAGGTGGGCTTGACCCATAAATGATGGGGGTTATGGAAGAAGGTGACTTGACTTTGACTTGGGAAGGTGACTAGGAAGGTGCATGGAAGAAGACAAAGAAAATGTGCATGGTCAAAGCAGGCACTAATCATATGGATTAACATAATAATGTTGACTAGTTTGACCATGCAAGAAAAGACAAAGAAGGTGAATAGTAAAGTGAAATGTAGACGTATAATACGAGTAGAAGACTAGTATAATACGAGTAGAAGATTAGTCCACTACATGCATACCAAGGGCTACCAAGGTGACGGTCCAAATTTTCCCGTGACAACGTCAAATCCAGTCATGTCTTTGTATGACATATTGAAGACGAAGAAGCCAGTGGGAGTGGCTCGATACCTGCTGAAGAGGCTGCAGGAGCACCTTTGCGCAATGTAGGAATTGGAGAAAAGAGGAGAGCCTTCATCAATGATGGCGTTTACATGGGTGCAAGTGATTTTGGATTATGTGCACCAACATGGAGAGCCAGCAAGACTGAAGATAGTGACTCATATGAAACAGGTGAGAAAGGAAACAGAGCTATTCCAGAAGAAGTAGGTCAAGCGTAAAGGACCAGAATCAAAAGGGAAGGAATTAGGTGGCAACTTGCAAGGAGAAGAGGAGAAACAGGTGGAGAAGACTCATAAGAAAAAGAAGCTTAAGGTGGAGAGGCCGATGTTAGCGAAGAGGACCACAAGGTCTGGAGGAAGGAGTGGGAAGCTGAAGGCGGGAGCATAGGATAATGCAGAACAGAAGCTAGTGGTGGATCTGGAAGAAGATGAAGAGGAATATTCAGGAGGTATGACGCTGGAGGAGGAACCACTGGAGCAAGGAGAGAAAGATGAACCTGTAGAGGAGTAGCAGCCGGAAGATGAGCCACGTGAAGTAGAAAAGGAGCGTAGGACAAAGGCAAGGCAACTGGATTTTCAAAAGCAGGTGATAACAGAACAAGAGACTACCCCGGAGCCGTTACGTGAGGGGCGGTCAATGATGATAGTTTCGCTAGTGACAATGGACCCTTTTGAGGAGAAGATAGGTGAGAAGGGTAAGGCAGCAGTAGATGAACGGACGGATCAGCAAGAAGGGAAGCAGAAGGTATCTGAAGCATCTCCGGATATTCTATTTCTGACGGTTATGCCTACAATTGTGGATATGACCGACGACGAAGTTGTGAAAATTGCAAGAGAAGTTGAGGAGATGGTGCGAGGATCGAAGTTTCCGAGACACCAATTCAATCCACCACCATTCCAATCATCATCGAGATCACACGGAGGTATGTATGGAAGGGGGGGGTGTGTATCGCAGGGATGCAGGTATCCAGTGTCTAATTTCCGCTTGGATGAGGAGGATCCACGTCAGTAGCAGCATGAGTGCAACATACAAGCGGATATGTTGTTCAAGCGTCGGAGAGCATTTATGCGGAAGGATGTGCAAACCACGGAAACGCAAATGTAGCTTGCGCAGGTGCTGGCGCAGTTGCAATCGGAGATGGTAGAACAGGTGGTTGGAGGTGGAAATGAGGTGTAGGATGCAATGCAGTTAGCGGCAAGCTTTTTCAACCATCTGGTCAATGCAGGATATACAGTCAAGGATAGAGCAGATATCCAGCGATTGATTGTGCAAGCAGTGGAGATGTGTTATGGCGCCCAAGATGATTGCCATTCAAGGGATGATGAACAAGGGTATTCAGCGACCAATGAAATAGAGGACCCCGAGTTCGGTGGTGGAGCTCAAACCTCTACTGATAGTACAGGAGCCAATGACCTTATTTCAGAGGTTGGTGCGAACGTGAGATGAGAGCCAGCAAACTGCTACCATACTGTCAGTGGTGGATGAGTTCTAGTGTCTTCAAGAGGAGAATGAGCAACTCAGGAAGGAGACGCAGGCGTTTCATCTTCAAGTCGCAATGGTGCAGCAGGAACTTGACAAGGAGAAGGTCGAGTTCAAGAAGTATAAGGACCAGGAAGAGGTGGAGTATCAGGAGGATACTCAGGATGTGTTGTTGTGAGGACACAGCAACGAATAAGGAGGGGGTAGTGTTAAAGGTAAAATATTAGGAGCATAGGACGTCCTACTATGGAGAGTGAAGGAGGAAGATCCTTACCGAAAGGAAAAGGTGAGTAAGGAAAAGGAGAGTAGGGGAAGGGAGAAGGGGTCTCCACAAGAAGTTCCAGTAGGAAAGAGAGAGAGTCCACGCTTTGTTCTCTTGTATTCATGTTAGAAATGAAGGTGCATATATAAGATCTTGTGTGTATATGTATACTCTCAATGAATAGATCTAACAAGGCAATAGCCAAAATCCATTCTTGCCCTTGACTTCAAACCAGTCATTGTGGCACTGAGAGAAGGTGTTTTTTATATATGTATATGTGGAGAGTTGATAAAAAGAAAGTGTGTAGCCTTTCTTGACAATTGAGAGAAAGGAAAACGGTTAAATAGGAAAAGGTGAGGTTTTCCTGTTTTCCTGTTTAACAGTCATCAAGGCACAACCTCTGTTGTGCTGCCTTAACTTCCAGATAATAGGGGTACATCCCACCTTTGGGGTAGCTTGCCCTTAATGTTGGCGAATATATGCTTGGAAAGTCTTGTTGAACTGCACATTCCAAGGGTCAGAAGTTGAGGCATGTCTCCAACCTCCTTGTCCATGTCAAACTAGATGTAGCGATAAGCAAGGCACATCCGTGTCTTTGTTCATTGTGGGTGTGGGATCTTGGCTGACATGTTTCTTTAAAGTTCCTAAGGGTTCACAAAGGGGTTTTAGAGTTGGCATTGAGAGTCACATTTGTAACACCTAATGTAACTCTTGAATCTAAGGGGCTATAGCATAATAACCCACATCTTGGAAATAGTGTCATAAATATGTGACACTAGACTAGACAACACACAATACAATGCCTTTTGGGGTTGTGTCATAAGTTTGTCGTCGAGGAGTTGGATACTCTAGAAAGTGTCAAGCCACGATCCAGGAACCAGGAAGAGAGCAGGATTCCAAGGATAGGAAGGCTTGACTCAGGAATAAGACCGAGAGCAGGACAGGAAGACTAGGAACAGGAACAAGACGGATCCGGGAGCAAGACAGGATCAGGATAGGATCCGGGAACAAGACAAGAGCAGGAACTCAGGAACAGAACAAGGAGTAGGACAAGGAACATGATAGGAACTGGAGCAGGATAGGAACTAGGAACTTAGGAGTAGGACAAGGAGCAAGATAGGAACTGGAGCAGGATAGCAGGACAAGGAGCTGGATAGGAACCGGAGCTGGATAGCAGGA
Source organism: Selaginella tamariscina (assembly GCA_003024785.1). NCBI lineage: Eukaryota > Viridiplantae > Streptophyta > Lycopodiopsida > Selaginellales > Selaginellaceae > Selaginella > Selaginella tamariscina. The sequence continues at coordinate 741,690 of PUQB01000008.1, forward strand.
CAAGGAGCAGGATAACAAATAACCGGAGCAGGATAGGAACCGAAGCAGGATAGCAGACAAGGAGTTGGATAGGAACTGGGAACTCAGGAATCAGGAGTAGGACAGGATTTAGGATGAGACAGAACAGGACAGGATTCAGAAGCAAGACAGAGAACCGGATAGGATCCAGGAGAGACAGGAACATGATAGGATTCGAAAGCCAGACAAGAGCAGGAGGCAAAGGATAAGACAAAACAAGACAAGAACAAGAATGATCGTAAATGACTAGTGTTGATAGTAACTCATTGTACAACAATTAGGTCGGAGCTTTATGCTCACAACTCCAAGCTAATCTAGTCATGAGTCTAATCTAGTCATGAGCTAAGAATAGTGTCCCTTATCCTCTAGGCATATCCTGTAGCATATCCTATAGGCATATCCTATAGGAATATCCTATAGGTATATCCTGTAGGAATATCCTGCAGGCATATCCTGTAACCCGTATCCTGTATCCGAAATCCTGCATCCTTGTATCCTGTATCCGGAATCCTGTATCTGCATCCTGTATCCTGTATCGGGTTGTGACAGCACCTCCTTAAGGACGAGTTCCACGAGTCTAGGACCTGGTTTAGCAGGATAATGCCGATGGAAGGCAGCAACTTTGGAAGAAGCATGGAGTAAGTTGGATGCAGGTTCCCAAGTGCGATCAGGTAGGCAAATAACCTTTCCAATCCACCAAGTATTGAAGTTGGCGGCGATGAAGACGAGAATCAAGGATGGCTGCAACTTCGTACTCAGGTTCACCAGCAATGACCACAGGAGGGGGAGGAGAAAAGCACGACCAGGAAGAGAAGAAGGATGATACGGCTCCAACAAGGAGGTGTGAAACACAGGATGAAGTTTCACCGTATTGGTAACTCGAGTCGGAAAGCTACAGGATTTACCTCCGCCACGATCCTGTAAGGGCCCAATCGTTGAAAATCCAACTTAAAAGAAGGCCTGTTGGTGAATGTGTCGACGAAGAAGCCACACGAGATCACCAATCTTGTATGCAGGTGCCGGCTGACGGTGAGCATCAGCATGATGCTTGTACCGTTCCTGTGCCTGAAGGTGAACTTGGAGATCATCCTGTACCTGCCGAAGATGCTGAAGACGATCCTGTACTACATGAGCGGAAGAAGGAGAAGCAGGAGGAGCAAAGTCAAAATGTGGATGGTGGCCTGTAAGAGCAAAGAAAGGTTCTGGCCTGTAGATGCGTGAATGGAGTTGTTGTAGGCAAACTCCCCATAGGAAGAAGGTCCAACCAATTATTCATGTTGGTAACTGATGAAGCAGCGAAGATATTGCTCCAAGGTCTAAATTGTGCGTTTTGACTACCCATCAGTTTGCGGTGATATCCTGAAGAAAGATCCGCTTTAACCTGTAAACTTCGGAAAGCTCTCGCCAAAACTTTGGACATGAATTATGGACCTCGATCAGAAAACAATGCTCTCAGGAAGACCATGGTGTGGAACACTTCGCGACACCAACTCAGTAGTTGTCTGGCCTATAGCAGTCTTGTTACATGGTAGGAAATGAGCCTGTTTGGTGAACGTCAACCATTATAAGAACTACATCGAATCCACGAGAAGGAGGAAGATCTGTGAGGAAATCCATAAAAATGGATCTCCAAGGAGTAGAAGGAACAGGAAGAGGACGAAGAGACAAAAGTGCATGACGAGGCATCTTCGACCTGTTGCAGTGTCACAACTCCGTACAATCTTTCCACAAAACCTCGCAACCTAGGCCACCAAAGTTGCGAGTCCACCAACTCAACTGTCTTGGCCACACCGAAATGTCCTGTAGCTGGGGTATCATGACAATCTGTACCACACGAGTCCTGCAAACACCAACAGGAACGTACAGGAGACCTTCCCGGTACAGGAGTCCGTCCTGTATGGCAAACAGCGTGTAGTCTGAACGGGAACTGGAGGAAGAGGAGCTTGCAATGTCAGGACTAATGTGTGAGAACACATTCCTTGCCAAATCGTCTGTAGCCAACTGCGAACGGATGTCCTGTAGAAGTGTTGAATCTGCTGGAGCCTGATGAACCTGTAGTGCTGATGAACGGAAAAGAGGTGAATCCTGTCGAGGAGGAACCTTCGACACTAATACAGGATTGGAAGAACCCTGTACAGGAATCCGCGACCTTACAGGAATGGAGAAAGCCTGCGGATGTGCTGAGGAACTGACATGAGGTGAATCTTGCCGAGGAAGAGTCTTCAACACTGATACAGGATTGGAAGAACCCTGTACAGGAATCAGCGAACTTACAGGAGTGGAGAAAGCCTGCGGATGTGCTGAGGAACCAACAGGAGGTGGATCCTGTTGAGGAGGAACTTCGACACTGATACAGGATTGGAAGAACCCTGTACAGGAATCCGCGACCTTACAGGAATGGAGAAAGCCTGCGGATGTGCTGAGGAACTGACATGAGGTGAATCTTGCCAAGGAAGAGTCTTCAACACTGATACAGGATTGGAAGAACCCTGTACAGGAATCAGCGAACTTACAGGAGTGGAGAAAGCCTGCGGATGTGCTGAGGAACCAACAGGAGGTGGATCCTGTTGAGGAAGAACTTTCGACACTGATACAGGATTGGAAGAACCCTGTACAGGAATCCGCAAACTTACAGGAGTGGAGAGAGCCTGCGGATGTGCTGAGGAGCTGACATGAGGTGAATCCTGTCGAGGAGGAGTCTTCAACACTGATACAGGAACATGCACAGTCAATCCTGTAGCTTGTACTGCCTCAGACACCAAAGATGTATCCTGCACGCAGGAAGGTACAGGATTGATTTTGGCTGCTGGAGAGGAAAACGTGAGCGTCCTAGACCTCCAGTCGATTTGCGGATTTGCAACAACGAACCATGGCATGCCAAAAATGATGGGAGTCGATCGAGTCTTGATCAAGTTGAAGGAAATCGAACAGTTGAATGCGCCATGACTGCAAGAGAAAGGTGTGGTAGCGTGGGTAACTGCGCCAGAAGCAATCAAACGACCATCGGCCACCTCTACAAGAACTGCATGCTTCAACTTCACCACCGGAATGCCATGCTGAGCTGCAAAAGCGTCATCCATGAAACATGCATTTGCACCAGTGTCTAACAGGGCAAACTCCTTGAGCTCTCGGTTATTGAGGTAGATGTGTACAGGAAACTTGAGTGGTGAAATGGTATGAGCAACACCAATGGAGCCTGCACTTATGTCCAACTTCGCGGCTCCTAGACGGAGTGGACATTGAACTTCGGCTTCAACTTCGCACGTCTTGAACTTCTTGGCTTTAGCAGGACATTCCGCCACCTTGTGTCCTACTTCACCACAATACAAGCATAAGTTCTCACTGCGACGGCGTTGCTTTTCCGCAGCTGAAAGTGGACCACGCTTGTATTTTTCAACCTCCATAGGGACTACTCCAGAAGGTGTCACAAGAACATGTGCTACAGCTGCATGATTGACTTGCAGGAACTGCTGACGAGATTTTTCCTGACGACGTTCGAACAAACGGTTGTCACAGCGAACGGCCTATTGGATGATCTCCGCTAAGGTTTGGGCATCCGGTAACGTAAGGAGAAGGTCCTTCACGTCATCCCTCAACCCAAAACGGAAATGTTCGATCAATGCAGTCTCATCCCATGGAACGTTCGTGCAAAGTTGTTGAAATTCGGATGCATAAACAGAAACTGGTCGGGATCCTTGTGTGAGCTTGCGTAACTTCGTGCATGCGGAATGGTAGTTATCAGGATCTCCAAAGCAGGCTTCAAAGGCAGCCACGAATCTTTCAAAATCTTCCATCAATGGATCGTCACGTTCCAGCAAAGGGGCAACCCAAGCCCGGGGAGATCCACTTAGTAAGGATGCCAAAAGGCCAACCTTTTGTGCATCAGTGAGTAGCGGCGTGGTTGCATGCGGATCAAGAGCCGGATCTGATTCAGGAAACCTTGAAAATCGGCACGGTTGCCATTGAACTTTTCTGGCATGCTGATCTTCGGCTCCGAAGAAAAGTTCGATGAAGAAGGAACCACTGATGCCTGAGAGAGAGCCTGCGCAGCAGCCTTGGAGGAGGCATCAGCAGCTGCATGTGCCGCATGGGTGGAGCCTTGCAGATCGGTGACCACTTGGCGCAAAGTGGCCAGCTCATGAAGCAACATTTGGTGCTTGCGTTGAATCTGCTCAAAAACGGCCATGATCTATGAAAGTAAAAAGGAGGAAAACGAAGAAAAGAATCAAGAAAAAAAAGTATCTGGGAAACTGAGAACTATGAAGGTAGTTACTATCAAACTGTCAAGCCACGATCCAGGAACTAGGAAGAGAACATGATTCCAAGGATAGGAAGGCTTGACTCAGGAACATGATCGAGAGCAGGACAGGAACTAGGAACAGGAACAGGACAGATCCAGGAGCAAGACAGGATCAGGATAGGATCCGAGAACAAGACAAGAGCAGGAACTCAGGAACAGAACAAGGAGTAGGACAAGGAACAGGATAGGAACTGGAGCAGGATAAGAACTAGGAACTTAGGAGTAGAACAAGGAGCAAGATAGGAACTGGAGCAAGATAGCAGGACAAGGAGCTGGATAGGAACCGGAGCAGGATAGCAGGACAAGGAGCAGGATAACAAGACAAGGAGCTGGATAGGAACTGGAGCAGGATAGGAACCGGAGCAGGATAGGAACAGAAGCAGGATAGCAAGACAAGGAGCTGGATAGGAACTGGAGCAGGATAGCAGAATAGGAACTAGGAACTCAGGAATCAGGAGTAGGACAGGATTCAGGAGTGAGACAAGAACAGGACAGGATTCAGGAGCAAGACAGGAACCGGATAAGATCCAGGAGAGACAGGAACAGGATAGGATCCGGAAGCCAGACAAGAGCAGGAGGCAAAGGAGCAAGACAAGACAAAAACAAGACAAGAACAAGAATGATCGTAGAATGACTGGTGTTGATAGTAACTCATTGTACAACAATTAGGTCGGAGCTTTTATGCTCACAACTCCAAGCTAATCTAGTCATGAGTCTAATCTAGTCATGAGTCTAATCTAGTCATGAGCTAAGAATAGTGTCCCTTATCCTCTAGGCATATCCTGTAGCATATCCTATAGGCATATCCTATAGGTATATCCTGTAGGAATATCCTGCAGGCATATCCTGTAACCCGTATCCTGTATCCGAAATCCTGCATCTTGTATCCTGTATCAAGAATCCTATATCCTGCATCCTGTATCCTGTATCGGGTTGTGACAGAAAGTAGGTGTGCTTGTGCTCACATCAAGGTGCTAAGTGTCACGACCCGATACAGAATACAGGATTCCTGCAGGACTTTCCTACAGGATTCCGGATACAGGATTCCGGATACAGGATATGGGTTGCAGGATTTTCCTACAGGATATTCCTACCAGGATTCGGACACAGGATTCGGTTGCAGGATATTCCTACAGGATATGCCACAGGATATGCCTAGAGGATAAGGGACATGTGGACTCATCTTAGCCTCTGCATGCATGCAATCACTTTTGCATGCATGCAACCACTTTTGCATGCATGCCTAGATTAGCTCTTGGAGTTGTGAGCATAAAAGCTCCGACCTAATTGTTGTACAATCAGTTACTATCAACACCAGTCTTACTACGATCAATCTTGTCTTGTCTTGTTTCCTGTCCTGTTCTGTCTCGCTCCTATTTCCTGTCCTGTTCCTGGATCCTGTCCTGCTCCGGGATCCTGTCCTGTTCCTGTTTTGCTCCCGGATCCTATCCTGATCCTGTCTTGCTCCTAGATCCGTCCTGTTCCTATTCCTGGTTCCTGTCCTGCTCTCGGTCCTGTTCCTGAGTCAAGCCTTCATGTCTTGGAATCCTGCTCTCTTCCTGTTTCCTGGATCGTGGCTTGACAGTTTGATAGTAACTGCTTCATAGTTCTCCGTTTTCCAGCTACCTTTTTCTTGATTCCTTTCCTTCATTTTCCTCCTTTTTTCTTTCCTAGATCATGGCTGATTTTGAGCGTTTTCAACACGAGCACCAAATGCTACTTCATGAGCTGGCCACTTTGCGCCAAGTGGTCACCGACCTGCAAGGTTCCACCACTGCGGCACATGCAGCTGCTGATGCATCCTCCAAGGCTGCTGCGCAGGCTCTCTCCCAGGCATCGGTGGTTTCCTCTTCATCAAACTTTTCTTCGGAGCCGAAGGTTAGCATGCCAGAGAAGTTCAGTGGTAATCGTGCCGATTTCCAAGGTTTCCTGAATCAGATCCGACTCTTGATCCGTATGCAACCACGGCGCTACTCGACTGATGCTCAAAAGGTGGGTCTTTTGGCATCCTTACTAAGTGGATCTCCACGGGCTTGGGTTGCCCCCTTGCTGGAGCGTGACGATCCACTGATGGAAGACTTTGAAGGTTTCGTGGCTGCCTTTGAAGCCTGTTTTGGAGATCCTGATAAGTACCGTTCTGCATGCACGAAGTTACGGAAGCTCACTCAAGGATCCCGACCAGCTTCCGTCTATGCATCCGAATTTCAGCAACTTTGCACGAACATTCCATGGGACGAGACTGCATTGATCGAACACTTCCGTTTTGGGTTGAGGGACGACGTGAAGGACCTTCTCCTTACGTTACCGGATGCCCAAACATTAGCGGAGATCATGCAACAAGCTGTTCGTTGCGACAACCGTTTGTTCGAGCGTCGTCAGGAAAGATCCCGTCAACAGTTCCTGCAAACCAATCCTGCAGCTGTGGTACATGTTCCTGCACCACCTTCTGGAGTAGTTCCTATGGAGGTTGAGAAATCCAAGCGTGGCTCTCTTTCCGCTGCCGAGAAGCAACGTCGTCGCAGTGAGAACCTGTGCTTGTATTGTGGTGGAGCAGGACACAAGGTGGCAGATTGTCCTATTAAAGCCAGGAACTTCAAGACGCGTGAAGTCGAAGCTGAAGTTCAGTCGGAAAACTCCAATGTCCACTTCGTCTAGGAGCCGCGAAGTTGGACGTAGGTGCAGGCTCCATTGGTGCTGCTCATACCATCCGTCACTTAAGTTTCCTGTACACATTCATCTTAATAATCGAGAGCTCATGGAGTTTGCCTTGTTAGACACTGGTGCAAATGCATGCTTCATGGATGACACGTTTGCAACTCAACATGGCATTTCGGTGGTGAAGTTGAAGCGTGCAGTTCCTGTAGAGGTGGCCGATGGGCGTCTAATTGCTTCCGGTGCAGTTACCCATGCTACCGAACCTCTCTCCTGCAGGTATGGCACATTCAACTGTTCAATTTCCTTCAACTTGATCAAGACTCGGTCGACTCCCATCATTTTGGGCATGCCATGGTTCGTTGTTGCAAATCCGCAGATCGACTGGAGGTCTAGGACGCTCACGTTTTCCTCTCCAACTGCTAGGATCAATCCTGTACCTTCCTGCGTGCAGGATACATCCTTAGTATCTGAGGCAGTACAAGCTACAGGATTGACCGTACCTGTTCCTGTACCAGTGTTGAAGACTCCTCCTCGACAGGATTCACCTCATGGCAGTTCCTCAGCACATCCGCAGGCTCTCCCCACTCCTGTAAGTTTGCGGTGTCCTGTACAGGGTTCTTCCAATCCTGTATCAGTGTCGAAGGTTCCTCCTCAACAGGATCCACCTCCTGTTGATTCGTCAGCACATTCGCAGGCTTCTTCCACTCTTGCGCAACCACGGACTCCTGTACAGGATTCTTCCAATCCTGTACACTCACGGTGTCCTGTACAGGATTCTTCCAATCCTGTACACTCATCAACAACCACACAGGTTTTTTCCAATCCTGCTTCTTTCTGTTACCCTGCCTCTGTTCCATCCCCAAGATCCTTCCTCTTTTTCAGTCACAGCTCCCTCCTTCTCCTCTCCGAGTTCTTACCACTACCATGCATGAACTCGCCACTGATCCTGCCCCCTTCCACCTTTTTGCTTTTCAAGTAACTCCTACGTCCTCTTTACCTTTCCTGTATCCGACTCCCCTGTTTTTTCTCCTTCTCCTTCTCCTTCTCCTCCTTCTTCCCTACCATCCAAGTACCACGACTTTAAGGACGTTTTTGACAAGCACAAGGCTGCAGTTCTTCCTGTTCACAGGTCCTACGACTGTCCTATTGATCTTGCGGAAGGAAAGACTCCACCATTCGGACCGATCTATGCATTGTCACCCACAGAGTTGGAGGTTCTTCGTCAGTACATCGAGGACAACTTAGCATCCGGCTTCATTCGTCACTCAAAGTCCCCTGCAGGAGCTCCTATCTTCTTTGTCAAGAAAAGGATGGGAGTTTACGTTTGGTGGTGGACTACAGGGGTTTGAATCAAGTCACCATTCGGAATCGGTACCCGTTGCCATTGATCCGGAACTTCTCGATCGGCTGCGAGGGGCAAAGGTGTTCACGAAGATCGACTTACGAGGAGCCTACAACCTTGTACGGATTCGTCCCGGCGATGAGTGGAAGACTGCCTTTCGTACAAGGTATGGACATTTTGATACACGGTAATGCCTTTCGGCCTTACCAATGCCCCAGCTGTATTCAGACCTTAGAACAGTATCTTCGTTGCTTCATCAGTTACCAGCAGGACAACTAGTTGGACCTCCTTCCAATGGCGGAGTTTGCCTACAACAACTCCATCCACGCATCTACAGGACAGACACCCTTCTTTGCTCTTACAGGCCACCATCCACGTTTTGACTTTGCTCCTCCCGCTTCTCCTTCTTCCGCTCCTGCAGTACAGGATCGTCGTCTTCAGCATCTTCGGCAGGTACAGGATGATCTCCAGGTTCATCTTCAACAGGCACATGAATGATACAAGCATCATGCTGATGCTCACCGTCAGCCGGCACCTGCATACAAGATTGGTGATCTCGTGTGGCTTCTTCGTCGACACATTCGCACCAACAGGCCTTCTTCTAAGTTGGATTTTCAACGATTGGGCCCTTATAGGATCGTGGCGGAGGTAAATCCTGTAGCTTTCCGACTCGAGTTACCATCCACGGTGAAACTTCATCCTGTGTTTCACACCTCTTTGTTGGAGCCGTATCATCCTTCTTCTCTTCCCGGTCGTGTTTCTTCTCCTCCCCCCTGTGGTCATTGACACGGAACCTAAGTACGAAGTCGCAGCCATCCTTGACTCTCGTCTTCATCGTCACCAACTCCAATACTTGGTGGATTGGAAAGGGTACCTGCCTACTGATCGCACTTGGGAACCTGCATCCAACTTACTCCATGCTTCTTCCAAGGTTGCTGCCTTCCATCGGCATTATCCTGCTAAACCAGGTCCCAAGACTCGTGGAACTCGTCTTTAGGGAGGAGGTGCTGTCACAACCCGATACAGAATACAGGATTCCTGCAGGACTTTCCTACAGGATTCTGGATACAGGATATGGGTTGCAGGATTTTCCTACAGGATATTCCTACCAGGATTCCGGACACAGGATTCGGTTGCAGGATATTCCTACAGGATATTTCTACAGGATATGCCACAGGATATGCCTAGAGGATAAGGGACATGTGGACTCATCTTAGTCTCTGCATGCATGCAATCACTTTTGCATGCATGCAACCACTTTTGCATGCATGCCTAGATTAGCTCTTGGAGTTGTGAGCATAAAAGCTCCGACCTAATTGTTGTACAATTAGTTACTATCAACACCAGTCTTACTACGATCAATCTTGTCTTGTCTTGTTTCCTGTCCTGTTCCTGTCTCGCTCCTATTTCCTGTCCTGTTCCTGGATCCTGTCCTGCTCCGGGATCCTGTCCTGTTCCTGTTTTGCTCCCGGATCCTATCCTGATCCTGTCTTGCTCCTAGATCCGTTCTGTTCCTATTCCTGGTTCCTGTCCTGCTCTCGGTCCTGTTCCTGAGTCAAGCCTTCATGTCTTTGGAATCCTGCTCTCTTCCTGTTTCCTGGATCGTGGCTTGACCAAGGAGGTTAGGTCTTATAACTAGGTGTGCTATTGGTACACTTGGTTAGGAGGTGTTCTTCTTGGAATTTAAGGATTGAACAACCTAAACTTATTAACATGAGCCCTTTTGTGAGGCACTTGTGAGGTCTTGTACTTAGGATTATCCAAATTTAATCTTAAGGAGTTTGCTTAGTAGAACCGCCTACGGCGCACACTCATGTCCTTATTAAGCACTAGCCTAGATCTAAGGTATGACTTAGCCACTCAAACCCTTAGGAGTTAGTCGTGGTTCAAGGTACTCTTTGTTGCTCTATAAGGGTTGTACTCCCATGTGAGAGTGATTTCTCAAGGGGTAAGTGACAATGCCTTAACTCTATCCCAGAGGTATGTCTAAGACATGTCTCCTTGATGAGGTTAGGGCATGAGTCTGTCTAGGTCTCCGGTATCGGAGCCTATTCTTTACAGTTAGTAGGACTGCCTAAAGTGTAGTGTTTTTCAAAGTTTAGTTAGTTCTAAGTTCTTGAAGTATTTTATCACTTTTGGCTAACTTTGCGTAAAGAGTTAATCCTGAAATCTATAACTCTTTAAAAAAACACCTGCTTGGTAAGTGAGTGTGGGTTATGGACTCTAATATCAAAGGTAGCACTTGGAAAGCAACTTTCAAATTGCATGCCAGGTTACTTTGCCATATGATTGCCCATGTTACTTTACCTTATGAATGTCCATATTACTTTACCTTATGTTACATAGGTTAACATATTAAACACTTCTAAAAGACATGGCAAGTTAGTTTGTTCTGACTTACAAATTAAGTCTTGTGAAGTGAATCATGTGATATGCTAAGTCTACACATTATTGAAAATTTTTATTTTTCTTTAAGGTGTTTGAATTTGGGATAACACATGATTTGAGAACAAATGGTGTCCATTGAATTTTAGCGAGCACAACTAAAAACATGTAAGCGAGATACATATAGTTGTTTATTTGTCCAAAATTGAAACAAAGTGGTAGAATCACCAATAGCAACGGAAAGACTAATAGCTTCAACCCAAAAACTCTTGGCATAAATTAACAACATGTGTCCCAAAATTAATTAATTAAGTTTTTCTTTTTAACTTTTAAATTTTTTTTAATGAAAAGCTGATACACAATAAAAGATCTATGACTTAGAAATATAGAGTGAGCATAAAATTCACCAAAATGTCAACCATTAATTTTACATGCAAAATATTATACACATACACACATTTGATATACTTAATTATTTGTTTTGCAAAAAGAACATTAACAAAGGCATTAATGTGACTAATATGCTCAGTCTTTGGAAGGTCTCTCATCTATAACATACACATATAGATGTATGTGTGTGTGTATAATGTGTTTTATTTAAATTAAAAATACCATAAGTTTTGTAAGAGATTGATAAACATGCACAATGTTATATTTAAATTTAAATTATATATATATATATATAAGAGAGGGTGAGAGAGAAGAGATCTCCTTATAAGTATAATTAATAAATAATCAAAATAAGCAATTCTTATGTATAAATAGACATACATACATATGTACATGAGTATATAATTATGTATGTATATTATATATATATATATTATATATATATATATATATATATATATATATATATATAATATTATATGTAAAGTATGTAATAGCTGAAACATACCTCTCTTTCTCTCTACGCATCCACATGTTTGTGTGTAATATATATGTATGTGTACACATTGCCATATATATATATATATATAAAAGAGGACACTAGTAAACTATATTCAACCATATAAGAAAATAACAATGAAAGCAATAAAGAATTAAAAGCTTTAATATATATTTTTAATTAAAAATACTAAGTAGGTGCACCTTCATTACATATGTATTGTGTAATATGTATATGTAAAAAACCCTTTAGTAACTAGGTAAATAAAAATTGTGCACTAGTAATTTATATTTTAATTCAATTAACCACTCTAATGAAAAAGCATAGTGGTAATTATTATTAATGACATAGCTTAAAGGCATGAACACAAACACTAACACAACATGCAATTTTTTGGACATAACACGAAACACAGAAATGAAGAAAAACATGAATATTCTTTAGAGTATTCTATTCACTCATCTCGTCTAGAAGCTCCTCATTAGTATCACAATCATCTTCGTCTTCTTCAATAGCCTCAATATCAACGTTGCCAATTTAAGGAATACTTCTTGCTTGGATAAATCCCAAGAACTTGTTGTAAGAAGTGTGGTTGGCTATCAACTTGGTATTACTGGCCACAAATACCAAGTCTACGTCTGGCTTACTACCAAGTAATTTTTCTTCTTTGAAGTGACATGCCCAAAGATGTTGAACAATTGCCTCACAAATGAGGAAGAACTTGCTTAACTAAGCACTCGAATTGTCAACCTCTACAAATCTAGACCAGAGTAGTTGTTGTCCTCCCACCATTGCACATAACCTTTTGTTGTATGATCCATATGGGAGTCCCCGGTGCCAAATTGCCCTCAAAGTTCATGTACTAGCAAAGTTGATTTTTTATAGTCGATCTTTGTTGATAATCAAGGAACTACATCTCCAAATATGTGTTTCAATCCTTCTAAACCTCCTTGGATATTTCATGTCCTCACCCCTGAAACTCTGGATCAAGCACATATGCCGCAAAGTCAAAGATGCTATGATAATCCCACCACTTATTTGAAAGCAGTTGGTTCAGCTCGTCATACCTAAGATCATCTTCCTCTAGTTGATGGATGTTCTCACTCATATGATTCATCCCCTCGTAGACCTTCCCAACCATAGGCACATCTCCATAAACCATTCATAGCAAATACATCACCTCCTCAAAACAACAAGCATGTCTTCAACCTTGTCTCAGTATTTATCATTGAACATAGTTCCTTGACATTCTTTTTGGGCATTTGTCCTTGACTCTGGCCTTGTTTGTAAGTGTTGCTCACAAACATCTGATGTAGCTTCAGCCTTAGCTCCACCAATCTCCATCATAAGAAAGTTGTTGCTGAATCTTGTTTCACTGAACTTCAACACTCATCATGAAGAGAAGGGTGTTAAAATTGCCACCAAATATGAATGGTTCCGGAAGAAGCCAACAAGAGCCTTCCCCTCATTTAGAAGCCCAATCATCCATGGTAGTTTTGTGAAATCCTTGAGAATGTTGTTCAAACAATGAGTGAAGTAAGGAGCCCACACATTTGGCCTTCTCACCTCTAAATCTTGGACCTTGTTTGAAGCTTCACCATCTGTGACAACAAGAAGAACATTCTCCTCTCCGACAGTCTCAATACCTCAATCCATGTTGCGAAAACATTATTGATAGTCTTCCCACTAGAAATATATTAATGGCCTCAAGGAAAGTTGATTATCCTTTGTTGTATGCAACAAGCCCCATGATATAATGATTCCTTGTGTCATTCTATGCATCAACAACAAGAGTAACCCCACCCCACAATTCTTCCAACGTGCCTTCACTTTGGCAAGTTAAACTTTGATACTGGCTTTCTCCTTTTGCAACAATTGCTCTCACAATGCCATCTCTATTGGAGGGTCATAGGGAATCCCATGCCTCGAATATGTTGCACCATCTCCTTGAAATAATGAGAATGAGCTTGTCCTATGGCCATATCCATTACTTCCTTCTTTTTTCGAATAAAGGGAATTCCTAATTCCTTGCTGTCATTGCAAAAAAAACTTGGAAATCCCTTCTGTAGAATTGTTGCTCGGTAGAACTATGGAAAGCAACGAAATTCTCACCCCTATTGCTTTGGACACCTTCAACACATGTAAAAACTGCTCGTTTCTTGCTCTAGTGTCTTCTAGCCAAAACCTAGTCATCAATGGTTTTAGCCATCTCCCTGAGTTGTTGTCTCTTCTATGCTAAAATGACATCACAACTTAAATGTCATAACTAGCTTCCCATATCAGATGCCCCCTAACACATTTTACACCTGAAACCTTGTCTCTCAACAAACACCACTTACAAGACTAGTGTCGATGCCCACTATGGCAGTTTGTTTCATTGCCAAGGATCACCTCTTCCCACCAACGGGATGATGAATGTCACCCTGTTGATGCAGCCCTCCAACTCCGACTCGCATATGCCATCGCCCAATATTTTCCAGCCCTACCTCCAAAATTCGGTGTGCGATCACTCAGGGACAATGATGCAGATGCCCTGCTGCTGAAGCATGCGCATGTTATAATCCCCAAGTTGCCATAGCACTGACCAACCCTAGGCGACAACCCCTCTTCTCCTCAAGAAAGAATTGTGCTCACTCGAAGCTCGTGTAAGGGTTTTGTTTTTAGGGTGAACATGGTCAAACCAATATGTGGTAACACGGTGTTTGACTGTGTTTCAAACTGTGTTTTGGAGCATTGACTAGGTCAATACACATGATCCATGTTAGCATGGCTCTTAGCCGTGTTTGCAGGACCACGGCAACACGCCGTGGTTCATGACGTGTTTTGGAGTTATGATTAATAACATGGCATGTTTTTTAATTTACTAGGGCTAAATAACCACCCACTAGTAAAAGTGGGCCTTAATAATAATCATTTGATTTTCATCTTATAAAACCACTAGAATATATTGATTTTAATATCAATATATTCTAGGGATATTATAAGTAGATTGGAGATCTCCGTTCTCAAAGAATGCCTCAAGTAGGATGTTCCAAGAGAATATGTTGGGCTGATGTATATGCATGACATAACGGATATACATAGTGTGTATTGACAAAGAGAGTTGTTTACAAAAAAAAAAGTTTTTGTTTTAAAGACATTCATTGCACAACAAAAAGTTATGCAATTGCCATATAAGCACTACACAAGCATTATCATTGTCTCAAATCTTGCCACATGTAAGTTTCTAGGTCACACCATGCATGCATTTTAACATGTTTTTAAGTTCATTTATCCCATATTCAAAGGCACTACCCAAGCTTCTTTATAAAGAGACTCAAGACAAGCATTTCAGTTCAACACAACTTGTGAATCGTTCTTGTGTTAGTAAATTTTTCTCTTATTATTCTTTAGTTTTTTCTATTTATAAATAAGATTTGAGAGTCAAGATTCAATATCCGGTTTGACAATAGTGTTTAAACAAGGAAATACTTATGTTTTGACTTCGAAAAAAGGGGCATATTCTAACATAAGAATGGACACTACATTTTGACAGCACATGCAAAATGAGTTCTCACTATAGTGCATGTTTTCGAGAGTGTAACTTAAAAAGCATGTTATGGTGTTAGACTTATAATACAACAAAAAGTTAGGTATTAACATATGATAAATATGTTAAGTAGCTGGATTAAAGATGCAATGTAGTTGAAATATTGTCTGACCTTGGACAAGTATAACTTGAAATCTTAATTAATTATAAACATGCACTTTGTATCATGAGAATGAGATAAAATGATAGTTTTTTATTGTAGAAAGATTTAATACTACCTTTTTATTAGTGCAATTTTGGGGTAGATGGCGTGACATACCAAAAACAACAATGTTGGAAACATACGTTTACATTTTTAATTTATTAAGTATCGAAGGACTTGCATAGTGAAGGTGTTCGGTGCACACTTGTGCATTTTCATTTTGAACTCCTTAAACTTGAAATATATAACGTTGTTTGTACTATAGGGATAAACTTTTGAATAAGGGTGATTCCTTGATTAACAAGAGCATCAATTAAAGTTCTCCACTTTGTTAAGTAAGAAGTCACTGAGAGACCTTTGAACACCTGATGCAGACAACACAATGGTTAATTTCTTTACTTAACTAGAATTTATATTGGAAGTTTCTAATTAGTGTTGACTGTCGGTCTCTAGGTTAATAAGAAATAAAGCCTCACTTTATTTCTTAATATTAAACATTGTTGATGACCCTATCGTCTAGTGCACAACAAACACTTTGAGTTCATCTCAAGTGCTTAACTTAATGCCTTCATATTTCTTCGATTTTCCAGTAGTTCCACATCCCCATGTTAGGATATTATAGCCTCATATTCCTGCATTCCTCAGTGTTTCTCATTACCCTTTTACATAAGGGTCTATACCTTGTTAGTATATAGCTATGCCAGTTTATGTATGAGACTTTTATAAAAATCAAGTTCTTTTTTGATATAGCCTAGTGATAACTACTACTTGATTGGCTAATGTTGAAAGCATTACATTAGATAAGGTGTTTCATGCAGTGACTTTTGCCTTGACAATGGATGCACTCAAGTGATGGTATCGTGCGAGCCCTCATCATTGTTTCAAGAGTGGAATTAATATGAGCAAATTTTGTAGTAAGAGCCTTGTTGATCCACTCATACTTCGAAATAAAGTTATTCCTATTTCATATTTGATTTCCATACACCTTTGTGTGCCATAATCACTTCAGGCACAACTATAACATTGTTCATGTGCTATGATATCAATTGTAATGCTCTTAACACATGTACACATTCTTATAACTTTATTGATTATGACACTCAACACTTATGTGCATCCACCCATATTGACTGAACTATGTTAACAAACCTTAAATATAGTGAAAAACAACCCTTTCTAGTGCACTTAGGTGTATTATAATAACAACTAGCTTAATGAGATTAGGATGAACTTATATTATGTTATGTTTGATGACTTTTCAAAGCAATTTTTGAGCTAGAGTTAACCCCAATGAGGAGACATCTTTTACAGATGTCTCCCTTGACAGAGCTAAGACATTGCGACTTACCCCTTGAGAATAAAACAAGGTTGCATGTGTTAGTTTTACAAGTCATTAAAGATTTGGTGGATACCACGGCTAATTCAATGTTTAATAGCAGTTTACTACCCTTAACCCTTATGAACCTTAACTTAGTTGTTATCTAGTGAGTCTAACGATAATAGCATTGTCAAGGTGAACAATCGTATCGAGTGAGGAAGATACAAGTTCTTGAGATATACCAATTCAAACATACCAATTAATGAACAGGTGGTGTTCTCCCATAGACTTGCAATATCATGTCACGAATTCAATACTTTTAATTAGCAGGACTGTTTTGTCCCATAGCTCCTTATAGTGCTCGCACTTGTCTTCGTACCACTTAACACCTTCACATAGGTGTTGTTTGCTGTGTCTCAGTCGACCGACTTCTTCTTTTAGCCTATGGTTTTCTCTGCGATGCAGCAGATGACATTTTCATTCAGCCAGTTTAACCAGTGATCGTGATTGTTGACTCGGTCCAGCTCTTGAACTTGCTTGAGCTGGTTGAGCTAGTGTGCTGCTCATGGAACTAAGATGGCCAAATAACTTGAGGGCATCATCGGATATCAGAGGTGCCTCGCTTAATCCCTGGTCACTTCCTCTAACTGAGACTTCTCCTCCTACAGTTGTCAGCATGATTTCTCAAATCCGACCGTGAGTTAC
Source organism: Selaginella tamariscina (assembly GCA_003024785.1). NCBI lineage: Eukaryota > Viridiplantae > Streptophyta > Lycopodiopsida > Selaginellales > Selaginellaceae > Selaginella > Selaginella tamariscina. The sequence goes on from PUQB01000008.1 coordinate 759,033, forward strand.
TACTGCTCCTGCGTCAGGTTCCGTTGTCGTCCGTCTTCCATGAGCTTCGGCATTTCTTTATCCATCTACTCATGGTTGGTTAACTCCTCAACTAGTCATCGCTGCCTTGTGTTGTGAGCTTTGGCTTGTCAATACAGAAGCTGATTTATGGTTGAAGTTCACCATGGTAATTAAAATAATCTAATGCATTATATTTCAATGTTTAGGGCCAAGTGGACATGCGGATGGAATATAAAGCTGCAGTTACAAAAGTGTACGCACCTAAAGAAATATTATTGTCAAACTATGATATAATTTAATAAATGTGTTGTAATGACATGTATTTCTTACTTAACTGTTTAATGTTCGTTACGACACAAATGAACATGCATAGTATGAATGTTTAGTTATTGTTGTCCAAGAGTCACATGAAGATAATATATATTGATTCTTGTGGCACTTGTATGGAAAGTCTTTTCTATTTATAGAAAGGAATTTAATTATTGTATCTTTTATTTGTGGAAAAAGAAACAAGCATGGAATATATCTGACAAGCATGTTTGTTTGCAAATATCCTATATATCAATAATTCAAAAAAAATTAACATCTAGGGGGAAATGGAATATAGTAAATTGTGATATACATCACTTGTTAATGTTACAAATTAATTTATTATCCTCATTTAGACAACGTTTAATTATTATTATATGAAAATAAAACATGTTTAAATATAAACATTCAGCAAAATAAATTAATTTTTTACTAAATGCCTTGCTTGAAAAAATATATTGATTATTTATTATATGTAAACTTTTTTTAGAGTAATTTTGTAAATGGTCTCTAGTACATATATAATGTATAATGAATCATTGATATATGCCGTAGTAAAAAAATGCTACGGATTAATAATTAAATTAGTAATTAAATATTTCCGTAGCATTTTTCGACTACGGATTTAATCACTGTAATGAATACATCTAATGCAAAATTTCTTTCTCAAACACTGTATAGATATATTCTAATAAACATTTAATGTAGATTTTATTCTAAATTAATTTCGTTCATTGAAAATACATAAATCCCTCATATAGGAATTATAAAAGACATTTAGTATACAAACGATGTAAATAAAAAATAACTACCAACCCATAGAGTATTAAGTATATATAATATCTCTTCATCACTTCTTGTCTGCCAGGAACTTCTCTGCAGCAAGACTCACTGTCTCTGCAATCGAACGCTTGCCATTCTACACATTTCAAACATTATTAAATCATACTATGTATATTTATATAGAGTCAAATCCACACTAAGTATCACATAATTACGCTATCTCTAAATGGATTTGCGTATGATTTGAGTCTTCACAATAATAAGTTAGCTAATGTGTGGTCAGAGCAGATTAATTTAAATATTTCTGATGTGATATGTGTTGGATTCGATATTAATTACTTTTGATTACAGTAATAATCTCATCTACTACTGTATTATATTAGCTTTATCTATATATATGCTGTAAAACTTATCTGGGACACGCGCACACACACACACGTGCACAGCACAGAGTACTGTATGTGTGCATGCGCGTGGGGTATCGTTCAGAAAATTTGAAGTGCGGCTTTGTAAGGAATAAATGTATCACTGAGAATCCCAAGGAGATAGGAGCTATCATCGAATGACATATTCACTAAGCATTACCCAAAAGCAGAAAAAAGCTAGCCTCTCACTCTACACATAATTCATGGAAAAAATAAACTCTAGAACTGCATATATGGATAGCTTATCTTGTATGCACGTGTTTGTGTACATAAATATATGCATGGTGTACACGTATCATCTATTTTTAATAAGTGTGTAAAAGAATATAGGAATTTACCTGCTTTTTAACCTGGCTGCTAGTGTTTGTGGAGGTAGTAGAACTGAAAGGTAAACTAAGTTAGAGAAATGTGAAACTCCTTTTGCTAAACTTACGAGCTTGACTTTGTAGATGTCTTCCCTTGCTTCTGCTGTTGCTGCATTACAAACCACATATAAGAAAGGAAATCCTCAAGAAATGTCATGTAAATAGTGAACTGAATTGGGAATTACGTATGTAATTATTGAAACCATGATCGCAATTTGACAAAATTATGGAAGAAACTACATCTACAGCGGTAAACTCAACACTGAATTATATAAAATGTATAAGTTTTTCAAAGAAGCAGCTATAAATTTTAAGAAGGAAGCTACAGAATATATACAGAATAGTGTGAAACCTGATCCATGTATGTTTTCGCCTTTGCCAAGTTTGGAAACAAGTGTAGAGTAACACCCTCAATGCAGCACTGATTCAAATAAGGATAAGAATGAAGAAGAATTATATATATATGTATTGTGCGTAAAAAATATGAACCTGTAAACACTGCAACATGCAGTTGTAAAAAGGGCAAAGGGTCCTTGATATTTTATTAATTAATCATTCCAAAGTACATGAAAAATATATAGTTTTTACAAAAGAAATAGTAAGGATTGGTCCCACAAGATTGTCCCAATACTTGAAATAGTAACTTCTTTTTATATTTGCACTCATTGTCTGTTCATGCCCAAATATACATATTTTCTGTGGTAAACCTAACAAATATATTATAAAATCAACGGCTCAGATGTAATCTAGTAATAAATTAGACTTAATTAATAAAATAAATTAATATCTAGAGGAATATAGACCGGTCCACGTATCTTGACTAGTTTACATAAAATATTCTTTTGTTAACAAAGTTTGACATACTCCATTTTTGTCGGTCCACTTACATGTGACATCTCCAACATATATGTTTAATGATTTTCAAACATGGTTTTAAAGCTATAATTGATAATATTTAAGTAATTTATGTAACATAATGCAGACCGCTAAAGTCCACCAAAAACAGTATAAGGTTTTCAAAGCAAATTGCACTTGTTAAAAGGGCTCCCAAATGCGCATGAAATGATATGAATATTCCTTAAAATAAGATAGTATATGCTAATTTATATGTTATAGGCCTCTTTGTCCCCCGGGACATAGTTAGCACGCTCGTTTTCCAGTAGCAATGAGGAGAATCTACCGTTTTCTCGTCAAACACGGCCTTTTTAAAACCTATATATTTTTGTATATAATTATTATTTAACATAATATTGTACTTACTGAATTGCAGGTAATGAGTTCATCGTAGCTTTTACGAAAGAGAACTATTAGTTTAAATTATTAAACTAAAACGAGTTATTAATATGTTAAGAACACTTTGACTTTTATGTTTTATATAGTTAATAATATTAATATATAGCATATGTTGTACTTAACGCAATAGGGTTATGTAATCCGAGTGCATGCTTGAGGAGAATCCACCACCGATCTTTGTAAGACTGCATATCATTACATATCATATATAGCACAATTGTGTACTTCAGAGATTAGATACTATTTAAAAAAGGAGTTGCAGTTAATGAGTTCATGGAAAAGTCGTAAAGGATATTATTTTGTTTTAAAAAAAAAAGATTAATTAATTTAATATGAAAATACAACTTTGTCTTATATATGCATATAGTATACGTATACGTATAATTTTTCTAATTGAGATTGGATACTGTTTAAAAGGTAAGTCGTAACCTTTACGGAAGAATAAAATCCGATATTTATTAAAGTGGTAACAAAATAGAAGATTTTTCTCTATTAATTATTACCAAAAAGTTTGATTATCTTTGAGAAACTGGTAAGGGAGAATCTATGTTTTTATTTGGTCAAAGCACTACTTTGTCTCATATGGGTTAGATTGTTAGGGTTTAAGGTTTATATTATAGGGTTTAAGTTGTAACATCATATGTAGCACACATATTTTGATGGGATAAAAGCGATAGGAAAGTTCTGCAAGTGCATATGTACTGATTAAACCTAGAGAAGTGTGCATATTGTGTATGGTGCATGCGCAGAATATTCCACCCAACACCTGTCACCCTTGTGAAGCACACAAGTTTGTTACGTTTCGGCGGAATGTAGGCTTTTTGGCTGTATTCTTCATTCCTTTATACATAAACAATTAGTTAGTAAAACGTACATATTCTTCCACCTTCACCTTCTACCTTTAGGGTTGATTACACCCTTTACCTTTACCTTTAGGGTTGCACCCTTTACCTTTAGGGTTTAACCTTTTCTAGAATTCTATGATGGTGTTCCATAGTGTTATTGACATGATTGAGGTTTACTCACGCTTATAGATTCATTTATTCCGATATCAGTAATAATTAAACCAACTCACTACTTACACACACACAACACACACACACAGGCTTACCACGCTTTAGCTACTTAATGGTTTAACCATGCTTATTTAAAACTCACTACTTAATAATGATTAGTTATATAAAATGAAAATATTCTCACGTACACACACGCGTCAGAACAGGTGTACTTAAAAATCTAATAAAAAGTGTTACAATTTTTATGTGCTTTTTGAATAATCATGTGTAAGGTACACTCGGCATATATCCAAAAATTCCTCCGAAAAAAACTAACGAATTTACAGTGCCCCTGTAGAGAAATATTATTATACAATACACATCACACATATAGACTTGTATACCTTGCACGCACGCACACACACACACACACACATACACACACACACAAGAAACATGCTGTTAATTACCTTGTAAATATTTTTTGCTTTGCAACACTATTGTAAAAGAGCGAGGGAACCCTCCAGTTCCGAAAGGAGCTCGTGAAATTCAGAAAAGTTCCGATGAGACTGCGCAAAACAAATAGTAATAGTAATAAAAAGAATATTAATTATTGTAATTATTATAAACGAATATAATGTTTCAACTGTTAATTATAAGAATATAAATAATAATAGCGAACCAATGATATATACTAAGGATATTTTACTTACATTTAGTGTTCTTCTATAAGCTTGCCACAGGCGCATGTCCCCACGGAATATCTCCAGTAAAGGCTAAAAAACACATTAAAGTCTATAAGTGGACACTCGCGAAAATCTTAAGAGAGAGAGAGAGAGAGAGATTGCCATAGACCAAGAGTAAGTGATTGCTAGGGAAATCAGCGTGACGTTGATATTCATCGAGTAATATACTAAAATAATAATATGATGCTATATGTTATATATAGATACCTCAACACGCCTCAAAAGTGTAGCAAGAACGACAATCCATTCACGGAAACCAACGGTGCACATATGTGCAAGCAGGAACTCAGCATCTAGCCTGTTCTGAAGCACATCCATGCAAAGCTGGAAGTAAAATATATTAATAAATATAAATAAATAAATAATAGAACCATTAAAATAAAGATAAGATTTTATTCGTATTTTTACCTTTCCACTCATCGAACTCAGAGCAGCAGCAAAATCTTCCAGCCTAGCGCACTTATCCCTCTCGTTTTGCAAAAATTTCTGCAAACCTAAATATATTAAGCATATCCACAAATGTAACCGATCACTCAAATACATTAGATTAATATTTATACCAATAAATAAAAATAACAAGAATAATAACAATTCTCATAACAGTTTGACATCATATAGTTCCTACTTCCACTATAAGAGTTTAACTCCAATACATATATCTCTTTAGCATTAAATATGTATAGCCGGCTCAGTGCTTGCTTTATCATAATGCCTTTGTGGTTTCTTTAACGTGAATTTGTACATGAATACATATATATGTATTCATCATAAACGCATTATGGTGTGTCGTACGCGTATATATAAAGTTAATAAAAGCATCTCTTATCAACTTACGGTAAGGTTGAATTGAGTTTCTTTAAAAAAGCGACAAGATCAGACAGATCTCTCCTGGTCATCAAGCCCACAGCATGGTCCTCCAGGATTTTCTTCACCGTTGATGTAAGTAGATCTGTTTCTGTTATTGTGGTTCTGGAAGAAAAAAAGCTTTAGGTATATATCTATATCTAAACATATCGTGTGTGTGTGTGTGTGTGTGTGTGAGAGAGAGAGAGAGAGAGGAGAGAGAGAGAGAGAGAGAGAGAGAGAAGAAGAGAGAGAGAGAAGAGAAGGAGAGAGAGAGAGGAGAGAGGAGAGAGAGAGAGAGATGCACCTTTTGGTTGATGAAGGCAATTTTAGAAAGAATGAAGTAAAAGGACTATGAATGTTATTTCTAGCAAGCTCCTTATCGGGATCTTCATATTCACGACCAATTCTTAATAAAAATTGAACCTGGAATTATGCAATAGGATTAGTGCTTATGCTACTAAATTAGACAAAATTTATGTGTATTATACTTACACTACTATATAAATACATAGATAAATACATATTTTATATTACTCTACGATATATAGAATGCAGATATGCTATATAGATCTAATCGGGTTTGTACGTACCAATTCACCAGCAAGTTCATACATACAGTCGTCCAAGGTGGCCTGCGTGGTTTTAATAACACCAAAACGAAATCATTATATTATTATTAATTAATGTTTTACCTGTAGCAGACGAAGAGCTCCACGTTGACTGACTGCTGGACCCTCAAGTTTAGCAATCACCTTGATCAAACAATACATCAATATCAATGTAACATTGCACACAGACACTCACTCACCAAGATGTAGCATGTTGCAGTATGGTAGCTCTTTCTTTCAAAACACTCCTCAAACAGCCTAGAAATACCAGCAACCACATCAATTAACTTGAACCATCGATATGTAGTAAGCAGTACCAATAAGTATACTTTAGGAAGACAATAATATATATAGAACAAATTATCATTTTATATAATTTGTTATATATTATATATTTATATATGACATAGACACAACATACTTGGTGGATTCTCCGGCCGCAGCAAAAAGTAAAGGCCAGTGACGGCCATCAGTTTTCCTCGCAACACTAACCACCACATCGGGAAACTCTGGAAAGTTTCGTATTAGCTCACAAGCTTGCTCCAACATTTCATTCTCCTCCACACCACCCTTCTTATTAACATTTTGACTGAAATATCACAAATTTTAACTTAGAATCAAAACAACAACAACAATATGATTTCCTCTAGTATTTATAAAAAAAAACTCTCTCTCTCTCGTATTCTACATACACGAATATGACTATCTCTTGTTATAATCATATCAACAAATTGAAACACAGGAACACGCGCGTACTCTCTGTGCATGCCTGTGTGGCATGCATGACGTGTATACATTATTATATAATGTACCTGGAAATTGCACCATCAAATACTCTGAACAGCAGCCATTCCAAAGAATGGGAAAAATACGAGCTGTTTGTGAACAGTTTTGCGAGCTGCAAAGCTTCATCCTGCTTAGACCGCTGTCAATTATTACAGGCATCCATCATTTAGCCAGGGTAACAAATATTTGATTATTTCTAACGCATATACAAACCAGTCTGTTTTTACAGCATTCCACAAGTTTGTTAAAGTGGTTTATATGGTTTTTAATCTCTCTCTCTTCACACATCAATATAATAATTAAGTTCTTATAACAGTACTATTAATAATTAAACATAATTACCTGAAGTAAATGGTGGAGCAAACACGGTAGTATAGTTTCCACTTGTGGTGTGGGTTCGAAACACGGCATCCCACTACACGTTGAGACGGACAAGCGTTGTGAAACTCCCACAAGTAAACCAGCATAAGGACATAATGCTAATGGATAAACCTCTCTGTCAAACCCAATCTCTGGATCCAGCTAAAAAATACAAATATATAATAACGAACTACTTAGCAATATAAATTAAGTGATAAAGTACAAAGTAGTATAATGTATCAGTAGAGATTATAATTATTTGATATACCTGAAAATTTTCGCCTGTAGACCATGAAGATGGATACCACACCTAAAAGTTCACGTTATATATAAAGCTAGTATGATATATAAATAGCAATACATATATATGACCACATGCATTGTCTGATACTCTCCCTCCCTCTCCCTCCCTCGCTCTCTCTTGCTCTCTCTCGCTCTCTCTTTCTCTCTCGCTCTCTCTTGCTCTCTCTCGCTCTCTCTTGCTCTCTCTCGCTCTTTCTCTCTCTCTCTCTCTCTCTCTCTCTCTCTCTCACACACACACACACACACACACACACACACACACACACACCACACACACACAACACCTGCATTCCTTGATGACCATATGCCCACCAAGAAATTTCTTCAGCTAAACCCTTAACTTGTGATGTCCAGTAGTTAACCAAAAACATTCTATGCCAGTTACAAGGCTTCGCTCACTGCCTTGGTCTAGATCTAATATGGATAGTTCCCCATCTAAACGCAAAACCATACACCTGAAAACGTAGTTAGTTATGATACATACATATTCAGAGAACTAGAGGTGCATGTGTCTGTAGTATATACCATTAAAAGCAAATACGAACATATATATATGTATCTCTTATATATCATATGCTAATGTATGTAGCATTATATATTAGAAAATTGCATAGAATCGTAAATGTTGATAAAACACGAAAGCAGATGCTAAATATTACCTAACCCACTAACAACCACGAACCACACGTTCGCAAGGAGGCACACACACAAGCGCGCGCGCGCGCTCTCTGAAGATATTGGTTGATGTATATATAAACAAATTACCTTCCAGGTGGTTTTTCCGCTATAGGAGATGGTGGTATTAATTGCAGCACAACAGGATGCTTTTTGACGCTGACAATAGACAATCCCGAACGATGTCTAGCTGGCATGAACATACATCACTTAGAACCACCAAAAACGTATATTTGTGTGTACATACATAGAAAACATACCCAGAGGCATAGAGAGAGAGAGAAAGGGAGAGATGTGGATAATTCATACATATGCAGTTACATTGGATAGACGCATAACATGCGGAGATCTATTATCTTTGTCATGAATGCGCGTAAACGAGTATACGCCCGTTACACATATCTACATTCATACATATACATACATACAACATACATATATATATATAGACACACACAGGCACACTCACACACTAAATGTAAAGAAAAGTGTTCCAAATTTTTAGTTGCACAGATACTCTCTATGCAAGAACTGATGACCAACTATATCATATTATTCCTACTGATATTTTGCTAATAATTTGCCAAACCTTGACAACTGGGGCTTTGAACGGTGATAAAGTACCCTCCATGCTGACGTGGAAAATACGAAGATCGAACGGTGCAAATGCGACCAGAATGTAGTCTTGCCACACGTCCATCATCATCGGATTTCCAGGTAATACCTCCCTACAAAGCAACGAGCTTTCATCTAGGTGATATCGGATATAAACTCAAGTCATACCTGCCAAACAAAATGTAATTAGTATATATACCCCTCTGTGTGTGTGTGGGTTACCAAATGTGAATCTGAAACCCTACACTGTGTTATACTAATAAATGTAGAGAGCTATTGCTTAAAAATAGTAGGAAGTGAGTTTAATTACACTAGTAAGTGCCGTATGTGTGCACGTGTCACGTGTATATGTGTGGGATATATACTTACGAGTCATTGTTTGACGATGGTTGAGAATGACTATAATCTTCCCAAGCCACTGTAAACCTTGGCAATTTGATCTGACGCTCCTGTGTGATGTCGCCAAATACTCGCCATCTCTTCATTAACACGTCGTATAGTATTACACCTTGTTTACCAGCTACTGCTAAGTATGTTCCATCCTCGTTTATAGCAACTTTCCTTATTGGCCAGCTCGTAGCCATATAAGATTGCTATAGAAGCAACGAAAAATCTCATTAGATAAAGTCCGTGTGTGTTTGTGTTTGTGGGTGCATGCGTCTTTCTATGTTTGCGTATGTCCTTTAGTACCAGTTAACCATATCATGCAAAAGAGCCAATAAAAACATATGTTAATTCTCTACTCATACAAAGTACTGTCCTAGCGATAGTAGTTATACAGTATCTGCATTACACACGCATGCACACAGACACAACCACAACTAGCTACTGAACATACCGGAATTATAAGATGTTGAATTTTGAGCTCAGCTTCCTCGTCAAACTCCAGGGGTAAGAGTCTATCTTCCCCGTAGCACGTCCAGGACATGAGAGCTTCCAGAGAACATCTCTTAAGAGAGCTCTTTGCAAAGGAAAACTCCATTAGATCTGTTGAACTCTTAGGCTCTGCAGCAATTAATTTAAACCCATATGGTCCCCATGCTAAGAATGCTGCCATTTGCCATTGGTTCATTTCTCGAACTCATACTGTTCGAAATTGCACTAAACAAAGCAAAACATGGTTACATATGCGTGTATGAGTGATGGCTGACATAATTTTCAAGAAGTATCACCAGAGAGAGAGAGAAGAGATGTGAAGATATATTAAAATGACGCATGATGCACCAATGATATCTTATATAAGTAAGTTACCTCATATTAAAACATATACTAGTAATGAACCTAATATAATATATTAATAATGCATATTGTACCTTGGTGAGAAGACATTGCTATTGCTGCCTTGACGAATTGAACACATAAGACGGCAACCAGAAACAGACCATACAGATATCCCCGGTTCTTCCACCCTATAGCAAGAGCTGAATTATCTGGTGTCCAGCTTATTGCGTTAATGGATCCCGTGTCTTCAACAGAATATCTGCATTAAGCAGCTTATATATAATATATATATATATATATAATATATATATATATATATATATACAGTGTGTGTGTGTGTGTGTGTTTCAAACAGCCTACCCCCAGTCAAAACAGAGAAATGGTACGTAGATGGGAAAGATTATCTGCTAGGTTCAAAAGATCAACAGTTTCCCGTCTTGAGCCAACGGCCAGCAGTTGCAGTTCATGACCAATGGACGTACATACCGCATCATAAACAGAAGCCCATTATCCGGTTTAATATTTCGGGACTCCTAAAACACAAAAAGGAAATGATTAATATCTGATAGATAGTTAAGTATGTATATATCCAGTATAACTATATACCCGGTTGATTAATTTCAATAGAAGCCAATATAGAGCTCTCGCAATCATATGCATACACATGTGTGTGTGTTTTGTATCTGTGTATATGTAACGATATAAATCAAACGTGTACCTCATTAATATCTATATTCATCTGCTCCTCACACACACGTCTATACAACAGACGCATACACACACAATAAACAAATACGTACTTGATGCCACCGCGATTGCAATGCACTGAAGAACTCGACCATCTAAAAAAGACTATAACGACAATTTGCAATACGGTGGAAATTCTATCTGCACGATTCCAACACCAGCATATTCGATTTTCCCGTTCTCAGAAGAAAGAGGTAGAATACCCATAAGTGGAAAAAACTCCCCCCATAACTTAACATTTCCCATGTTCTGCACTAAGACTAACATTATTATAATTTTTCACATATGTTTGTAGCATTGAGTACAGATGCATGTGATAAAAGGCATGAAATTACCTCTCCAAGCCATGAAACCAGACTGAGCGTACCGTCTGAAAGACCCAGAAGAATTGAAGAATCATCACTTGCAAGTCTGAAAACAAAATCAAGTTTATATCCTCATGCAGATACTGTGTTTTAGGTAATATACTAGTACATTATAGTGATAGAACATAAGACGCCACACACACCACACATGTTCTGCTTACGCTATCACTGTCTGATTCCGTAGAGAAAGTTTATTATTCGAGCAGGAACGAATATCAAACAACGATAACTGGTTGTCGTCACCGGTTAAAGACAATCTCTCATTTGAAGCAATTATTTCATACACGGACAAGAAAAGGCCAGCAGTCTGAGAACACAAATAATGAAAACTTCATTTTCTTTATACATATATACACATGTGTATGTACGTTGTGCATATATATATATATATATATATATAAATATATATATATATATATATATATATATATATATATATAGCAGAGGATTTCTGTACATACGAACATTATATACACAAATAAACATGATAATTCAGTAACTTACAAGAACTGCTACACTTTTGGCATCAGATTTCCACACAGCAAATGTGTTGGGTCCTTCATTTTCAAGTGATGAAGGTTCTCTATTGTACTGTCCAATCTTTACTCTATGCTGTATATCGGATGTAAATATAAACCAATTACGATATTTGTATATATATGATATGTATGTAGATATATACCTGTGAGAAGCTCCAGATTTGTACTTGGGTCTTGGTGACAAGTAGCAGGAGATCCTCGAGGACCTTCAAATAAACTACAATCTGTCTCGAACTCGAGATCGGAGAAGCTTAGGCCATCCATAGGCCATCAACATGATGAACAACTTATGAAATCGTCCACATATGTGAGATCTTAACAATTGTGCGCGAATTTATCGAGATCTTAACAATGGAGATTGTGCAAGATCTTGATTGAATAGTCGATTCTCCTTCGTATTGCAAGCATAAAATCTAGAGAGATAAAGATGTACCTGGATCTAGCTCCCGCAATGCCGCATTTCGACGATCATCAGATGAACCACAAACCCTAGTTAGGGTTTGCAAAATCATAAATATTTAAGACATATTTGATCGGATATTATTTATACAAGAATACACATCTATCTATCTGTATTCAATATAATAACTTACTGAATCGACGAACACGATATAATATTCTTTACTCTTTACTAAAATTTAATATATTAATTCAACAATCTGGTTGAAAACTCACATATATTTGAATGAAACTCACATGAATCATATATAGCATTATGGACATGTAATTTAAATACACATACATTTAAAATATCATGTATATATTTAAACGATAAAGCATGTAAGACAACTTTAACATATAATTTAAATAATACACATAAAATAAACTTAAATTATTCAGTTAAAACATATCTTACTGTAGCAAGCTATATACTGTAATTTTGTATTCTCAAACAAAATTTAGATTTAACAATGCAGTTAAGATATATCTTTAATATATACTTCATCATCGTTATTATAAGATACTATTAATTTTTTATGATTAATGTTTTTTAAATAAAATTTATGGTTGAAATCAAATCCATTATTTTAAATACAAAATATTATTAGATTATTTTAATCTTTCTACAATTACCATTTCTTGAATCTGTTTTTGTAAACAAAGATTATTAGGGGCCTCCGCACCTGCTTCTAAAACCACTTTTATCTCCTTAAAAGTGAACAAATCGCGACCGCACCTACTTCTTGCGCTAAAAGTGTTAAAATTGGTTCTTTTAGGCAAGGAATCTTCTTAAAAGAGTCGGAACCGCACCATTCTTTAAAAAATTCTTCTAAGAGGAATAACAAGGGAATATCCGCTCATTTCTGACAGAAATTTAGAGGAGCCTAAAGATCCTCAAGAGGATCTTTAAGCTCTTCTAAGTGCCACGTCAACGACGGCACAACAACATTTAATATAGGGTGCAAGCGGTGAAGCTTTTCGCGCCACTAAGCGTCGATCATGGATGATTCTCAAGCTCAAGCTCAAGCCTCTGAAGCTCAAAGTCCTGAAGTCATGGGTCAGGTGCGTTTTCTCAGCAATCGGGTAGACCTGGGTGGATTTAGCAATCCATCATTGCGATCGTCTCCAGTAGGTGATCAAGGAGTTGGCCAAGGAGCTGGAGAGTTCCATGGACCTGCCCAGGTCCATGGCCAAGGGATACACAACGGGATTCACGGAGCGGGACACCCAATGGGGATTCCTGGCTTAGTCTATGCTCATCAAAGCTCCCCAGCGTATTCAAGTAGCCCAATGTTTGGAACTCAGCATAGCAGCCCAGCGTTTTTTACTCAGCCAGATAGATCTCCATTTGCTGTTGCTCATCCGGGAAGCTCAACTTTTGCTACTACTCAGCCGGGCAACTCTTTCTTTTCAGCTGCTCAGCCGGGGAGCTCTTCTTTCGCTGCTGCTCACCCAACAGCTGGCGTCCATCCTAGTGGTGGAGGTGCAGAGTATGCACGCATGATGGCATCTCAGATAGATGCTGAAGTGGAGCGGCGTCGAGCCGAGCGTCGAAGGAGTTCGGAGGAGGATGAAGACGTTGAAATACTTGAAACATGTACTTGAAATACTTTCTCAGTTTTCAAAATAGCTTATGAGTGTTTTGCACATCCTCCAGGTGCTGTTGGCAGAGGTGCTCGTCGTGGTGGTAGAGCAAGCCGAGGCCGAGGTCGACCTGGACGTAAAACACAAGAAAGTGCTGATGGTGATGATGACAACATGGTAAGCCCTTCCCATCCATTACTTAAATTCAAATAAGTAGATGCATCTCATATTAGGCAGAGGATGGGTCGACTGTTGGTGGGAAACGAGTACGTGGAAACAATTGGACCTCAGAAGAAACGCTTGCGCTCATCAATTTGAAGGAAGAAGAGGATAGAGAGTTACGTGAGCATCCGGAACGATTTCTCCACTCTGTCAAGGCAAAAAAACGGTGGGAAATTCTAGCAAAGCCCTAGCAAATAAAACCAGCGTTTACAGAGATGACAAGCAGGTATCTGGCCGTTGGGACAGGCTCATGACAGGATACCGTGAGATCAATGATTATCATCGTAGCACTGGAGCTGGGAATTATTGGAGCTTGTCATTGGAGGAGAAAAAGTCTAACTCCAAGATCCCCAATGACTTTCCTCAGTGCTGCTTTGAGGCCTTGGATAGCTGGTGGAAGGACAGACCAGTCATGGCGCCTCGTGGCCTCTTTAGAAACCAGCAGCAGCAAGAGCAGCAGCATGAGAGTGAGGTTGATTGTGGTGATGGTGACCAGGTTGTGGGGAGCACGGGCAAGAAGAAGAAGAAAAAGAGCAACGAGACACTGGTTGCTGCTCTGGGAAGCCACACCAGCATGACATGCGAGAACATGAGGTTGCAGTTGGAGATGAAGAAGGATCAGTTTGAATGCAACTATAAACTAGCTAAGAAGAATGCAGAGGCTTCTGCTCAAGCTGCTCAGGCCTCCACTCAAGCTGCTCAAGCAAGCTTTCTTCTAGCCAACTCCTTTCAGAAGTTAACAGAGATCTTTGGCCGGTTATATGAACCCAAGCAAGCTTCTGCTGCTCCAGCTCATGGGACATCTTCTGCCTCTCCTGAAAGGGAGACATAGTGTTTTAAGATAATTGCACGTTATTTTAAGAATATTATTGCACATTATTTATTTATTTTATATATAGATATATATACTATGCATGCAGCAACTAAAGTTGATGCTCATCTCCCTTTTGATGTTTGGAGTTCAACTTTTTCAACAACTTCAGGACTTTATGAGGGCTCAAGCTCTTGTGGTCCAGAGAGCTGAAGCTGTGATCTGGAGTTTAGCTGTTGAAGGTGAAGACGACATTGATGAGGACATGCCACAACATGACAACATACTGGTACAGCTTGCAGCAACTTCGACTAGAACGATGATGAAGGTTTGTGGTGGGTGAAGCCAAGGAGTGTTACATGGTTTGATATTTACATGTGTAACTTCTATGACGATCCTCGATGGTACGAGTTGTTGATGATGTCAAAGGACACGTTTATTCACCTATGTAGGCAATTGGCCCCAGTGATTCAACGTCAAAACACGCGCTATAGGGCTGCAATTCTCGTTCAAGTTCGGCTAGCTGCCACCCTGCACAAACTCATCCATAATTCTGACACTAAAACTATCACTGAGCTATATGCGATAGGGAAGTCGACTTTCCAAGAGATTCTCTTGGACACTTGTGCAGCTATCACTCAAGTGTTTGGGCACATGCTGAAGCTCCCATCAACAACAGAGGAGGTATGGCAAGCAGCAGAAGAGTTCCGGAGGGTGACAAAGACAACTTTGCCAAATGTTGTGGGTGCTATCGATTGCACCCACTTTCTAATCGTGCAACCAGAAGGTAGCGGCCAGGATTACAGCGATAGGAAACAGGACTACTCAGTCGTCATGCAAGCTGTAGTGGATGCCAAGAAGAGATTCATTAGCATATATGTAGGCTGGCCAGGTATTTCTTTCAGTAGTTATATTGAATTGAAATGTTTAATGTTGATGTTTCAGGTAGTGTTCACGACATGAGAGTCTATAGGAACAGCCTTTAAATCAAATGATAGAACAAGAACAAGTTCTTCAGCAACCAGAGATATATCTTCTAGGCCAAAAGGTGAAACCATATATGGTAGGTGATAAGGGGTATCAATTGCTCCCTTGGATCCTCACTCCATATAAAGGTAATAAATTGATTTTAAATCCTTTGATTAAATCGCTCAACTATTTTGTAGTGGGGCTTGGCCAAGCTGACAATGTTATTACAAGGAATTTCAACAAGCAACATACAAAAGCTCGAGTGGTTGTGGAGGATGCCTTCGGGCTACTGAAACAAAAGTTCAGGTTTTTGGACCAGCGACAATGGATGGCAGTGGAAAACATGCCAAACATATGGGCGAGTTGTTGCATCTTGCATAATTTGTTCATTGATTTGAAGGATACGAATGTGGAGGCATTGCTTGATGAACGTCATAGGATGGAAGGCAATGCTGAAGATAACACTGAAGCTCAGGAGGAAGAATATCGAGGCGCGCTAAATGCGACTGAGGACGGGATTGAAATTCGTCATGTTATTGCTCAGTGGATTTCATTCCACAATGAAGATTGAGCTGAAGCTCACATTATCTGAGATTCAAAAATTTGAATTTAAATTCTACGTTTGAAATGATAAACAGAAACTGCTAAAAGGATATGTGCAGAAGCGTTACTTTTAAGGCTCTTTTACAATCCTTTTAAGCGAATATTCCTTAACCTTAAAATCGTATTAAAAGGTAGTGCGGTTTGGGTTTTAAGATATTTCTTTTAAATGCTTAAAAGAGACTTTTAAGCAAGAGACAGGTGCGGAGCCCCTATTATCCGTTTAAGCGCTGGCGTGGATCTCGATAACGTCAACGCAAAGGATGACGACACTTGGCGGCTAATGCCGGCATACAGGTGTCGCATAGGAAAGAGGAAATGAAGAAATAGAAACAACACAATTGTTCTTTTCTAGGTATACGCAAGCGAAGAAAATGGCGAGCGGTGGTAAGAGGAAGATCGTAGCTGCAGTAGATGATTCCGAGGCCTCGGCGTATGCATTTACATGGGGATTGCACAATCTGATTCAACACGGCGATCATGTTGTGGCGGTCACTGTTGCGCCTTTCGTTGGAGCAGATCTTACCACGGCGGATATGGTAGGAGGTAAGACACAGTCCAGATCTAATCTTTCTCCAAGGCTTAGATCTGCATAATCGCTTCAAAATCCCGATTAATCTGTGTTTACTGTGAGAATGTAGATAGATTTAGCCAAAATCCGAGGCAATCCGTGAAAATGTAGATAGATTTATCTAAAACCCGTAGGATTAAAAACAGGAAAAATTTCACAGTTATCGTGAAAATGTACACAGGTCAACTCCCTGCATTCCTACACAATCATCATGTAAAGTAGCTAGTGGAATGTGTTAGCATAATATTTCATTGAAAATTGACGGTTTTGTTCAAAAAAAAACATATTTTTATTCAGAGTATACTGTGCCAATGACTTTATCCCCAAATGAGTCTGAAGCGGCACAGAAACGTGTTACTGAGAGCTCCAGGGCGCTGGTTGCGAAGTATCTCCAACTATGTGCAAATGCAAATGTAAGTACTGTATGTATATATTTAGATTATATGCCACTGTTTTGTATGTTGGTAGATTTCCTGCGAAGGAGAGGTCGTGAAAGGTGAGCCAGGGAGCTGGATAGTGGACGAGGCTAATAGAGTTGGTGCTGATATGGTCCTCGTTGGAAGTCATGCATACGGACTCATAAAGAGGTATGCATGTATTGTCACTTACGCACACATACGTGTGGATTTTTTGATACAAGCATCGAGTTTTAACAGGACGTTGTTGGGAAGCATTAGTGACTTTGTTCTTCATCACGCAAATTGTCCCGTGATTATTGTGAGGCAGTCGGAAGCTCTAGAGCAACATGATCCTTTAACAACATCCGGATCGCCTAGGAAGATCGTGATTGCAGTGGATGAATCTAAAGAAGTGAGTGAACATTTGTTTATTTCCAAGAACTGTGTGTGTGTATAGACACATAAACATGCTTACGTATTACTTCATTATCAGGCCGTGCATGCTTTTAAATGGGCTCTTGAACACTTCTGCAAGCCGTCAGACAAAGTCATAATATATCATGTTCATCATCCGGTTACAGTTCCTGTGACTGCACTTGGAACCGGTAAAATGTCACACACACACACACACACCACACACACGCATACATATATAGATCTCTATGATAATGAAGGTGCTAAACGTGTTTTCCAAATGCTGATCATTTTGCTAGGGGAATTTGGTGTAGAAGATGTTTATGTAGCTCCTGGAAACGATGTTGAGGAGGAAGTTAAGGCATTGAATGACAGTGAAAGCCTTGTACAGAAGTTCATGGAGCACGCCTCTAATGAAACTGAGGTGAGGCTAAATACGTTCATGTTGATATTTGTGTGAGTACGCTTCCTTGTAAATGTTGTATGGTTTGCCAAAAAGTATGCCATATGGCGCCAATACATACTCTTTTTAATGTATCCCACTTGTATTAATTTGGAGTTTGTTTCTTTTACCAGATAAAATGTGAAGGAATGGTGGTGACTGGTCAAACAGAGGCTAAAGTTTGTGAAGGACTCAATGCGCTGAAAGCTGATGCCGTTGTCATTGGAACACAAGACCGGAGTGTCCTCTCCAGGTTTGTGCTCTCTCTCTCAACCTACATTTACAGGATACACATACACATGTAAACAATGAGTTCATGTGAGCGTTTGACAATGAATGTTTTGCAGGACATTTCTGGGGAGTGTGGGTGATTTTCTGGCTCATCACAGTCCATGCCCACTTATAGTCGTGAAAACACCAAAGCCGTCTGGAGTCTCTTCCCCTAAAGCATCTCCTGCTCATGAACACGCGGGGTAATAACTTACCATTATATGCTGTTAAAACTCTTTATTTAATTGATTAAATACTGGGTTTGTATGAATTTAAAAGCCTCTTAATTATTTATTAAGATATATTTTCCACACCTCCAAAGGATTTTTATTTACAAAACTCAGATTAAACTAATACTATATTAACTATAATAGTTGAGAATATTCTACTGAAAAGCATAATATGGTTGGCATATACTTAAAGCTGTTACTTTATCTTAGAATATTCTAACATAAAATGGCGGGTGGTAGGATTAGGGCTGGCGGGATTCTTGGGAGGTGAAATGGGGAAGAAAGGGGAGGACCTGGAGGGCGTGCTGGCTAGAGCACAGCTTATGCGTGAGAGCTTAAATAAGAGCCAAAACCTCACAGACAACATGCTCCGTGTCCTTGGCTCCTTCAATCAACGGCTGTCCTCGCTCCAGACAACAATGCACCCCATGCAGGCAAGATTTTCTTAGTTTTAACCTATCATATTCTGGTGAATATTTTATTTATTTGATGTATTATCCTTTTCACCCAATAGGAAATTATGCATATTTGAATGATATAATATAGATCTTTAGTTTGCATGTGGGTGTATATATGTATTTCTATGTATATAAGCAGGGGAAATCCGCAGAACAGCCAAGGAAGAAACGCCGAGATACAATAGATTTTCTGTCAGATGATGACCTAGATGAAAACGATAAGCCAGTTCTCTCTCTCGCACACACACGACATTAACACCATTTTAATCTATATGATCAACTTATTATTATTACTATTTTATTATTATGGTAGAACACACTTATTTTGTTTAGAGGAAGGATAGTCTTGGCTTGTTCTCAGATTCTGAGCTTGAAGATAATGAAGAAGAAGAAAGAGACTTGAGTCCTGAAAACTTCCTGGTCTATTCTATACACCTTATGTTAATATGTGTCTGTATGTGTGTGTAATATCAACGTTTTATAATCAGGTGCGAATACATTCTATTCGTCGAGCACATGACAACATTGACCAAACTATAAGTGCGGCAGAAGCAATATTGACGCAATTTGACGTATCAAGACAGGTATCAAATAATATATATAGATATAGACACACATTTATAATATATTGGTAATATAGGTAGAACCTAAGATTGTTGAGGGGCCACAAGAGAACTTAAGTGCATACTTGGGAGCTGTTGACCAGCTAAAAACCAATGTTGACTTCTTCAATTTTCATAGAAGCTTTCAAGCCAGTGATGCCGCTTTTAAACATGCTCGAGCTTTGCTGTTGAAAGCCATGGTTAAACTTGAGGAGAAGTTCCGAGAAATCCTAACCCAACACAGGTGCATATATACAAGTTGTGTGTGTGTGTGTGTGTGTGTGTGAGAGAGAGAGAGAGAGATCAGTCTGTAGTTTATATTTATTGTTTATTATATTCTATGCAGTAAACCATTGGATCCAGAAGGATTACTGAAAACTCTACCGAGCTCGATGCGGCCCATAAATGCATTTGGAGCTTCCGGAGAATCGCAGTTGGTAGAGAAAGTGATACATGCAGGCTCAGGTGCAGACAATGCTAAAGATGCTGAAAGGATTCCAACCTTACCAGTGGTTATCGCTCCAAAGGTTATACCACAGTTAGCTGACATGGCACAACGCATGGTTCACTTAGGCTACCACCAACAGTGCATAAAAGCTTACAGGTGATATTATGTGTATATGTATTTGTATTATTTAGCTAAATACACCATTTTTTTTATTTCAGGGAGATAAGGTCTACATTGTTAGAAAGCTGCCTAAGGAAGCTTGGAGTTGAAAAAGCTACAAAGGAGGACGTTCAAAAACTGGCTTGGGAAGAACTGGAGACAAAGATTGCCAACTGGATCCGGTTTATGAAAATTTCAGTAAGTTTACAATAATATATATCAATCTTTATGTGCATCATGTAGACATACACTTCTAGCGCGCGTGCATGTTTATAGATTATGATTGTCATTTTAATAATTATCAAATAAGAGAGAGAGACGTACGGTTTTGCAGGTGAAACTATTGTTTGCAGCAGAACGAAAGGCATGCGACCAAGTCTTCTACCACCTTGATCCACACAGAGAAATCTGCCTTGTTGAGCTCCTGGACCCAAACTTTACTACCCTGATGAGCTTTGGCGATGCAGTGGCCAAGAGCAGGAGATCCCCTGAGAAATTCTTTGTACTTCTCGACATGTACGATTCCTTGCGTAACCTTCTTCCTGAGGTAATAACACACACATGAATACATGCGTACGTATATACACACATACGTAAGTAATTTAATGACAGATTGATATCATCTTATCTGGAGAAGCAGCGACTCCGTTACGAGATTATGCATCGGTTTTGTGCAAAAGGCTTGCAGTCGCTGCAAGGGACACATTCGAGGATTTCCTGGAGGCCGTAGAGAAAGATTCTACAAAGACAGCTGTACAAGACGGCACTGTTCATCCTCTCACTTGCTACATTGTGTATTACATCAAGTTCATTTTTGTGTAAGTTCTTTCCCTCTCTCTCACACACACAGCAAAGCACATGTTTGGCAGTTGGGTTTCAAGTATATATCTAACATATAGCTTAGCTTAAGATATATAGGACACATATATACATACACACATATCACATATGTATGTGGATGTATATGTAACATAGATTGTATATGTAACATAGATTAAGTCTTTTTTCCTGTAATTTTCTGTAGTTACCAGAATACGATCAGGGAACTGTACGAGGACAAAAATATAGACAAGCCGCAGTCACGGCTGGGGCAAAATGTCATGAAGATTATGGCTAATTTACAAATTAATCTGGATGCAAAGGCTAAGCAGTACAAGGATCCTGCTCTTATGTCCGTCTTCCTCATGAACAACGTTCACTACATCGTGCGTCAGGTTAAAGAGTAAGTTATATGTATATTTAGAGTGTGTGTGTGCGCGTGTGTGTGTAGAGATTGACTTTATGTTTTTCAGCAGTTCGGAGGCTAAAGATCTTTTAGGTGCTGATTGGATTCAGAGACACCGTAGGATTGTTCAGCAGCATGCTAGTGCATATCAACGTGCTGCATGGGGAAAGGTTGGCATGTGTGTGTGGTATGTGTGTGTTCAATAATATATAAATATGGTGTCTATTATATACACAAAAAAGAATAAATTATTATATATATTTTTAAGATATTATTCATATCACAGGCTTTTCAAAGTTTAAGTGGTTTATCATCATCTTCTTCCGGGTCACTTGGTGCTAACGTTGATACAAGTGGAGTTCCTCGATCCTTAGTGAAAGAGAGGTTAGCAAAAGAACTACATATATAAAATACACGTATGTTATATGTGTGTATAGCTTCATATATATGCACATGTGTATGTATTATTCATATACATGTTTAATTGCAATGTCTATATATTAGGAAAGTTTAAAGAACATTATAAAATTAAATTTAGCAATTTAATAGTTGTTTTTTTTTAAGAGTTTTTATAGAACATATTAATATTATCTCAACACACACATACGCACGCACGCACAATTACACTCTCCCTTGCAGATTTAAGGCCTTCAACTCGACCTTTGAAGAGTTACATCAGAAGCAATCACAATGGAGCATTCCAGATACAGAGCTAAGAGAAGCTGTCCGTCTTGCAGTTGCGGAAGTTTTGTTGCCTGCTTATCGCAGCTTCTTAAAACGTTACGGGTAAATAAATTAACTTAATTAAATTATAATTAAATATTTAGAATGATAATGGTGCTCTAATTATTTTAAATGTTTTTAAAAACAGTACTATGTTAGAGGGGGGTAAAAATCCGCAGAAGTATATCAAATACACACCGGAAGACCTGGAGAGTTTGTTATCAGAGTTCTTTGAAGGAAAAGCGCGGAAATCTCAATTATTTCAAACTTAAGTAATGACCAATATGACCTTCTATGCCGCTTCGTAAACTGTTTGTTTAATTTTTACAATTTGTATCGTTTAAATTTATTATCAGTGGGAATATTCTTCTGGATTACGAATATAGGCTTCGTCTAAATGTATTATATATTTTAAATATATTATTTAAATATTAAGTTCTATTTTCATTCAGCTCCGTTGTACATTGTTGATTCTGCATATAATTATGGAATATTTACCAAAATGGCCTCAGAATAATTTCCAGAATGATTGTATTGTATATCAAATATTGTCTACAGTAGCAAATATCTTAAAGTTCCCACCATTCGCTTGCAAAATCTGGTGACGTGGAGACAAAGTATACGTGGACAAGTTATTTAACCACAAGTGGCAAAATTGAGGCCGTGGGATGGGCGCCACAGATCTGTTCTGCACCTAGGGTTTGGTTCCGCGACATGGCGAGGAAGGAGAAGAATCCTGGCTATGGAGGCCGAAGCAGGAGACCGGCAAGAAATGCAGCGCTCTGAGGAGGTATGCACGTGTAGGATTAGCATTCTAGGGTATGTTCATCTATGGCGATGGCGGAGATGGCGCCTTCGTCACAGCAGCAGAAGATTGGCAGGCCACCTTCCTCCCCGTACACAGCTTCCTCGCCTCAGATTCAACAGCAGATGCAACAGAAGCAGCAGCAGATGATCCAGCAGCAAATTCTCAATCAGAAGCTCAAGGAGAAGAAATTCTTGGCAGGAGCTGCGCAAGGGGCGGCTAATGCTGTTGCTGCTAGTGCTGCGGCTGCGTCTCCCCCTGTTCCTGCTCCTGCTCCTGGTGGTGTGTCCAAAGGGAAGCCTGATCCAGCTGAGTTAGAAATGGCTAGGCAAGACTTGATGCGTGTCTGCAATCCAGATATCCACCGGCCATTCTCTTCTCTTGAAGATGCCTGCGAAAGGTACTTCCTCGCATTCTACAATCATATACACACACAAGCGCATTTTCGTATACTAAATTCCACTGTCTGTTGTTGTTTCCACGGAATTTTATATAAACTGCGTTTGTATGTAGTTTCTCATTTTTATATTTCAAATGTAGAAACTAATTAAGGATTGTTTTGATTCACTTTTTCTTCTTTTTGACTTTGTGAATGATGGTATCTTGTGTTATTTTATGTATTGGTAGGAGTATAGTGTGTGAGCTCTCTCTGTACATGCGCACATATTTGGTCGAATTCATGCATATGTTTGTCACGTCAAATGTAATGTCTACATGTACAACTTGATTATAATACATATTTACACATACAAACGTAAAACCATGAAGTAAACGATGGTTGACTTTTGTTTCTAAATTGGAATATAATACATGCATATATGCATATTACGATGGTTGACTTTCTTTCAGCTAAACTTGTTCTTTTTATAACTCTCTTTTACCTGTCTAGAACAACACAGCTTCCATATATAATGTGTGGTTCGTATATATATACATACACAACATGTGGGGTTTAGTGTGTATCTGTAGGGCCTCACTCCAAACATAATATGCGTGTCATGTAAGTACACACAGTAAGAGACTGTTAGACGTGAATCTTCAAGTTGAATAGTAATTGTGCATGTAAATTTCTGGTGTTTATATATGTATACATATGCATTTGTACATGTACATAGGGTTGACGTATGTGTTACAGGTTACTGCCGTACCACGTAGTGGCAGAGTACGACTCGGATGTAATGGACGAGAGAGTAACAGATGGACAAAGCTCAGGGGGAACACTCTCACGAGCACAAGCGTGGAATGACACATTAAGCTCGAAGAGCAGGGACTACTTCTTAGCACTCCAAAAGCAGATAGCAATGTACAACCTGATAATGAGGAAGCGGTGGGAAGGAGACATGAGGGGCGAGGAGCGTCTCATGGTAGAACAGTACTTGCTCGAGGATGAGAAGCAGAAGCTTATGGAGCTGCGTCAACAGATGGAGTCCGAGAAGGAGGAGATTCGGACACAGGCGGAGAAGGAGGCCAAGATGAAGGAGGCTATTGCACAAGCGGAGAGAGTCCGAGCCGAGCAACAAGGTCGGGCTCCGAACTCGGACAATTTTCAGTCCGAGATGAACTTGAACGTGAAAGCACAGTTGGATAGCCGGGATGTTAACATGTTCTGGGCCTCGGATGCCGACGAGGATGACGGTGGTAAAGGTGACGGGGACGCTGATGAAGGTGAAGGGGAAGCCGAGGGAGAAGGTGACGGTGATGGTGACGACGGTGATGGTGACGGTGAAGGTGATGGGGATGACTCAGAGGGTATGTGGAAAGAAGAAGAAGACGAGACTACAGGACGTGCATGGGGACATGGGACTGCGCAATTTGATCTGAATGCGAGGACAAGATAGGTACAGATTTTCTTTTCTTTTTTTCTCTCCTTTTTTTCTATATTAAATCCTCGGAAAAGCAACAACACAGATTCTTTTTTGTTTGTAACCTTGAGATTTAGAGAGAGGAAAAGGTGGTATTTATCCACCTTTGTATAAGTTTAACCGTGTTCTAACCAAATCCATGTTTATTCTAATGAGTTATATTTATCTTTTTGTGCTGGTTTTCAAAAAATTTAATATTTATTAATTGTCTTATGTGATGAATATTAATTGATGTATAATGTATAATTTGTCCACAAATTATACATCGGGATACACACACATAACACAATAAAATGAAACAAACACACACAAAGTTATTTTGGCATTTATTAACATTTGCTTATTTGATTTATTTAATTTTAATTGTTATAAAATTAAGTATATTATTACAAAAATGATTAATCAACACCACATTTCTTTTGTACACTACGTTTTAATGTTATTTTTAAAATAGCAAACTTATATTGAATCAGAACATGTATATGTACTTTGTCCTTTTTGATATTTGCCAACTATTGTGTGGGTTTTTCTACTCCGTTTTCTTATTATTTTAATTCCTTAACATTTGTGAACCATTATTGAGTCTTATATTCTATTTCATTTTTATTTATTTAATATAATTAATATGCACCATGTATGATTGGAGGTGTATTTAAATTAATGGTGTATTAAGGGTTATGATGTGGTTGATTTTTGATTTGCCATAGAGTTATTATTATTATTATTTAAGTTATTATATGTTAAACACACATTTCATTAAATTAAAAGAACATAAATCTAAAAACAATTTTAGATATTGAAATAATTCTCAAAATCTAAATTTTTGTTATAAATTAAATTTGTGCACCTTTGTTTCACTAAATAATTCTTCCACTATTTTCTAAAAAAGTGTGGTGATTATTTTATTTCTTAAAGATTTAATATGAATATACATATGTATGTTTTATATGCATTTCAAAAAATAATAATCATATATAAATTAGAATAAATTAATAACATATCTATAAATATAATTTAAATTACATGTGAATCAAGTTAAGACTACTAATTTTTCAGGACTTTCTTTAACTTAAATAAGTCTCTGTTTATAAATATTTAATAAAATAGAAGCAACTAAAACTGTAAATAAATAAATTAATTAATTAATTTTTATAATGTTTTCAATTTAGCTGAAATTAAAAAGTCAAGCAGACAGTTGAAAATAATGTGTTAGAAAAAGAATACGAGGTAAGTATCCTTATCTTCTGTTGGGAACTCTACAGTTGAGACGGATCTCCCCATTACTCCCAGTTTTCACATTAATGTTGGCCATCTTGTTCATAGACTTGACAAAGTTAGCAAAGAAATCCTTGTTGGAAAGAGCATGAGTCTTCACAATCTGGTGTGTAGACGCATCATGTGTGAGAACCTGATCTACATTAAGAACCCCACGATTCTTCACCAGCTCCTTGTAGTAGTTGTTATCAAATTTAAACTCGGTTCCTCTGTCCAATGCAACTGTCGGGTTAGCACTCGAGTTCTGTGGACATGCCCTCTGCAACTGCAGTAAATACTTTCTGTCTAGGGTTGGATCGGGCTTGCCTGTTCCTTGGAAGTTGTTTAGACGATCTTGAAAGAGAGCACAGTGTGCTCTTCCAATAGTATGAGCACCTGCAACACAGAATAAGTAACCATGGTGAGTGTGTGCGTGTATGTGTTAATACCAAGTAAGTTGACAAGGTCGTCCTCGGATAAACCCATTTTGCAAATGCAATTGTTATCTGATCACAGTGGCTGAAGGAGGTGGGAGGTTCTGATTTGCTTCGGATGCTCTAGATATTCTCCCGTCCAACCGTCCAGTAGCAACTTCCCAATAGGGCCCATTTATCTGGAAAAAATAACCAAAACTTAACACACACGCGCACACACACATGCACACGTGTATAAAGACACTTACAAGGTCAACTGCGTCCCTTGCAGCCACTTGGATGATATCTGCACAAGAAACAACGCCCGGACAAATGCTTTCAAGTCGCTTCTTTGCATCATCAATAACTTCATAGCCTCGCAAAGAGTTTTTATTCGCTGGGGACTCCTTCTCTACGGCTGATCCATCCTCTGATCTATCCAGCAATACAGACCCATCGCAACCCTAAGTATAAAAAGAGATATAATGTAAGTAAAAACCTGAAAACATTAATATCTTACTCAATTAGTGATGAATTAATTTACTTACCTGTACAAAGCAGTCGTGAAATGCCATTCTCAACAGTGCCGCTGCAACCGTTTTGTCTGCACGAAAATGTGCAGTCACGGTCTTCTTTATTGTGGATTCGACTAGAACATCTTGAGTTATAAAATCCCACACTTGTTCCATGAACCAATGTGAAAAACGTCCAAATATAACAAGAATAGCTAGAGTTTTCATCTTTCACAATGTAACTTCTTTAAACCATTTAAACTAAAGAGCTTGATATCTTGATGAATGTGGAGGTATAATGGACTCTATATATATATACACACAGTATTTGCTGAGCTGTATATAGAAATTTGAATGAAGGTGTATAAGCGTGTTTTGACTGTTGTAATATGCTAAATGTTGACATTACAGCTTGTATAGCCGGCTTATATAGTGAATCTATGAAACACGCTTTTTATTGACAACGTCAGTGCTGAAGTTTTGGATGCCAGTTCAACGTTCAGACGAAGAACCCTAATTTTATGTGTAATTAAGATAATCTTTTACGTTTCAATTTTTTTTTATAATTAAATTAATTAACAAAATATTTCAAGAAAAGTGATAATTAAACATGCCGTAATCATACATGTTATGAGCAGCATGATAATCTTGTGATATCCTTTCAGTAACTTCACTCGTGCCCGGAGGGGCCTTACTTCTTTCTTCTTATCATCCCTCTTGCTTGTTAAGATGAGTGGCCTTACTTTTTCTTTTTATCGTCTTCTTGGTTGTCAACCATCTTGTCGTAAGATGTCACTGTAGTCCGCTGTTTTATTCCAGTTTGCACTCTGTTGAAGCTCTCCATTGCAGTCCTAACCTGTTATGTAAAGGTTTATAGCTGGGAAAAAGGCAATCTATGTACCTTTTAGATTATACCCTTTTTGTTAAACATAACTAAAAAATAATAATTATAAATAGGATAAAGTTTTCCCACACATTTGTTAAGACTACACACGTATGTATATATAAAATTCTGTTAAGTTTGTCTTCATGCTTCACATGTTATAATGTAAACTTATATATATACATACACATGATATTAACACATGCATCAAATAACAACAAACATACACTCTGAAAATAAATGACATTACCTTAAGCTTAAGCTTTCTTGTCAAAAAAAGCTTCAGTTTATATTCATTATGTTAAATATTATTATAATATTAAGTAATAAGTATTAAAATATTATTATGAAAAACAAGTATACGTGAACAATATATGCATAAACATAATTATATATGAATTTATGTGTGTGTAATAGAAGTACATTTTAAAGTATTTTAGTTCATTCTCAAAAGTATTTAGGAATGTGTATATATTCTTCACAAATCTTTTAATTTTTAATATTAACTATTAAAATTCATATTTTAATGTATTATAATAGTTATTATTAAACATATACAAATATTATATGTAATTTTATGCAAATATTATTGTATTTTAAACTTTGTATGGTTTGATAGAGTATAACTCTCGATTGAACACGTGGAAGTAATTGGATGAATAGAATTATTCCTTAAATGTTTGTAAAGTTTAAAATTTCCTCCTGCTCTTGGTTGGGAGGCACCCAACCGTCAACCAAATGCATAATAAGACGAGGAATCTCCTTGGAGACCTCCTTAGTTAGCAGGGCTTTTGCAAAAACCGTTTAACTACTAAGACATGCAATTTTTGGAAAGCTCTGCCTAGCCGGGCGGGTGAGATTAGCACACGGAAGGTGAGAGGTGAGATAGGACTTGAACTCTACTGTAATGCTTAACATGGCCCAACATAGCCCATGCACAATACAATAGACAAAGCAGTTTCTAAAAGCTCGGCTCTTGGAGCTACACTAATTTCAATGGTGAACTCGTATACATAGACTTATTGCCAAGAAGTATCAGTATATGATAATTTATTACTCAAGATGGTATACCGTTTCCTTATATTCGCAATTGTTTATTTACAGTATTGGAAAAAATTACATTTTCACCTTTTTAAATTTGAGGCTTCAAGCCACGTCAGCGTCAACCATGTCATACCGTACACCCCGCCGCCGCTGGATAATTTAGGGTTAAGGAAAACCTTAAACCCTAAACCCTCAAATGTGTGACTATTTTACATTGATAAACACTGGTGAATGTTCAAATTAAACAACCTAGCCCTTCTTTTAAAACCAATGTGTACAACCTCTAAAGCAATCCTCATTTTACAAGTTATAATGTACTTTTTTTCAATCCAATACAATTATGTGGTGATCATAGATAACATCGACTTTGACAACCTTTCATATTCTTTGATATAATTGAAGTAATCTCTTACAGTAATTCCCATACTCTAATGCTTGATTAGCCAAATTAAATAAAATATTTTAGTTTATTTTAAACGAATAGAATATTTTAAATTAATTTTTTAAAGGTGTTAAAAGGTTGAATAAGAGTATTTTATAATATTCAAAATTTAGTAAATATAAAATTATAACTTCTATGGACACTAGGTTCTTGTCCTTGGCACCGGTTTAGGGAATAATAAGTTATCTCCTTGTGGATTGTTGATATATTTCAATGAACCTTAATAAAAGAATCATGATTGAAGGTGATAAGCGTGATCAAAATAAAATATAAAGATGATGTTAATGTACCGTACATGTGAATTTTGAAGGGTAAATAAAAAATAATTGAAGAGATTTATAAGAATCATGTAGAGGCTTATGCAAAACTTTTTCGTACTCTAAAAAGCTTTTGAAAAGTAAGTAAAATATTCATAAAAAGGAATGAAACATGGTGCTTCAAACAATTGTTTATTACTTTTGGAGCATGTTTAACTAATTTCTCATGTCATAAGCCTTTAATTGGGCTTAATGAAAATGATCTCAAGGGTTGCTTCTTGAGTTACTTATTGAGTGTTATTGGTGTTAATGCAAAAGGAGTGTTATATCTCTAGTATTTGACATGGTTAATACTGTTAAGGATGCAAATTGAGAGTGGCACTTGAAAAATGTAAGCAACTGTTAGAGTTTTAACCCAAAGGGCCAACACGTGGCAACACGTGGCTGCCAGGTGGCCATTCGGCGTCATCACCCTGTGTGAGCAACGCTAAGTTTCCCAGAACAACCCCAACGACCCTAGGGTTAGACTCTAATGCCCAAGTGGACAGGAGACTTAGGGTTTAGCCTAAGTCTCCCTAGAATGTCTGCCCCCAGAACCCTTGAGGGATAACCCTAGTTGACTTAGGGTTTAGCCTAAGTCTCCCTAGAGTGTCTACCCCAAAACCCTTGAGGGATAACCCTAGTTGACTTAGGGTCTTGCCCTAGAAGACCTAGACAGGCTCATGCCCTAACCCCCATCAAGGAGACGTGTGTTCCACACATACCCCTGACAGAGCTAAGGCATCGTCACTTACCCCTTGAGGAATCACCCTCATCCGGGAGTACAACCCCTTTAGGGCGACAAGGGGTACCCTGAACCACGACTAACCCCTAAGGGTTTGAGTGGCCAAGTTATACCCTAGACCTAGGGCTAGTACTTAGTGAGGACACGAGTGTTCTGCTAAGCAAACTCCCTAAGGCTAGGTTTGGGATAACCCTAAGCACATGACCTTGCGAGTGCCTTACGAAAGGGCTTCTGCTAATGAGCTTAGGTTGTTCAACCCTGATTCCAAGGAGAACACTCCCCTAGCCAAGTGTGCCAAAGCACACCTAGTTATGAGACCTAACCTCCCTTGAGGATGCCCAAGGCTTAGCACCCTAGTGCAAGCACAAGCATGCCTGTTTGCTAGAGTATCCAACCCCTTGGCGACAAGCCCATGACATAACCCCAAAGGGCGTGCCTCGGGCGTTGTACCATGTGACGTTTAGCCCAGTGTCACATCTCCATGTGACACTGCCTTCCGATGTGGGCTATCATGCCATAGCCCTTAGATTCAAGAGTTGCACCAAGTACCACAAACGTGGTTCCTAAATGCCAACTCTAGAACCCCTCAATGAACCCTCAGGAACCAGGTAACGTGAACCTGTCAAACAAGATCCCACGCCCACAGTTGGACAAGGACACGGATGTGCCTTGCTTGGCGTGAGTGCTACACCTAGCTTGACGTGGAGGAGGAGGCTGGAGACAAGCCTCAACCTCTGCCTCTTGGAACGTGCATTCCGACAAGACCTCCCAGGCATGGATTCGCCAACGTTAAGGGTAAGCTACCCCGAAGGTGGGACGTACCCCTGGCATCTGGAAGTTAGGGCGGCACAACAGAGGGTTGTACCTTAACGACACAAGCTGAAGCTTGCACCGGCAGAAGAGCAACGAACTCATTCATGAACCCAGGAGCTCTCCTACGTATACTCTACCTTATTTATGTGACGGAGCCCCCCCCCCCTCTTTTCCTATTTGTTAGTGGGCTGGCACTGAATTCTAGCCCCTTAGATAAATTAGCAATATGAGCCTATAACTCACCCTTACTCCTACCCCTAAACCCTACCCAAGGGGGTGGGGGTTTTAGGGCGTGGGTTAGGGCAACCCTAGGGTTAGGTCAACCCTAGGGGTGTTCCTAACCCTACTTAACACGCCAACTCATCTGCAAAGACCAATCAGCCTATTCGGACGTCAAAATTGGGGGTGGGTTTCTAGAAGGTAAGTTCTAGCTTCGCTTAGAGTTTCCTGCAAATACCTAATGACACCCGGCCGGACCATCACCAGATACCCAAGTGCACTAAGCGGGCCTGTTTCCTACTACATCTAGGGTCCATCAACATAGTACAGTAGGTAACAACAGTCAACGTCCAAAGTAAAGGGTCGAGTCATAGTAAAAACTATGACACACTCCCCGCCTTTGAAAATGTCAACGTCCTCGTTGACGTCCAACTCCAAGACTAGATAATGTTAGAAAAAATAACCAAAACTAACATATCACTCTATGCGGAGTAGCCAAAAGTTCACATAATTTATTACCCCCTTGCATTACGCGAAACCAAGTACTTCAGAACCGTCGTTCACTGAGTCGTAAACCCAGCTGCCGGAGGCACCACCTGCGACATGAAGTCACTTGGAGACCTTTTGCACGTCTGCAAAGTCTGTCACCCGACGCACACAACACTGGTTAATTTCTTTACTTAACTAGAATTTATATTGGAGGCCTCTAGTTAGTGTTGTTGCCGGCCCCTTGGTTAACAAGAAATAAAGACTTGCTTTATTCCTTAATATTAAACGCTGTTGATGACCTCTGTCATCTAGCGCACAACAAGCACTTCTCAAATGCTTGACCAAACACCTTCGCATTTCTTTGATTTTCCAATGGTCCCACATGTTACGATATTATAGCTTACATCTCTGCATCCCTCGGTGTTTCTCATTACCCCTTTTCATAAGGGTCTGCTACTATACCTATCTCTCGTTAGTATATAGTTACGCCAGACTAAGTATGAGACTTTTATCGGAATCAAGCTCTTTTCCGATACAAGAGTACAATTCGTAAAACCCTGTTCTTTGTAAACATATCAATCTGGCCAGAGGCGATCACAGAGGCGCATGGCTGTACACATGTATACAACAAGGTCTTGCCAACCTGCCATCCACTTGGTGTGTTATTAACATAAATTTATTCCCGATAGGAATCAAATTCAGTCAAATTTGCAACCAAGTGTGATAGCACTACCATTCATCTTTCACAATCAACTTTGTACTCTTTCATAACACCGACCAGTTCAGGGACCAGATAAGCTAACATACCTTTCTTATAAACCAATGTGGAAACCAGGAAATTCAACCCATCTCTAATGCCTCAATCAACAATCTTTGTCTTAATTAGTACCCTCATTGTACTCATTCCCAAAGAGCACAACATACTAGTGCCATTCAATAATTCCTAACTCCTTATCGTACTAAGTTCAAAATACGGAATTTTAAACTTAGTTTCACGATAAGAGTCTCCCTGAACTCGTAATACTGTACGCCTCCGTAACATTATATTTATTTCCAACTCTTAAACTTATTTCGTAAATGTTTTCAACACTATACCGAAGTATAGCATTTCACTAATTGAAGCAACTAGTTTTTGATAAACATCTTTTAAAACTAATCCTTATTCATAAATAGTGCAATTTCGATATTGATACTCTTGAATGGATAATGATCGTTTTAACGTTCAAATCCTAAGCTTATCAACTAGTTGTTATACTAGATATAAACTTACAATCATATCAATTTATCAAAATGCTACAACTATAATATAGACATGGTCTTAGTTTACATGAACCGAACTTGAGTTTTGAGATGGACATATAATGTTATGACAGTATTCGAGGAACTTTGTTCAGAGACTAAGAGGAATCATGAACTAGTGTCTGGTTCATCTAATTGATTTAGTAAGATATAACCTCCACATAAATGTTATCATAACACTGAAGTGTTATATCAACTTCATGTTTTAGTCATACCTTATAATTCAATAGATCTCCCCAAACATGAATAAAATATCTAGTTCAGTACATTGAACTAAGATACATTATTCACTCTAGACACCTAGCAATCCAGAAAGTATCACATTGCCCCTCAAGCAATGTATTGAGAAATGTCTCATTTCTCAACTAACTTGAAAACACGTTTCAAGTTATAACACTAAGGTAGTGCCTTACCAAAGTGTCAGACTCAAATCCACTTGAGTCTTTATATTATATGATTACGGCCACCTCATGTGATCATAACCAAGTTTGATATTGAGCGCTCCAAACTCAATATTGAAGAGATATCATACATACTTTGACAAGTCATTTATAACCAATCTTGAAAAGATTGTCACAAATTCTCAAAGTTTAGAATATAAATATCTCAACAGATGAGGTGATAGGAAACCTCATATTCTCGAACCGGATATTGGACGAACCTTGAACTAATCATCAAGAAGGGACACCATCTTCTTGAGCTAATCCCGCTACACAATATCATACTATTGAACCAACTCAAGGAACACCATCAAACCTTGAGATAGAACTAACAACTAACCCAAGGAATACAATCAAACCTTGAGTCAAGAATAGTTCTATTTTTCAATATTCAAAGAATTGAAGATACTACTTTATTTGTTCTTTAAGTGCCCACATTTGCGACCATGATGCAAGTCAAGAAACCGTCTTTTGAATAATCGTATTCGACTCTAAAATGAAATTGATATTGAAAATCAATATCAACTTTCAATTCTCATCGAACACTCTCTGAGGAGGTACATGCACTTAAACCTCCAATGGAAATCCGACTATTAGCTCATTGGTAATTCTCAACATAAGTTATCAAACTTAGCAAGTTTCCTTACTTAGTATAAACAAAGGAAGAATCCCAAATCATGCTCTTCTTAACCAAGGAATCACCCTTGTTCAAGAGCTTATCCCACATTGCAAACAACGTTACAGATTTCAAGATTAAAGAGTTAACAATGAAAATGCACAAGTGTGCGCCGAACGCCTTCACTATGCAAGTCCTTCATTACTCAGTAAACTGAAAATGTAAACGTATGTTTCCAACATTACTCTTTCTGATAGATCATGCCATCTATCCCAAAACTATTGATAAGAAACGAAATCCTCAAGCTATTATCCGAAGTTCTCTCATGATCCATAGAAGATAACTTCATAATCAAGTTAGTCGAGCTAGCTAACTTGAATACAGAGTGCGCGCTTACAACTAACTAAGGTTTCAAGTTGTACTTGTTCAAATTAGGTGACTTGAACTTAGTAAACTATTCCACCTAATGTTACTTGCAGCTAGCATCATCAAAATATTGCGAACATCGGACAATACTTTGATTACATTGGATCTTCGAAAACTTGCTTAACATATTATCATATGTTAATATTGACATTCCGTTGTATTATAAGTTCATCACCATAGTCTGCTTTAGAGTTACACTCTGGAAACATGCACTATAATGAGAGCTTATTTTACACTTTATGTCAAAATGTAGTGTTCATTCTTATGTTTGAATATGCCCCTTCTCCCGAAGTCAAAGATGCACTTCTGAACATAAGTCTTTCCCCGTTTGAACACTATTGGAACGATATTGAATCTTGACTAAGCCAAAACTCAAGGACACTGTCTGTTTCCAAATCATGTGTTATCCCAAATTCAAACACCTTAAAGAAAAAGAAAAATTTTCAATAATGTGTAAGCTTAGGATATCACATGACCACTTCCAAGACTTAGTTTGTAAGCCAGAACAAACTAACACGCCGTCTTGTGGAAGTAAATGGTAAAGTAACCTGGACAACCATAAGGTAAAATAACCTGGCATACAACTTGGAAGCTGACTTCCAAGTGCTACCTTCTAAGTCCATAACCCACACCCACTTATGAAGTAGGTGTACTCTGAAGAGTTATAGATCTCAGGACCAACTCTCCACGCAGAATTCAGACATTAGCCGAAAGTGATAGAGTACTTCAAGAATTTAGAACTAACTAAACCCTAAAATACACTACACTTTAGGTAGTCCTACTGACCGTAGAGAATAGGCTCCGATACCAATTGTCAGAGTTTTAACCCAAAGGGCCAACACGTGGCAACACGTGGCTGCCAGGTGGCCATTCGGCGTCATCACCCTGTGTGAGCAACGCTAAGTTTCCCAGAACAACCCCAACGACCCCTAGGGTTAGACTCTAATGCCCAAGTGGACAGGAGACTTAGGGTTTAGCCTAAGTCTCCCTAGAATGTCTGCCCCCAGAACCCTTGAGGGATAACCCTAGTTGACTTAGGGTTTAGCCTAAGTCTCCCTAGAGTGTCTACCCCAAAACCCTTGAGGGATAACCCTAGTTGACTTAGGGTCTTGCCCTAGAAGACCTAGACAGGCTCATGCCCTAACCCCCATCAAGGAGACGTGTGTTCCACACATACCCCTGACAGAGCTAAGGCATCGTCACTTACCCCTTGAGGAATCACCCTCATCCGGGAGTACAACCCCTTTAGGGCGACAAGGGGTACCCTGAACCACGACTAACCCCTAAGGGTTTGAGTGGCCAAGTTATACCCTAGACCTAGGGCTAGTACTTAGTGAGGACACGAGTGTTCTGCTAAGCAAACTCCCTAAGGCTAGGTTTGGGATAACCCTAAGCACATGACCTTGCGAGTGCCTTACGAAAGGGCTTCTGCTAATGAGCTTAGGTTGTTCAACCCCTGGATTCCAAGGAGAACACTCCCCTAGCCAAGTGTGCCAAAGCACACCTAGTTACGAGACCTAACCTCCCTCGAGCGGATGCCCAAGGCTTAGCACCCTAGTGCAAGCACAAGCATGCCTGTTTGCTAGAGTATCCAACCCCTTAGCGACAAGCCCATGACATAACCCCAAAGGGCGTGCCTCGGGCGTTGTACCATGTGACGTTTAGCCCAGTGTCACATCCCATGTGACACTGCCTTCCAAGATGTGGGCTATCATGCCATAGCCCTTAGATTCAAGAGTTGCACCAAGTACCACAAACGTGGTTCCTAAATGCCAACTCTAGAACCCCTCAATGAACCCTCAGGAACCAGGTAACGTGAACCTGTCAAACAAGATCCCACGCCCACAGTTGGACAAGGACACGGATGTGCCTTGCTTGGCCGTGAGTGCTACACCTAGCTTGACGTGGAGGAGGAGGCTGGAGACAAGCCTCAACCTCTGCCTCTTGGAACGTGCATCCGACAAGACCTCCCAGGCATGGATTCGCCAACGTTAAGGGTAAGCTACCCCGAAGGTGGGACGTACCCCTGGCATCTGGAAGTTAGGGCGGCACAACAGAGGGTTGTACCTTAACGACACAAGCTGAAGCTTGCACCGGCAGAAGAGCAACGAACTCATTCATGAACCCAGGAGCTCTCCTACGTATACTCTACCTTATTTATGTGACGGAGCCCCCCCCCCCTCTTTTCCTATTGTGTTAGTGGGCTGGCACTGAATTCTAGCCCTTAGATAAATTAGCAATATGAGCCTATAACTCACCCTTACTC
The DNA here is from genome assembly GCA_003024785.1 of Selaginella tamariscina. Lineage (NCBI taxonomy): Eukaryota > Viridiplantae > Streptophyta > Lycopodiopsida > Selaginellales > Selaginellaceae > Selaginella > Selaginella tamariscina. The sequence continues at coordinate 796,405 of PUQB01000008.1, forward strand.
CTACCCCTAAACCCTACCCAAGGGGGTGGGGGTTTTAGGGCGTGGGTTAGGGCAACCCTAGGGTTAGGTCAACCCTAGGGGTGTTCCTAACCCTACTTAACACGCCGAACTCATCTGCAAAGACCAATCAGCCTATTCGGGACGTCAAAATTGGGGGTGGTTTCTAAAGGTAAGTTCTAGCTTCGCTTAGAGTTTCCTGCAAATACCTAATGACACCCGGCCGGACCATCACAGATACCCAAGTGCACTAAGCGGGCCTGTTTCCTACTACATCTAGGGTCCATCAACATAGTACAGTAGGTAACAACAGTCAACGTCCAAAGTAAAGGGTCGAGTCATGGTAAAAACTATGACAGCAACAATGAATGTTGCATGACATTTCTTTCTGATCGGCAAAAATGTGTTGTTAATGGTGTGCAATAAATTTTGACTAAATGAAACATGATTATTACATAAGACACTTAGCAAAAAAAAATCCGAAAAAAGTTCAAAAGTTTAGAACTTGTTCATCTTTTATAAAAGGTTGCTCAAGTCATTTCTTTAGCTTCTTTTGAAGAGGCAATAAATGAAATGTATGGAAAAAAAGAATATAAAGCCTCATGTATGTTATTTACTACATAGAAAAGGCAATGGATAACTACTTATTTTGGGGGAGAATGTTTTGGACACTTGATGTCCAATATAGTAAAGTCTCTCAATGCTTGGCTACTTGAGGCATATGAGTTATCAATCTTGGATATAGAAGTTATCAGATCGAAATTGATGACTTAGTTCTTTAGGTAATGATTTGAAGGGAGTAAAACTTGGGATGATGTTAATGATATGGCTTCTACTAGTTTAGTGGATACTGTTGAGGTTAAGATTCGTGAAGCATGTAGTTGTACTTGTTATTACATAATTCATTCGGTTGATATAACAGTAATCAAGATTCATTCAAAACAAGTAATTAAGATTTACTCAAATTACCACGTTTGAGTTGTGAGGCTTGCCGAAAATACTTGTTCTTGCTTTGATTGGCAAAAGATCATCCATGTGCTCATGCAGCTGCAACTATCATATTCTGAAGGGAATGTGTGCAATCTTTTGTCCATCATACATAGCCATCAAGAACACATCATTTTCTTGATCGTTCAAAGAAAAAATATTTATGAACAAAGACATTAGTCGTCATTTTCTTGATTGTTCAAAAAAAAATGTGTATGAACGAAAGACATTAGTCGAGAGAAGAGGGTTTTCCATTGTGGATGATGCTATTAAGTTGGACATAGCTCACAAACTTGTTAAAAGTCAATTTGATTAGTTTATTTTGATTTTCTTTTTATTTTATTTGTTTTTCCCTTGAATATATGTTAACAAGTAGAATATTTTAGATCATTCTAATTGAAAAGTGTTGAAAGGTTAAATAAGGGTATTTTGTAATATCCAAAACTTCATAGGGGATTTTAAAACTTTTAGGGGTAAATTTATAATTTTGCAAAGTTTGAGGGGTATAAACATAATTTTCCTTTATTTTAATGAAAGATGGTGTTATGGATCTCATTTAATGCACTTAGATGTTTAAAGATGGATCAACTAGTTGTCGTTAGGCATCTCGAGATACTTTAGATGAAGGTAGAGTTCATTTTCTAGAAATATCTCTTTTTTTTTTCTTTAACTTTTTTTATGCATTTTAAGGGATTTTATGCACTTGAAGAATACATTTTTTTTAATGCAAATGGCAAGACTTCAATGTGATAAGTTTGTTATTTTATGTAAGAACTCACTAAGTGAATATCGTGAGATGTTTCTTACTCTTAACTAAACTAGTGTAACATAAATAGACATCTTCATAAACAAATTTGGTAATTTGAGCTCGTGTAACACTAAATTACTCTTACTTAAAAATGTTACCATGCAAGTGGCCATCTCATTAGACAAGGTCATATGATAGATTTATAATGATTTTCTTTTAACATGGTAGGAAGGTCAAAAATTAAATGATGTGAGCATTACCTTGGGTTATTGGCCTTTGGGTGGATTAAGCTTATGGGTGGATGGTGAATCTTTATTGAGTGGGTTCAATGGGTTTGTCCTTTAATGTTTTTTACAAGTCTTCTGATTTAAATAAGATAAGAAACAAGCCAAAAAAAGTATGTCATTTTAAATTAAGCTAAAAATGAAAAATTTAATTCACCATCTAAAAATTGCAAACCCTTGCAAAGACTCATTTTCTACTTGGTGATTGTCTTTTTTGATTAAATACCTTATTATGACTTTTAAATGCTTATAATGTTCTCAAGGATAATGAATTGTTTCGTAAATGGATTGCAAAGTAGAGCTTTCAAATTGTTAATTTCCAAGGTTGTACTGGTGGCAATTTTTATTATTAAAGAATCTTTTGTCAAGCGAAGATAATGATGTTGTTGACTTATATTATATATAAGAACATCATTACAAATATGGAAAACATTTATTTACAAACGTGACTCTTTGGAACTGCTTGAGCTAGATGGATGACCATCTTAAATTTGCTGCCAAACAAGTAGCATATGGGCGCATATTTTTAATTTTAAAAAATATTTATACTTATATGTTTTCTTTTATAAATAAGTTATTTATTTTAAAATTCTTCAATTGAATTACTCAAGCTCAAATAGTTTCAGTTGCAATTTTTTTTTAATGGAGTAACATCAATGTTATAGTGCCTAAATATTTCTAATTGGGACTACTAAAGATCAAGTAGTTCTAGTTGCAATATTTTTTTAATAAAATAGCATCAAATGTTAAGATATCTAGGCATTGTAACAACAATAAAATATACAAGTTTAAGAATATGGTAATGTTGCTATAATACTTAAATTTCTCCAATTAAAACTATTTGAGCTTGATTTGAGATATTTGAACACTATAATAGCATTAGAATATATCAATTTAGAAATATTATAATGTTACTATAATGTATAAAATTTTATAGTTAAGACAACTCGAGCTCAAGTAGATCCATTTTGAAATATTCAAACATTGTAGCAATAATAGAACATTCCTCAAGGTAATATATTTTGGTGCTAAGTTAGAACTCAATTAATCCTAGTTGCAAATTATAGCAAAATGAAATATTCTTGAATTGATATATTTTGATTTGTTACAATGTTAAAATTTCTGCAACTGGATTACTTGAACTAGAGTAATCTCAATTTGGAATATTCAAGGACTATAATAATATCCAAATAATCATAATTTGATATTATTAAGCTCGAGTAGTGCTAGAATAGCACACAGAACAATCCATAATGAACTATAAATTCATATTTTGATGTTTTTTTTTATCACATATGGTTGAAGAAAACGTTCAATAAAAAAATTAAAGTTATATCACCTTTAAGCTCTGGTTGGAGAACCTAAATCCAAAACAAATGACAATTTGATTTTTGTTTAAACTTTGAGAAGTAAAATACAAAATAAAAAGGGTGCATCTTCACAAATTAGTTTCTTAGTAATTAAAAAGGAACAAATTGTTCATAGGAGCTCATTTTTGTTTTTGCAAGTAAATCTTCTACCCATCGAAGGCTAAAAAGAGAGGAACAAATCAAAAGAACCAAGAGGGACATGTCAGAAGGATTGTATAAACAATTGATAGTAGTTGTTTATGTTACAATGCGGACGGAGGTAATTGTCACTACAAAGTTAGTTTTGTATAAAGATTTAGTTAATGTTTATCAAAAACACAAGTTGAGACACTCATCATTAGAAACTCATTTACCCACTAGATTATAAGTTTATACCTTTGAGGCATTTTTAAAGTTTTAAACTTAATAACTATATATAATAATTTTAAATATATAGTTTAGAGATAATGCAATTCACAACATAGTCTGAATAGATGATACAGTTATACAAGGTAGTTTTGTTATATAGTTTTATATTTAGCATTGTAAGGTCAATGTGTATGGCTACATATATACTATACTTAAGTGTAGTGGATTTTGATAGCCGTCAAATTGGTTTCAATCTGGACCATTCGCTCCTATATATAAGCTAGGTTTTGGGCTAATATAATATAAACATTTTTATATTTCGAGCTTTAACATTGGTGGAGGTGAAGGCACCTTTAATTGTTCTTACGGAGCTTTTGGATTTGTGTCTTTTTTTAGATCTTCTTTTGTCTTCTTAGATCCAGCTTTTCCATTGTTTAATCTATTCCGTTCTTGTAGATTTCTTTTTTCTTCTTTTCGTTCATGGATGTGCAACATGCAAATCCTTTGTCTATGGAGAAACTACTCATGCAACTGCTGAATGTCATGCGGATGAAACTGAACAATCACTTTCAATTGATGGTGGCATTCACAACCCATGGTACTACTCTTCTTTACTCATGCTACAAATCCTTGAGTTTGGTCAGATTTTTTTTGTGAAAATCTTGGGGATAATGTCTATCATTGGTTCGATCACTTCACTGCGGTCACCACATATCATTCATGGGACGATGCTCGATGTTTGTGTGAGTTCCCTACTTGTCTTCAAGTGTTAAAGTTTTAACTCAGAGGGCTAACACGTGGTAACACATGGCTGCCAAGTGGCCTTCTAGTGTCAATTCCCTATGTGAGCAACACTAAATCTTCCAAGATGACCCCAAGAGTTTAACTCAAATGCCTAATTAAACAAAAGACCTAAAGTCCTACCCTAAGTCCTTAGAATGACCATCCCCCGAACCCTAGAGGATATCCCAAGTAGACTTTAGAATCCTATCCCAGTAGACCTAGACATGCTTATGCCCTAACCCCATAAAGGAGATGTGTCTCACGACAGAGCTAAGGCATCATCACTTACCCCTTGAGGAATCACCCTCATCCGGGAGTACAACCTCTTAACCTAAGGAGTTTAGGGCGTGGGGTTAGGGCAACCCTAGGGTTAGGTCAACCCTAAGGGTGTTTCTACCCATGTCCGACATGCCAAACTCACCGAAACCACTCAAAAACCTAATTGGGACATGGAAAACCATGGTAAGAGTTTTCTAAATAGAAGTGCTAGTTTCGCCTAGAGTTCCTTACAAATACCTAATAACACCCGGCTAGACCATCACTAAATATTCAAGTGTATTAAGTGGGCCTGTTTCTTTTACACCTAGGTCTTATCAACATAGTACAGTAGGTAACAACAGTCAACGTCCAAAGTAAAGAGGAGTCATAATAAAAACTATGACATCAAGGGACAACGTTGCAATGGTACAATGGTCTGGACATTACAACTCGTGGGGATTGGAGTATCCTTTCAGCAATCTTCAAACGTGCATTTGGGCATGCTAATGACTGTGACAATGCTTTTAGCAGTTGCATCATATTCATCAGGAGCCATTTGAGTCGGTGATGCAATTGGTATTCGTTTTCGAAGCCTTTTGCTGTATGTAGAGCCTAACATGTTAGAGCGTATCAAGTTAGGTATGTTGTGGCCAGCACTTCATTAAGACCTCGTGAGGCTTGTGTATGCACTGGCTCCAGTGACTCTTGATGATGCTCTATAGCTGGCACAATGATATGAGACATCACCTCTCCAACTTGCAGCTTCACGTTCTCTATTTCCACTTCAAGTTGGGGATGGTTTTGCTTCAATGGAGGTTGATGTTGCCGCTGCTCGTGTACCAGCAAAAGGTTGGGGCCGTGGACATGGACATGCAGTCTGTTGTTGGGTAACATTTTCCCAATTGGTGTCCTCCATTTTTGGGGTGGTGGCCTTGGCAACAACAATGTTCGATTGGCATTGCTGCAGTGGAAGGTTTTGATGTAGTGGATCTTTTGAAAAATAAAGTATCGCATGAGTAAAGAAGGGTCCTCATGCAAATAAGTTTGTAACCCCTCCATATTTCTTTTGGGAGTACCAATATAGTGTGTTGTGTTATTGAATTGAGCTTGAAAAGTAAAGACCAGATGAACTAGTGCCAAGTGAACCCTTTGATATTTTTCTTTCAATGTTGGTTAATACAGGTTTGAGTTTGTCTTCTATTCTGTAGTCTATTGCTACACGTTGCAATTTTCATTTGCACTGTGCAGTCAAACTAGTCTTCATTCTTTACGACAATGGACACACTCATGTTTGTTTGTGGGATGAGACTTACATCGTTGTTCATGTGGACAATCATGAACTTGAGCTTTAATTTTTGCGGGTGGTGCCGAATCAAGCTTTTGACCTTATTCTTAGTATGGATTGATTAACTTGCAATTAAGCAAAGTGTAACTTTGAAAAATCTCCCCCTTGTTTGATTCTCTTTCATCTTTCTTCTATTCCTCTTACTTCTATTCCACTTCGTCCATTTACTTTTACCTCTACTTCCATCAATTTTGTTTCACCCTTACTTCTTACCATCTTTCTTTCATGTTCTTCCATTCCCTCTTTGGATCCCTCAAATGATCATCATGAGGCAGTCATTAATCAACTTAAGGAGTATGCTGATCTTTTTGACTTTGACTTGTTGTCCAGAGCCAAGATTGTAACACATCACTTTATTCCAATTGGGATGCTAGACCAATTAAGGTACCTGTTCAACGTCGATTACCGAAGGAGCTCAAGATCTTGCAGGCAAATGTTAAGGAGATGTTGGAGATGTTAAAGAAATGTGTTATCCAGAAGTCTCGAAGTTCTTGGGCATGCGAACCTCATCTTGTGACAAAGTCAAATGGGAACATTCAATTCTACATTGATTATCACCGTTAAATGATATAATTATTTTGGATATTTACCCACTTCCTCATACTACAGATTTTCTGGATTGATTAGGCCAGAGCTGTTTGTTCACCAAGCTAGATCTCGCATTTGGATATCAACAATTTCCAATGGCTAACATTTCAAAGACTACTTTTCGAACTCATTTGGGTTATATGAGTTCTTAGTGATGCCTTTTGATTTGAGTGACTTTCCAAGTACGATGGATAAAAAATTTTGTGATATGTTAGAGGTGACTACTAACTTCATTGACAATGTTTTGATCCACTCAAAAGAAACGTGAGAGGAGCATGTCTGTGATATACACAAGGTTTGGATCAACTACGAAAAGTTGATTTGAAGCTAAAGTGGTCTAAGTGTGTGTTTGAATCTAAAGACACCATTTATCTTGGTTATCGCATTTTCTGTGAAGATTTGCAAGTCGATCCTCACAAACTTGTTGTAGTTCTGAAGTTCCCTACGCTAAAGTGTGTGAACGATGTGCAATACTTTCTTGATAAGGTACAATATCTTGGCCATTTTATGAATCATCTTTCAAATCGTATTGCACTATTAAGGGTGTTACTCGTCAACATCATCTTTTATTTGGTTTAAGGATTGTACGTAAGCATTTGCAAATCTTAAAGAGTTGTTGACGACTCCTCCAATTTTGGTGTATCCTAATTACACTCGTCCCTTCATCTTGTGTGTGGATGCTTCTGACATTGGTCTCGAGGGCATATTGATGTAAGAGAGTACGAGTGTACCTAGTTAACAACATCTCATTGCGTACATCAGCCATATGTTGCAGCTCATAGAGGTGAATTACTCCACGCCAGAGGAGTGTCTAGTAGTGGTTTGGGGTTTTGAGAAGCTCCATGCCTACTTGCATGGTTTTTAAACACTATTGGAAGGCGATCATGCTACAATCATGTCGTTATTAAAGCAGAAGAACTTGGTTGGCTATACTGCTCGGTAAGCCTTGAAGCTTCAGATTTACGCCTTCGAGGTTTTCATTGCTAGGGAGTTCCATGGCTGATGTTGACATTCTTTCTTGAGCTCCTCTTTCACCTTCTCTCTCTTCTTCTATTTATGAGGAGCCAGTTGTTTTAGCATCAATTGATTTTTTAGATGAGGATTCGGTACCATCAGTAATTGTTGTGTTTGACATTTAGTGTTTGCAAGGTGCAAAGCTAGATTTGCCATCTTTGAATGAGGTTTGGGAAATTCAAAAGGTTGAGTTGTGAATTTGATGGGTTTGAAAGGTTGAGTTGTGAATTTGATGGGTTTGAAAATCTTGCATCACTTGCTGATGATGTAAGGGGTTATTTTTTGCCTTTCACAGAACTTGAACCCGAAACCTTTTGGCTAACACACACATGTGTTAACCAACTGGTCCGTATGATCTTGAATGCTGAACTACACCATCAACAGCAAGGCGTATATTCATACGCATGTTCTAGACCAGTATGGACCACACATTCCAGACCAGTTGTGGATCACACATTCCAGACCAGTTGTGGACCATACAATCCTCAGGACCTCAGATATATAAATAGGGTTCCAGTTCTAGGTTTCTCAGAATCATTCAACACCAGTCTTCGGCCTTGTGTTTCATTTTGTATTCATTTCTTTCTTGAATACAATCTCCTCCTTTCAAGGTTCCACCCTTGTTCTAAAGGTTTCGCCCTTTGCACAAGGTCGTGACAGTTTGAATGATTCTGAGGTAGTGACAAGCTTCTGTTTCCGCTTGTCATCAATCCCGTTTTCTTTCTTTCTCTCTTTTCAATTTTCTTTTCGATTTTTTCTTTTCTTTTTCTTTTCTAATTTTCTTCTTCTTTTTTCTTTTTGATTTTTCTTCTTCGACTCATCATGTCCGAGCATGCTCTTCATGAGCAGTTGCTGCCCTCTAGCAACAGCTCAAATAGCTACACCTGGAGAATGATCAGCTCCGACAACGTGCGAATTCTCCAGAGCTGAAGATCAGCATGCCCAAAAAGTTCGATGGTACCCGATCGAAGTTCCGAGGTTTTCTCAATCAAGTTCGTTTGCGGATCATGATGCAGCCGAGGCACTACAGCACAGAACCCATTAAGGTTGGATTGATTAGGTCGCTGCTTTCTGGTTCTGCTCTTTCATGGTTCTCAGCCTTGCTGGAGAACAATGATCCGATCCTTGGGAATTTTGACGAGTTTGTGGAACGGTTCACAGCGATGTTTAGTGATGTGGATCGTGAGAGTGCTGCCATCACCAAACTCCGTCAGCTTCACCAAGGGGGTATGTCGGTAGCAGAGTACGCATCAAAGTTTCAACTTCTTGCTTGTGATGTCACATGGGGAGATCATGCTCTCAAGGAGGTTTTCTGGTCAGGGTTGCAGAACAAGGTCAAAGACATGTTACTGAATTTTGCAGTTCCGGAAACCCTCACCAGCATGATCGAGTTGGCAATTTGTTGTGACAACCGGTTGATCGAGCGGAAACAAGAACGTCGGCATCCTCCTTTCTTCTTGGTGCCGTCTTTGTCCATTTCTGCAGTCCTTGTTCCCTCATCTGCTGATTCATCATCTTCCTCAGTAGAACCATCCTCGATGGAATTAGGGCAATCACGCCGAGGTAAGCTTTTGCCAACCGAACGTTAGAAGCGGATTCAGTACAAGCTTTGTTTGTACTGTGGGGACCCGTATCACAAGTTGGAGAATTGTCATCGACGTCCAAAATAAGCTCGTGAAGTGGCCCTTGCTGTTGCTGGGAAACGAGAAGATCCAGCCCGAATAGGAGCTGTCCGGTTGGATTGCCGTGGAACAACTCATGTTCCTCAAGGCTCTTCACTCATAACATCTTCCCTTCCTCATCTTGGATCCATTTCATCCACGAAGGTGTGCAAGCCGTTCCATGTTCCGGTGCAGCTGAAGACACCAGAGGTGGAGTTCTCTGGTAAAGCTTTGGTGGATAGCGGAGCGAACGCAAATTTCATCGACAAGAATTTTGCTGTCAAACACGGGATCCGTTTACATCCTTTGAAAACTCCTGGTTCTGTACGAGTCGTTGACGGACGAGATATCAAATCAGGAGCGGTAATAAATGACACGGAGTTCGTTGAGGTCGTTGCTTGCGGTGCTGTGTGCAACATCTCCTTCAGTGTTGTTTCTATTCCAAACTCTACGATTATCTTTGGTTTGCCGTGGATCGAGTTGGTGGATCCTGGTTGGAGAGAACGTTTCATGAACAGTTTCCTAGCTATTTCAACTCCAGCCACACTCTTTGATTCCGATCCTGTTCCAGTTCCTCCTCCACTTCAAGTCTCGCATATCACCTTGAAGCAGTTCAAGAAAGATAACCAACATGACCCATCATCCGTTTCGCGATCAAAGTCTATCCTTGCTCTGCTAAGGATGTTTCTGTTCCTCCTGCCTTACGAAAGCAGTATGCCGATTTCGCAGACGTCTTCGATAAAAAGAAAGCTTCTGCCTTGCCACCGCACTATGAGTACGACTGTCCTATCGATCTCGTTGAGGGTAAGCAGCCGTCCTCCAGTCCCATTTACGGTCTCTCACCAACAGAGTTGGAGACATTGAGGAAATATATTAAGGAGAATCTTGTCACCGGATTTATCCGTCATTCGCGATCACCGGCTGGTGCTCCAGTATTCTTTGTTTCTAAGAAGGATGGAAGTCTCCGGCTCGTGGTGGACTACCGAGATCTGAATAAGGTCACCATTTCAAACAAGTATCCTCTCCCGCTCGTCTCCGACATGCTCAAACGTCTTTCTGGTGCCTGATACTTCACAAAGATCGATTTAAGAGGAGCGTACAATCTCATCCGAATCCGAGAAGGGACGAGTGGAAAACAGCTTTTTTCCGGGACTTCTTGGATTTGTTTGTCATCATGTACCTAAACGACATCCTAATATTTTCCAAGACTCGAGAAGAACACGAACGGCATGTACGATTAGTCTTGGAGAAGCTCCGGAAGCACCACTTGTTTGCCAAGTTGGAGCAGTGCTCTTTCAGTCAGCAGTCTGTCGAGTTCCTGGGGTACATCATTTCAGCTGAAGGTGTTCACATGGATCCTGCAAAAGTCCGGACTGTATTGGAGTGGGAGAGACCATCAAATGTTCGTGACGTTTGATGTTTCCTCGTTTGCGAACTTCTATCGACGTTTCGTTCGGGACTTCTCCAAGATTGCATTGCCATTGACGAAGTTGACTGGCAAGGATGTTCCATTTGTTTGGTCCTCTGAGGCTGAGGAGGCGTTCGAGTTCCTAAAGAAGGCGTTCACCTCGGCACTGTTCTTATCCATCCTGACCCTGCAAAGCCATATTTCGTGGAAGCTGATGCCTCTAACTTCGCCATTGGTGAAGTGTTGTCCCAGGAAGGTCTAGATCATCTTCTCCATCCCATTGCTTTTCATTCCCGCAAGTTCACTGCACCTGAGATCAACTACGATGTTTACAACAAGGAGCTACTGGCGATCATCGATGCCTTTGAGGAGTGGCATAGATTCCTTGAAGGTTCCCCGCATGTGGTTAAGGTGTATTATGATCACAAGAACCTCCAGTACTGGGCAACAGCACGAGTTCTCAATCAACGTCAGGCGCAATGGGTACAGTCTTTGTCCCAGTTCCAATACGTGATTATTCATCGTCCCGGTCGTCTAAATGGCAAAGCAGATGCCTTATCTCGTCGCAGTTACCTAGCTCCAGTACCAGGTGAAATCCGATTTGATCAACAAGAATAAGTCATTCTGAGCTCTGACCAGTTGTTGGTGAACGCGCTTTCCTGTTCTTCTGCTCTAGTTAACACTTCGTTTTTGGATCTAATCCGAGAAAATCTCCCTCAAGACGAGTTTGCTCGTGATGTCCTTGCACATGTTCGACGAGTTTAGCCATTGTCTTCAGGGTCACAACTACGAGATTATGTTGCTTTCCATCTTCATAATAGGTTGTTGTACCACCACATCCAAATCTATGTTCCGGATGGAGAACTAAGGTTGCGAGCTGTCCAACACTGCCATGACAACACAGCTGCAGGACATTTTGGCATTCGAAAGACGATCGAGCTGGTACAACGGGTGTTCTGGTGGCCTCGGCTTCGCGTGTATGTTGATTTGTGCGATCTTGTGACACGTGCCAGCGTACAAAGCTTCCTCATCATCGACTAGTTGGACTACTACAGCCTCTTCCTATTGCTCAGTGGCCATGGTCATCCATCACCATGGATTTCCTCACGGATTTACCACCTTCTAGAGGGTTTGATGCTGTTCCAGTCATTGTTGATTGGTTTCTAAGATGGCGCACTTTGTTCCCTGCAACAAGACATGTTCGGGTCCTGATGATGCAGATCTGGTGTACGGGAGGTATTCCGCTTTCATGGTCTTCCTGATGAACTTGTCACTGATTGAGGTCCCCAGTTCACTTCGGCATTCTGGCGGAGATTCCTAGATCGGCTACATATCACCGGGAAGCTATCTACTGCACATCATCCTGAAACATATAAACAATCGGAGCGCACAATTCAGACTCTAGAACAATATCTCCGGTGTTTCATTTTTCATCTGCAAGATGATTGGGTCGATCTCCTTCCTGCTACCGAGTTCGCGTACAACAACACGGCACACTCATCCATAGGTGTGTCGCCATTTTTCGCGTTCTCTGGTGTTCATCCTCGCTGGTCCTATAGCTTGCCCGTGGTTCCTGGCCTCACCACTGCTACCTATGATCGTGTTGAGCATCTCCAATAGATCCATGAGAAGTGCAGCATCATCTTTAACGTGCTCAGGATTTGCAACAACAAGCTGCTAATCGTTCCCGTTCCTCTCCTCCAGCATTCACAATTGGTGACCAAGTGTGGCTCCTCCGGCGTCATTGGCCAACCACACGTCCCTGTGACAAGCTGGACTATCAACGCTTGGGGCCATTTCGCATCATCGATAAACTCTCTAATGTGACGTTTCATCTCGAGCTTCCGCCAACCATCCGGATCCATCCCATGTTCCATGTTTCTTTGTTGGAGTGGAGCTTTATCATGCTCCTTCTGAACCTGGCCGACTTCTTCCACCACCTCCTCCAGTTATAGTTGCTGGTGAACCTGAGTTCGAAGTTGCTGCAATTCTTGACTCCAAACTTGTTTCGTGGTTAGCTTCACTATTTCGTGGATTGGATCGGGATCCACCTGGCGAACGCACTTGGGAGCCTGCTGCTCATCTTGTTCATGCTCCTGATCTTGTTGCTGAGTTCCATCAACGATATTCTGCAAACCTAGACCAGTGGCGAACGCACTTGGGAGCCTATTGCTCATCTTGTTCATGCTCTTGATCTTGTTGCCGAGTTGCTACAATTCTTGACTCCAAACTTGTTCGTGGTCAGCTTCGGTTATCCACCTGGCGAACGCACTTGGGAGACTGTTGCTCATCTTGTTCATGCTCCTAATTTTGTTGCCGAGTTCCATCAACGACAACGCACTTGGGAGACTGCTGCTCATCTTGTTCATGCTCCTGATCTTGTTGCCGAGTTCCATCAACTTGTTCATGCTCCTGATCTTGTTGCTGAGTTCCATCAACGATAACGCACTTGGGAGACTGCTGCTCATCTTGTTCATGCTCCTGATCTTGTTGCCGAGTTCCATTAACGATAACGCACTTGGGAGACTGCTGCTCATCTTGTTCCGAGAGTTCCATCAACTTGTTCATGCTCCTGATCTTGTTGCCGAGTTCCATCAACGATAACACACTTGGGAGACTGCTGCTCATCTTGTTCATGCTCCTGATCTTGTTGCCGAGTCCCATCAACGATAACGCACTTGAGAGACTGCTGCTCATCTTGTTCATGCTCCTGATCTTGTTGCCGAGTTCCATCAACGATAACGCACTTGGGAGACTGTTGCTCATCTTGTTCATGCTCCTGATCTTGTTGCCGAGTTCCATCAACGATAACGCACTTGGGAGACTGCTGCTCATCTTGTTCATGCTCCTCTCCTGATCTTGTTGCCGAGTTCCATCAACGATAACGCACTTGGGAGACTGCTGCTCATCTGTGTTCATGCTCCTGATTTGGTTTGCCGATTCCATCAACGTTGTTCATTTGCTTCCTGATCTGTTGCCGAATTCCATCAACGATAACGCACTTGGGAGACTGCTACTCATCTTGTTCATGCTCCTGATCTTGTTGCCGAGTTCCATCAACGATAACGCACTTGGGAGACTGCTGCTCATTTTGTTCATGCTCCTGATCTTGTTGCCGAGTTCCATCAACGATAACGCACTTGGGAGACTGCTGCTCATTTTGTTCATGCTCCTGATCTTGGGAGACTGCTGCTCATTTTGTTCATGCTCCTGATCTTGGGAGACTGCTGCTCATCTTGTTCATGCTCCTGATCTTGGGAGACTGCTGCCGAGTTCCATCAACGTTCATGCTCCTGATCTTGTTGCCGAGTTCCATCAACGTTCATGCTCCTGATCTTGTTGCCGAGTTTCATCAACGTTCATGCTCCTAATCTTGTTGCCGAGTTCCATCAACGATAACGCAGATCAGGAGCCGAGACTGTTGCTCATCTTGTTCATAAACCTGGACCAGTGGATCATAGATCATTTTTTGCCTTTTACAGGACTTGAACCCGAGACCTTTTGGCTAAAACACACATGTGTTAACCAACTGGTCCGTATAATCCTGGATGCTGAACTACACCATCAACAGCAAGGCGTATATTCATATGCATGTTCCAGACCAGTATGGACCACACATTCCAGACCAGTTGTGGATCACACATTCCAGACCAGTTGTGGACCATACAATCCTCAAGACCTCAGATATATAAATAGGGTTCCAGTTCTAGGTTTTTAGAATCATTCAACACCAGTCTTCAGCCTTGTGTTTCATTTTGTATTCATTTCTTTCTTGAATACAATCTCCTCCTTTCAAGGTTCCACCTTGTTTTAAAGGTTTCGCCTTTTGCACAAGGTCGTGATAGATGACTTGCCTTTTAGGCACTTACATTTGTAATATCACTTTTAGAACGACCTTCTTTATTTTTGTGGGGACTAATCTAAATGATCTTTTGTGGTTGGTGGTGTCTTCTGTCTTCGTTCTACACTTACCATGACTATCTTGTTCTTAACAGGCACATGGGACATCGTCATGTGATTGAGAAGCTGTACAAATCTTTTTATTGGCTAAAGTTGTGCGAAGATATGATTCAATACATGTGTGATTCCCTTCTCGCTTGCCACAAGTTGTTAATGCTAGATATTTGACGAGCATTCTTCCATGATCCAAGTGGAGTCTGTAGAACACTTGGGTTGCATATAAATGGGACAACGACGGCGTTACAACTCTCATCATTGTCCACATGCAAAGTATAAGGTAGATGAGTTGGTGTTTGTTCATTTTCCCAAGCTTATGGTATGTGGTTTAACTAAGAGTCTCATGGCTCAATGGAAGGGACCATATCAAGTGCTACGGCAGGTAGGACTGCAAGTTTATGAGGTTCGATACAACATTCAACTTCTTTAAAGATTGTGCATTTGTAACAGTTGAAGCTTTTTGTACAACACAGTCAGGAACAAGTTTGTTGCTACAGATTCACCAATGTTTCCTCTTGAGTCCCTCCAAATCTAAGCCTATATACCAAAGAACCCTAACCACCTTCCATCGTTCTGATCTAAGAGGAAAGGATGATGTAAGGTCTACATGTATGGTTGCATGTACACATACTATTATTAGCGTAATGATTTTAATAACCATTAAATTGTTTCAATATGAACCACTTGATCCTGTATATAATTTAGGGTTTTTAGTTAACATAACTTTTATAATTTTGAAATATAATAAATTTCTGTAAATATATTTCTTATGTAATATATTTATAAAAATTCAATTACAAAATATTATTTTTAAGGATAACAAATATTTATAGATAAAATGTTTTACATATAAATCTTTTATATATTGAAAGAGAAGTCTACCAATTTACAAGTTACATACAAATTATATTACAGATATAAATATTTACATTTTCTAGATCAAATAATCTATTATAGAATAAATTTAAAATTATTATATAATATTTTTTAATATATTCCAGAAGAAGTTACCAATATATTTATATTTTTTTAATAGTACTGAAATATATGTTTGATTATATATTATTACAATTTTCTATGATATAACATAAAGTAATTACAATATTAGCTCAACAAAATTCACAATGTCAACGACTTTTTTTAAGTAATAACAAGAAAGTGCCTACTTAATGCCTATCTTATGAGGTGAAGCTTGCAAATAATTATGGATTGTGACCAAGGTTAAGGGATAAGCTCTTTTGTCACTTAAATTGAAACAATTACCTAACCTGTAAATTGGTAGAAGGTAAGTGTGATCCTTAAAACTTACTCTGTTTATAACTGCATACCACTTTTTCTTTTGTTTACCTCATTACCTGAACGATGTCCTACAAGTGGCCGGTAAGATGCAAGAAAATCACAAGTAAAAAACCAAAACCATAATCCACCGTGGGGACCATCCTGCATATATCTTCAAGTACACTAACATGTGCTCCAGTGGCGCACAAACAACCCTTCTCTGTTGTCCACCAAATACCACATCTAGCAACTCTTTATAGCATCTAGATCTGCCTTATACCATCCGTTTGTTCTACATGCATCAAAGAACCCCTGGAAATGTTGCCCACGAGTTGATAAATTCGTGCATGCTGGTTATCTACAATACCTGTCATCACATACTCTTGGTAATACTGTGCATAAACTGATGATCTTGTGCCTTCCAATACCCCATCGATTGCTTGGTAGGAACTGTCCAACTTTCTTCCTTTGAGTCGTATGCTCAGCTAGCATCTTCAATCTCTTATCAGCTTCCTTCTATTTATGATTTCTCTGCAGACCTCTCATTGCACTTCTTATCATGTTTATGGATAGAGCATGCAACTGACTATGTCAAAAGAGTAAAGATCCCATAACCTTAAAAGCTTGTTGGTCCCACATAATACATTTGTTTGGGCATGTTATCAATATCCTTCTTGCTTGTACATGCTACAATCTACTGCAAGTCTGCAATATAATCATGCATGTTGCGAACTCTTGCATGTCCAATCTTGTTGTAGTCATCGCTTTAGAAGGTGCGCCTCTTCACATGTAACATAGCATCTCCTACATGGTTGTGTTCCACCTACAGTAGAAGAGCCAATGTTAGCCACATAAACAAATATCTAACTACTGTAAAACAAACCAAAAAGACTCTTCAAATTTTCACATTGTACTGGATGATTGCGGTGATAAAAGCTTTGCCTGAACAATGGTTGTAAAGTACTTGCTCCCAGTACGAAGGATACTGCAATCTACCTCTATACCATCCACTCTTCAAGCTCTGAAATTAGAGGCTCTAGAAAAGGATCCATCAGTCAGTTCCAGTGTCCATCATCCTCGGGATAAACATAACAGACCATATCTGCTCACCTCTGGATCACCATGCATTCCACCGTTTATGATAAAACGTTAACTGCATGAACACTCCTAACTTGGCCGAGGTGACCTTCAGGGTTAATGCGTTTCATATGTATACATGATTTTTTATATATAATTTTTTTTAAACATGTTTTCCTTTGGTTTTTTAGTATTTGCTAGTTAATTTAATTTTAATTAATTGCATTTTAAATTGTGAAATCATGTTTTGATTATTGTAATATGTTAAATGTTAAGATTACAACCGGCTTATATAGTGAACATGCTTTTTATTGACCACGTCAGTGTTGAAGCTACAACTAGGATTGATTAATAGACCGGAGTATATAATATATGCAGAATTCGGTGTAGTAATATAATACCTTGATAATTTTCTATACGATACATGAATTAATTAACAAAAATATTTCAAGAGAAGTGATAATTAATATGCCGTAATGATGTATGTCATAAGCAGTTCCATAATCTTGTGATATCCTTCCATATCTTCACTGACTGACTCTATTTCTTTCTTCTTATCATCTCTCGCTTGGTTGATCTTATTTCTTTCTTTTTATCATCCTCTTGCTTGGTTGAGTAAGTGGCCTTATTTCTTTCTTCTTATTGTCCTCTTGCTTGTCCACCATTTGTCGTAAGATGCACCGTAGTCCGCTGTTTTAACACCATGTGGAAGCTCTCCATGCAACCCTAAACTTTATGCAAGGTTTTATAGCTGAAATCTATGTACCTTTTAGAGTATACCTTTTTTAGTTAAACACAATTCAAAATAAACATAATTAGGTTCACATTTGTTAAGCATGTATGACTACACTAAATGGCATAACTTAATCTTAATTCAAGCTTTACAGGCTTCTTTTTTTTAATGTATGTATTATTGTTAAAGTTAAAATATTATTTATGAAAATAAAATACGTGAACAATTTTATGCATAGATATGAATTTACGTGTGTAGTAATATAATAGAAGTACATTTAGTTCATTTTCAAAGATATCTAGAAATGTGGATGCATGTAAATTTAAAATATATACATATTTATTTCACGTCTTTCAATTTATTAAAATTAACTATTAAAATCAATATTTTAATCTATTATAATAGTTATATTTAAACATATACGAGTATTATATGTAATTTACTTCGTAACTCTTTGCAATGCAAATATTATGTATTTTGAACTTTTGTATGGTGTATAGCTCTCCAATGAATGGATGCATAGGATATTCTTTATTCAACATTTAAAATTTTCCTGCCTATTTAAATATAAGTCATTATATATCCATGGGTAAAACGAGGCTACATAATATGCAATAATGAATGTTTTGAAATTGATGTGTTAGAACACTTACAGGAAGACTTTGTATATTAATATTTCATGAAAAATGTATTATTTTATAAAAGATATATTTTTTACTTACTAATTTAATGCTTATGTATTTTTTATTATTCCTCCGTAATTTCTTAATAATTTTTTTTAAATATAATACTGTAAGATACTGTATATTAGGTAACGTACCGTATATACGCATTGTATATACACACAAGTGTAGTGACCATGGGTGGTGATTGGCCCCATGTGTCAGCGCCACATGTCGCATGTGTGCACGTGGCAGGAGGCTTCCTGTATTAAGCAGGGTTTTGTAAACTATATATCGGACATTTCATTTAATATATCTGCTCTTTCATTGGTGGAGAAGTTGGGTATTCCTTTCTTCCGCATTTTTTTTCTTGTTTCCATGACAATGAACATGGAGACGGCTTTTAGCATTATTGCTACTGCTATTGATGCACAAACTAAGTTGTTGGAGCGCTTCGTTGAGGGTCCGTCCTCCTCTTCCCCGTCTGAGCCTCATGCCGGGGGATCTGCTTCTAGTACTCCTTCATCTTCTTCACAGGCCACAAATCCGAGGGTTCGACCCCGATCTTTTTTTGGTGATCCGGAGATGATGTATACCACTGGTTTGATCATTTCCAAGTCATTGTTCGTTACATGGTTGGGATGAGGCCCGTGCTCTCAGAGAATTCCCTACATGTTTGGAAGGCCCTGCGCTCAAGTGGTATAATGGATTGGCTGCGGAGATTCAAGCCAATAGTAATCGGTTAACGGAATGTCTCAAACGTACGTTTGGCAAAGTTGAGGATTCAGATGATGCTTTCCAACAACTGCATGCGATACGACAACATCCTGGTGAGTCTGTTATGCGGTTCAGTATTAGGTTCGGGGATTTAGTTCGGCGTGCATATCCTAACATGCCTGAGCCTATTAAGCTCGGTATGTTATGGCCAACTATGCGACCCGAACTTGTTCGATTCGTTCGGGCTCTTCGTCCTACCACATTGGAGGAAGCTTTTGCACTAGTCAACGTTTTGAGTTGGTGCCTGGTGAGGGCCGTGTTCCCCTTGGGTTACCTGCTCCTCTTGTTCAGCGTGCTGATCCAATGGAGGTTGATGCTGCTGCATATGTGCCCGCACGGCAAGCCTTTTCGTGGTCGACCTCGGGGCCCACCCGTGGACCACCTCCACGAAATCGTCCTGCACCTGCTCCAGTACCTGCCCGTGGTGGTCAAAATCCACGGATTCGTGACAGGAGGAATCGGAACAATGCAGGTCGACCCAATCAAGTTCATTGTTGGGCCTGTTGGGCGCCTGGACATACTTGGCGGGCATGCGATGTGTATCCTGATTGGCGTCCACCACATCCAGGCTGGCGACCATATGTTCGGATGGTGTGCCTGTGGTGGCCATTATGTCTGATGATGAGCTTCCAGATGATGAAGCCTCTCTTGCAGGTGGATCTGTTGCGGAAAACTAATCGTACGGGCGACGGAGGGATCCCGTGCGATGGAGACTTCACCTCCATGTTTTTCGCTATGCATATCAAGGGTTTGCAAGTTCCACCAATCATCCAGTTTTCACATTTTCTGCACGATGAATGATCTTTCAGTCACAGTGCTTGTGGATACAGGATCCAGTATGTCTTCCATAACTTCTTCTTTAGCGCATCGGTGCTCGTTACCTTAAGACGTGAGATAAGGTCTTACACATTTTATATGGTAATGGGCAGTCTCGTGCAGTATCACAGTACACCACTTCAACTACGCTGGTTTTGGGTGACAATCGTAAGTTTTCTGGGTCTCTTAGGGTTGTCCCTTCCCAGGTCTTTGACATTATTCTGGGATGTGATTGGTTGAAGCAGTCGAAAGGTATGTGTGATTTTTCACTCTCTCCTCCTGTATTACGCTTGGAGTCTGTGTCTCTGCAGTCTGTTCCTTTACGTCCAGAGAAGCTTGTTGCTGTTTGTATCACACATACAGCTCCTTTGATTCCAGTCTTGGGATGGTGTTCATCTCAACAGGTTCAAATGTCCGGATCCGTCACCGGAGTATCGATGCATCGAACAACTTAAGTAGCTATGCAAGTTTGTTCAAATTTGATCTGTCCCAAGGTGCACGTGTGAAGACTCGACACTGTATACCCACGGCAATGCAAAGCCTTTTCAAAGTCCCGGTTCGACGCAGGTCCCAAAAGAGTTATCAGCCATGCGAACAGCTGTTACAGATATGATCAGGTAAGCGGGTGTGTCGTCCATCACGGAGTCCATGGGCATGTGAACCTCATTTGGTTCCCAAGCCTGATGGATCTCTCCGATTTTGTGTGGATTACCGACCTCTTAACGATGTTACCATCAAAGATGTCTATCCACTTCCGAACTCTGCCGATCTATTAGATCGTTTGGGTCAGAGTCGATGGTTTACTAAGTTGGATTTGGCATCAGGATATTGGCAGGTTCCTATGGCTGAGGAGGATATTCCAAAAACGGCCTTCCGGACACCATTTGGTCTTTACGAGTTTTTGGTCATGCCTTTTGGATTGACTTCAGCTCCTGCCACCTTTCAACGCATGATGGATGAGCTTCTTTCCGATATGCCTGATATCACTGCCGATTTTATCGACGATGTGCTCATTCATGGGTCTGGTTCTTGGGAGGATCACATTCGTGATGTACGGCGCGTTCTTGATCGATTTCGAGAAGTTGGCCTGAAGTTGAAACTTGAAAAGTGTGTGTTTGGTTCGACCGACACCACTTACTTGGGTTACCGTATATCTCGAGAGGGTTTACAGGTGGATCCAATGAAGTTGCGAGCTGTTCGAGAGTTCCCTCGTCCCGTACAGTACAGGAAGTCCAGCGTTTCTTGGGCACGGTGCAGTACTTGGGTCGATTCATCGATCATCTCACTGATCGAACTGCCCCTCTTCGGGAGTTAGTTCCCACAGGTATCTTTCAGGTGGACTCGCAGGTGTCAGCAGGCATTTGACCAGTTAAAAGAGTTCCTGACAACTCCACCATTGCTTCAATACCCAGATTTTACTCGTCCGTTCATTTTACGAGTAGATGCCTCAGATGTTGGTATTGGTGGTGTATTGATGCAAACTGATGCTGTGGATTCTTCAATTCGACACCCGGTGGCTTACATTAGTCGAGTACTCACGCCGGCTGAGCGGAATTATTCCACTACTGAAAAAGAATGCCTTGCTGCTGTTTGGGGTTTTGAACGACTTCATGCCTACTTACATGGGAGTGAAACACTTTTGGAGTGTGATCATGCTGCTACTTCCTTATTAAAACGGAAGAATTTAGTGGGTCGCGTAGCCAGATGGGCATTACGTCTCCAGGTATATAACTTTAAGGTGGTGCACAGGCCTGGGCGAACAATGGTGGATGCGGATGCACTTTCTCGAGCACCCCTCTCCGATTCCACTTTGCCTGCTCATGCAGTAGCTGCAGCATTCGGTTTGATACAAGCCCCTCAGGTATTCGATGCCGACTTACCATCCTTGGAACAGTGGCAGGATGCTCAAAAACATGAACCATGGACGAGGCAATTACGCGATGCGTTTGCAAATCCGTCTTCCGAACCTCGGTTTCGACAATATCATGCTCAGTTTCGACTTCAGGATGGTTTATTGTATTTTATTGGGACAAATCCAGAGGACAGATGGCGTTTGGCTGTACCCTCTACATATGTTCCACACCTTCTTCGAGCATATCATGATTCACCTATTGTTGGAGGTCATCTTGGTCACCAACGAGTGTTGGAGAAGCTGCGCCGATCATTTTATTGGCCAGCATGCGTGGTGATGTGATCAGGTATATTCAAAGTTGTCCCACTTGTCAAACTCGGAATTCCTCTACGACTCGGGCCATGGGGTGTTGGAATCCATCAATGTCTCTCGCCCTTTTGAGTTAATTGCAGTGGATTTAATGGGACCTTTTCCACGTTCTTCTCAAGGTAACCAGTACATCATTGTTGTATCCGATTATTTAACTCGATGGGTGGAGGTTGGTGCTCTTCCGGATGCAACTGCCATGTCAACAGCTTTGTTTCTGTTCGATAATGTGGTTTTGCAGCATTCTTGTCCAGAGCGGATGTTATCAGACAATGGCCCCGCTTTCATTGCAGAGGTATTCCGAGTGTTGTGTGAGAGGTTAGGGGTAAAACATTCATTTGCCTCTCCGTATCATCCACAAACTGATGGTTTGGTGGAGCGATTGAATCGGACCTTCAAGGGTATGATCTCGAAGTATGTGAACTTCAATCACACGGACTGGGATTGGTATTTGCGATGTTTGAGATTTGCTTATGTAACAGGCATTCAGAGTTCGATTGGTATCTCTCCATTCAAGGCATTGTATGGATATGATCCTAAGTTGCCTAGTGAATTGGGGTTATCATCGAATCTGCCACGTGCCGAGGATGCAAAGATGTGGGCTCGACATTTGGATGCTGTTTTGCCTCTTCTGCGTGCAGAGTCTGCTGAACATCTTGGTCGAGCTCAAATGCGGCAAATCTTCTTACAATGCACGACATCAAATTCCACCAGATTTTGCTGACGGTGACTTAGTCCTGGTACGTTTTCCCAAGCTGACTGCACCTGGGCTTGCAACTGGTTTATTACATAAGTGGCTTGGTCCCTACCGAGTACTCCGAAAGGTTGGTCCTCAGGTATATCAAGTACAGTTGGTGGGATCTCATGAGGTTGAGATAGTTCACGTGGTTCGAATGAAACGGTTTGTCGTTCGAGACTCGTTGAGTACATTTGGTCATACCTTAGATGGCCCAGCTCACACGGATCCAGGACCATCAGATCCATCACCATCTACACAGCCGCAGAGGGGAGGATAGTGTAAGATACTGTATATTAGTAACGTACCGTATATACGCATGTGTATATACACACATGCGTAGTGACACATGGGTGGTGATCTGGCCCCCATGTGTCAGCGCCACGTGTCGCATGTGTGCCACGTGGCAGGAGACCTCCTGTATATAAGCAGGGTTTTTGTAAACTAATATATTGACATTTCATTTAATATATCTGCTCTTTCAATACAATGTTTTCATGAAATATTAATATACAAAGTCTTCCTGTAAGTGTTTAACACGATTTTTATATCAATTTCAAAACATTCATTATTGAAAGCAATTCATGGTATAGTAAATAAAAGGAACTCACGTAACTGGTTTTGCCTTTGGCCGCCTTCGGAATGTCATACTCGGTAATATCATACTCGGAGGCATTGATAAAGAATAATCATCCTTGGGAATATCCTGCTTCACGGGTGTTTGTACTGCCACCTGCATATAGAAACAAAGAAAGGAATTACATTGTGTGCATATATATGTGTGTGTGTGTGTAACAACTCACTGTACTGAGTATCTTCGATATTCAGAGAGTCTTCCTACGTGACACCACTCATGATGCATTATTAGGGCAGAAGGGATAAAAAGGCGATAATACCTTTAAATTCTTATAGCTGATATGTATGCACTTATGTGTGAGAGCGTGTGTGATAATACTAACTATCTTAAGTTGATATTAACGTACCGGTATCTAGTTTTTATAGAATAGATTGTATGCTTCGATTACTTCCAAGTTCCACAAAGCTTCACGATCAGGCGCGCTAGAAAGATTAACGTGTTTGTGCACCTGAAGGAGATACTTAATACTTAATTATATAATTCTAAATTTAGTTAATCTATGATATTTCAGCTGTGGGTTGGAAACTATCAAAACTTTAAATACACAATAGAATTTGAGGTCTATAAGTCTATGTGTACAACCATATGATCGTTTATCAAATTAGTAATATACAGTAATGGTATAAAAGAGCAGATATACTCACCAAAATGGCATTTTCCGCCGGCTGATAGCCTCCAACAATAAGCATATACATTCCTGAACAAAATAAAAGTTCTTTTGATATTATATATATAAGAATATTAGTGATGATAGTTATCCAAAAGAAATGATAATACATAATGTTTTTATGATAATTACTAACCGTTTTTCATAAGACGTTTCTCTTTTAGCTTTTCTCTTGGAAAATTAAGTTCTATAATGCCACTTCCATCGTCAAGCAACACAGTTTCTTCTACTGTCACCACAACGCCCTTCACAAACATTCATAGTCAAAAACATTTAGTAGTAAACTCTCTCTCTCTCTCTCTCTCTCGTCCATTGAAAGATATCCTTCCTGTAAAGGATTTATGTTCGTCTCTCCATTACACACATAATAGACATAGAGACAAATCCGTGTGTGGGTGTCCACAGAAAAATTAGCACGCCCTTCACAAATATTCATAATAAAAAACACTTGGGAGCAAATCACTAGGTCTAACACACACACTTGTTTATTATCTATAATCTATATGTCAATGTAAGCAGATTTTCACAAAGATATCCTTCCTGTAGCTCCTTCTCAAAAAATTCTCTCCTGAATATATATATATATATATTCAGGAGAGAAATTTTGTAAAGCACATGCATTTAACATATTTCACCTGGATCCAAGCGCGCTGAAATCGATGATTACCAATGCTGCAAACTGAATCAGAAATCATGGTGGACTTGGCCAGGTCACCGATCAGGAGCTTCAAAGCCGGAAGAGTGAAATCCATCAGCCCTAAATGCAGACTCACTAACCCTAACCCTAAACCTATGAACAGAGTTCTTAAACCCTAGCCGCCTTGAGGCGAGGGTTAGGGTTCTACGTCCGATCCGCCGCAGTGTTTCTTCGATCTGGTGCAAGCTATGGCGGCAGACACGCTCTACTCGAAGGGAGTTATGGAAGGCCACACGAACTGGGTCACGGCGATTGCTACACCGGTGGACAACTCGGATCTGATCCTCTCGGCGTCTCGCGATAAGTCGGTTCTGGTATGGAATCTGGGACGGGAAGACGGGGAGCATTACGGCCACGCCAGGCGACGCTTGACCGGCCACTCGCACTTTGTCCAGGACGTGGTCATCTCCTCCGATAGCCAGTTCGCGCTCTCCGGCTCCTGGGACGCTACCCTCCGTCTATGGGATCTCAGCACCGGTCTCACCACCCGTAAATTCGTTGGCCACACCAAAGATGTCCTCAGCGTCGCCTTCTCTGCTGACAACCGTCAGGTATTCTACCTCAATTTTGAAATAAAGCTTTTATATGTAATGCAGTAGATGGATATATATTTCGTTACCTTTCATCATGTAGTATGTTTATGTATTACTTAGTCGGACTTCATGAGTATACCATAATGCATTTTAGACTAATCTGCATACATATGCGTGGTACGTTTGTATAAACTTTAGACTTCATTCTGCATATTATATTGAATATTTCCGTGAGATTGTTTTGTAGATTGTGTCGGGGTCCCGCGACAAGACGATTAAGCTGTGGAACACACTTGGTGAGTGCAAATATACCATCAACGACCACGATGCTCACACGGGATGGGTAAGCTGCGTGCGGTTCTCCCCAGTTACGACCAATCCCATCATCGTCTCTGGTGGATGGGACAAGTTGGTGAAAGTGTGGAACTTAACCAACTGCAAGCTGAGGACCAATCTCGTCGGGCATTCCGGGTATGTGAACTCGGTCACTGTGTCTCCCGATGGATCTCTCTGTGCAAGTGGTGGCAAAGATGGGGTTGCCATGTTGTGGGATCTGGCTGAAGGAAAGAGACTCTACTCCCTTGATGCTGGGGGTATCATCAATAGCCTGTGCTTCAGCCCCAACCGGTACTGGCTGTGTGCTGCTACTCAGCAGTGTGTTAAGATCTGGGATCTCGAGAGTAAGAACATTGTTGAGGAGATCAAGCCTGACCAGAAGGAGGTCAGTGGCGCGCTAAGAAAGAGGTCAGTTTTCTTTTGATTTGGTATTTCTTGCACTTGTTATGCATATACGATGTATATAATACACATGCTCTATGGATACACGCACACACAACGCAAAAATTGCCAATGATGATCAGGCTTGTAACTGTCTGGTTAAGTTAAATGTACATAGTGTCTTTATATTATGCACATATACATGCTTAAATGTTATTGTGTGTATACACACATGATATATTCATATATAGATATATGACATGCATATATACATATCCAGAAACGCACATGTGTGTGTGTGTGTGTATAGTTTTGAGTTGTAAATTGTTTTCAGCCAACTTACTGCACCACACTGAACTGGAGCATGGACGGTTCTAAGCTGTTCGCCGGATACACTGATGGTGCTATTCGGGTGCACAGCGTTGGCACTCACTAATTGCGACAAGTGCGGTATGTTTTTGAATACATAAGTATATGGCGTGTGTATAAATGTACTTTTGTATATGTGCAGGGTAGCATTTAGTTTTTATTTCAAGGCACTGAGTTAAACTGAGCTTTGTACTCGTTTATCTATCTATTGGAACATGAACTTTTTTCTTTACACGAGTTAATAAATCTAAATCATCACACACAAAACACACGCGGCACCACAACGCGTATGTGCGTGCGTGGTGCGCGTATTTTTCGCTGAAACTATAAACTACATGCAACTTTGTTTATAGTGATGTGGCATGATTAATTCATTTTTAAATTTAAATTTTATATTAGTGAAAGAAATTTTTTTTCTTAATAAACCTTCATTAAACAGTTTATAATTAATAGGAGTATATATTAAGGATATTCTTCAATTGAATTGTAATTATAGGAAAAGGTTATTAATTTAATTTAGATTTGACCAACTAAACTTTAAGTTTTATTTAAAATATTAGTTAAGGTTTTGATTGACCACTAAATTTTTAATATATGTATATAATACTTCAAATTAACTTATAAATAGACAAATATATAAATACAAGAATATGTTAAAAATTCTATGTAACAGTGACACTTGTCAACGCTGTACTCTGCGCGTGAAATATTAGCCATTAATAGTAAGTGCAAATTATTTTAATCTAATTTCATTTTAATTAACCTAATCTTGATGGCTGAAGATGATGAACAGCACACTGAGAGAGGTCCTATGTGGAAGCTTGATCAAATCGATCAGCCCTTCGGCGATGAAGCTGTACAAGTTCAATCCATGCAATCGCCTCAGGTAATTCTAATTACTGTCTTTTTAATCATAATTTTAATCAATTTATACAGAAATTCAGTTTTTTAATACATAGATCATTTCGTAAAACAGCTCAATACAGAGTTTACTGTATATATATATAGTATACGCACACATTATATACACATTCATATATACGTCAATGCATTTGCTCATGCTGTTTGTGTCAGTTTTATAAAGAAAAATTGTTTGATGCTTAAATACTTTTACGAAATGTATTATAATTCTGTTGTTTGTGTGTGTGTGTGTGTGTGACAGAGAGAGAGAGAATCTCATGCATATCATATCTTGAGTAGATAGTTTTGTTTTTATCTAAAAGGACAATAATGCTATGTATATATGTTTGTATATGTTGTGCATACACATAATGTGGGTGTATTCATAATCCCTGTTTTGTTATGTAGAGAAAGATGTCAACAAAGACAACACTTAGACTGGCCTTCTTAAGCCTTGGAGTTGTGTACGGTGATTTAGGAACGTCACCACTGTATGTCTTCTCCAACATATTCCCAGAAGGAATTAAACACAAGGAAGACGTTCTGGGGACGCTCTCTTTAATTATCTACACGATTACGTTGATTGCACTGTTTAAGTACGTCTTTATTGCATTAAGGTCAAGTGACAACGGAGAAGGTAAAATATTATATATTTATCGATTTTATTTAGAAATAATCATATATTTTTTATTGTTTTAAATATTACATGTTCATATATATGTGCAAGGTGTTGTTTACTGTTAAGTATTGTTATTTTAATATTACATGGTCTGTGAGTAGCACTTTGTTTTACTTGTGTTTTTCTTCTTTCATTCTTTACATTGACGAGACGTATATGTTCGGTCATTGATTGTTTAGATAAGCTTTTACTTAAGTGGAATTTTATGTTTAAAGTCGTGGATGTATTTTTCTCCTTGAAACTATTAGAAATGCCTTAAACATTTTTAAATATTTGTTTTAAATCTTAATTTTCTTAAGATTATTATTGCTGGCTGCGACCTTTACGTGTCTGTCCTTTTCATCTTTGAAATGTTAAACTGTTTGATTGTTAATTATGTAATATTGTAGGACTTTAATTAGGTCATTCATTTAATACTTATTTCTTTTTATATAGGTGGGACATTTGCTCTGTACTCGTTAATATGCAGACATGCAAAAGTTAATACAATTCCTAATGAACATCCAACCGATAAGAAGCTTACAACGTACAGTTTACAACAACTATCGGAGAAATCAAATGCATACAGAGTTAAAATGGCTTTAGAGAAGAACATAACGCTTCAAAATTTACTTCTAGTACTTGTTCTTCTTGGAACTAGTATGGTTATTGGAGATGGGATGCTATCCCCTGCAATATCAGGTAATTAATTTAACGATATATATATATATATATAGACACACACACACACACACACACACACACTCTCTCTCACACACACACACAAGTTAACTGAGGCTTGACATGATTGGTGATAAGTGTAAGATATATGTAATATGTATGCCTGTATATTATAATGATGTCTAATGATAGACTAAAGTATATCTGTTTCAGTGCTTTCATCTGTCAGCGGAATCAAGGGGCCCACATTAAACTTCCTGAAGGTAGTTGGCATAAATAAATAATCACCTAATCCAGTTATACATTTAATGCATGATCTTGGTTATGACTATACTTATCTAATATACATGACATAATGTGATGTCCAAACCCGGTTCATACAAGCATACATTATAACAGATGTGTGTGAGTGTGTGTGTATGTATATAGCTAGAGAGAGAGAGAGAGAGAGAATAATAATAGTATCATTATACTATTATGCATAAGATATACATTTGATATTCCAATGTATATGTCCACGTCGAGATAGAGACCTGTCTACATATATATTCTTCTCTCTCTCTAATATATATATATATATATATATATATATATATATATATATATGCCTGTTTAGTAGGAATTGAGAGAGAGAGAGAGAGATTTCTGACTTTTAACAACAGGGAGCGTGTTAATTTTGGCATTGGTTATACTGGTGGGACTATTTAGTATGCAGCGTTTTGGGACAGCAAGTGTCGGGGTTGTCTTTGCTCCAATAATTTTCATATGGTTTCTTTCAATTGCTGCAATTGGAATATACAACATTGTCACCTATGATCCAAGTATATTCAAGGCTCTCTACCCTCACTACATATTTAGATACTTTACTATGCAAAAAACTGAAGGATGGGTCTCACTTGGTGGCGTTGTCCTTGCCATAACGGGTATGTATATGTGTATGCATGTGCGTATATGTATAAAATCCTTAACATGCATATGTATATATATGTATGGATGTACATAAAACCTAGACATGCGTATATACAAGAACCTCTCTCTCTCTCTCTCTCTCTCTCACTCACTCACACACACACACACACACACACACACAGGGGTGTTAATTCACAATAAAACTTTCTTACAGGAGCTGAGGCTTTATTTGCTGACCTTGGGCATTTTACAGCTCCCTCTATTCAGGTTAGCCTTGGGAAAACTATCACTTACAGTATACGTCAGTTTTCCTAATAATCTCTCTCTCTCTCTCTCTCTCTCTCTCTCTCCTCTCTCTCTCTCTCTCTCTCTCTCTCTATCTATCTATCTATCTATCTATATAATATGTGTGTATGTGTATCCATGTATGTATGTATGAAGCAAATATATATAGACTTAAGCAAGGGACTAAGTTTATGACTTGTTATGCAAGTTGGCCTTTTCAACTATGGTGTTTCCATGTTTATTAGCAGCATATATGGGACAAGCTTCTTATCTAATGAAATATCCACAAGACGTGGCAGACACATTTTACAAATCCATACCAAACACACCATTTGTGTACTGGCCAATGTTTGCGGTATGTTTCTGTAGATGTGTGTATAAACAAAACACATGGTTCGTGGACACAGACTTACACACATTCACAGGTGGCAACTGCTTCAGCAATAATTGCAAGTCAGGCAACAATCTCTGCCACATTCTCTATTATAAAGCAGGCCGTGGCTTTGGGATGTTTTCCAAGGGTGAAGATTGTTCATACTTCTCAAAAGTTCCTCGGTCAAGTTTATATTCCTGAAGTCAACTGGATGCTTATGGTTGCCTGCTTATTCATAACTGCCGGTTTCAGGGAGACAAAACAAATAGCAAACGCTTATGGTGTGTGTGTGTGCGTGCGTGATTGTGTGTGCTGACGATTTTGATGATTACAGGGATTGCTGTTGTGGGAGTGATGTTG
Source organism: Selaginella tamariscina (assembly GCA_003024785.1). Classification (NCBI taxonomy): domain Eukaryota; kingdom Viridiplantae; phylum Streptophyta; class Lycopodiopsida; order Selaginellales; family Selaginellaceae; genus Selaginella; species Selaginella tamariscina. The sequence continues at coordinate 827,236 of PUQB01000008.1, forward strand.
GTTACCACATTACTGATGGCCCTAGTAATGCTCCTCATATGGCAGAAGCATATTCTACTAGTGCTTTTATTTCTGACAGTGTTTGGCTCTGTAGAGCTTGTGTATGTTTCTGCTGTGCTTTTCAAAGTGGAGAAAGGTGGTTGGGTACCTCTTGCCATTGGTGCTTTGCTTCTCTTTGTTATGTATGTGTGGCACTATGGTACTTCGGAAAGATATAAATACGAAATGCAGAATAAAGTATCTCTTGGATGGATCCTCCAGCTTGGTCCAGGCCTTGGAATGGTTCGACTTCCTGGCATAGGTGCGTGCGTGTGTATGTGTATTATCTGTGTGCTATACTCAGGCGAATGAGTTATGGCTTATATATGCATACTTTTTAACACAGCCATGGACTATGTTTAATATGCATTTGTGATGGACACTACTGTTCTCTATACATATAAAGCTGAAGTATGCATCTCTCTCTCTCTCTCTCTTACACACACACACGCACACACCACACACATTTAACTTAAACTACAGGTCTCTTCTACACCGAGCTGGCACATGGAGTTCCACCTCTATTCTCGCACTTCCTCACACACTTTCCAGCGATTCACTCCATACTGATGTTTGTGTGTGTGAAGTACCTTCCAGTAAGCACAGTACCAAAGGCAGAAAGGTTCTCATACGCAGAATCGGGCCGAGAGAGTACAGAATGTTCCGATGTGCGGTGAGATACGGGTACAAAGACCTGCATAAGAAGGACGATGATTTCGAACAGCTGCTACTCCAGGCACTGGAGAGTTTCCTGAGGTTAGAGTCGCTAATGGGAAGCGTGGAGCAGTCGGAAGACACTATTACTTCATCGGAACTCAGTCAGATTGTGTGTGAGAGAGAGCCGGCAACCGTACCGTCTGTCACATCTGAGACTGAGATACATCCCGTGAGACGGGTGACGTGGAATGCCGATGAGGACGAGGAGGATGACGAGGACGAGGGGATTTTCTTAGGAGGGCAAAGGAAGAGGGTATTGTTCATATAATGGGGAACACCGTTATGCGGTCAAGGAAATACTCAGGGTTGTTTAAGAGGATTGCCATAAATTATGGATATGGATTCCTCAGGAAGATTTGCAGGACCTCTAGTGTTGTTTATCACATTCCACACGAGACTTTGCTTCATGTTGGGGTGGTTTTACAATATTTAACTTGTTGAATATCTAAGGTATATGCCTTGAACGCTTGTACATATCCCATTCGTTGACTTATATCATTTGTAATGATGATAGTTTTACCGTTATATATAAAGAGTTAAGCTAACTTTGACTATCCAGAAAAAACACGCTTTCCTATGAAATAAATATACACAGCTAAGCAGCACTCAAATGTGGAACGAGAAATCATTTAATTCTAATATATATACCCATCTTCACAATTAAACATTCAAACACCATTGCTGCATATTATTTTAAATACATTCTTTCGCTGCATATTCTTTTAATCATATTGATTGCTTTACAAGATGAAGTCTCTGGCTGTACTTACGACAATTGCAGTGATTTTCTCATTGGCGCACGGTACAACTGTGGGATTTTACGGTTCTACATGTCCGAAAGCCGAGTCCACTGTAAAGAAGACGGTTGCTGCACACTTCCGCTCAGACAAGACAGTTGCAGCGGCTCTATTGAGAATGGCATTTCACGACTGCTTTGTACAGGTAATTACAGTAGTTAATTACATATTAAATCAAGCGTTTACACTTAATTCTTTCCTTTCTTCAAGGGTTGCGATGGTTCTATATTGTTGGACAGCTCTGAAGATGGATCTCTTATAGAAAAAGAGTCTCCCGCTAACAAAAACTCTGTGCGAGGCTATGAAGTTATCGACGATGCAAAGAAGCAACTTGAGAGCATTTGTCCAGGCGTTGTTTCTTGTGCTGACATCATTCAAATAGCTGCAAGAGATGCAGTAGACCTAGTAAGTTTGCCATCTTTCTTCTTTCTCTCTACTCAAACTCATGTACTACTTGTTCGTTATCAGACAAATGGACCTCAATGGCAAGTTGCTACTGGACGGTTTGACGGGAGGATTTCAAGAGCCTCAGAAGCAAGCCAAAACCTGCCACCTCCTTCGGCCAGTATTGATCAAATGACGAAGCTATTCACAAATGTGGGACTATCTATTGAGGACCTTGTTAACCTGCTTGGTAAGTTTGTGTTTTCTTAGTTAAAGATTACTTCCCACTTAACTATGTAAGTGTTTCTTAGGTGCACATACAATTGGACGTACACACTGTGCCTTGTTTCAAGATCGCCTGTACAACTTCCAAGGGACAGGCAATCCTGACCCTACGATGGACACCAAATACCTTGCAGAGTTGCGAAAGGCATGTCCACAGAACTCGACAGCAAACCCGACAGTAGCATTGGACCGCGGAACAGAGTTTAAGTTTGACAACAACTACTACAAGGAGCTCATGAAGAACCGCGGGGTTCTACAGCTGACCAGGTTCTTACACATGATGCATCTACACAGCAGCTTGTTCAATCTTACGCTGTTCGAACAAGGATTTCTTGTCCAACTTTGTTAAGTCTATGAACAAGATGGCTAACATTAATGTGAAGACTGCAAGTAATGGGGAGATCCGTCTTAACTGTAGAGCTCCGAACAGTAGATAGCGTTGTCAAATATAACAAAATTGTACAGATTCTTTAAAACATTCTTTTTCAAATAAGGAATTTTCCCCTTGTGCGTGTGCGCGTGTGTTTGTCACAATGTGCATTGTAACATCCAAATGGTGCTGATTACAATTGACTTTTCTATACGTGTATGTGCGTGTGCTGGACGACCACCATATTCATGACGTGTATACTGTCCTTAACGTAGAGCCTAACAAATTATAAAAGTAAAGAAAAGGATGTAGTCGCCATCCAGTTTTTGTCGTCGTTAAATAAACTAGTACAACTTTGACCCCATCGACAAAAACAACAAGCTTTTACAACTTATACGCACACGCGCACGCACACACATGCATGTGTGCTCCTCGTCAACCGACTCATACAATTTGCCTACCTATCATAGAAAGAGAGCAAATCAAAACCTGCCGCCTCATTTGGCCAGGAATTATGTTAGCGTGTGTGCGTTACTTCTTAGTTAAGCTTATTTCCCACTAAACACCGATACAATTGGACGTACACACTGTGTACGATTTTCAAGGCACAGGCAAGCCTGTCAACAATTATCTCAATGTAGAAACTTAGAAGGATCAGAACAGCATGTCCGAACCAGTTTATGAAGTTTCACATTTCATCCAGTGATACAACTGATCCAGAAAGCATCCTCTTGTGCTGCACACCATTTGCATGCACGAGTTTCTTTGCACTTGATGTCTTATGGATATGTGTTCTTCGAACGTGTGTATACCATTATCCTTAGTCTCCTGTTTCTCGGTTACAAGAACTTCTTCAGCAAACTTGTCCATTTCATACGGCGGAAGGCTGTGGACGAGCCATCAGACGGAGCTCTAATGCGGATGGCGTAATGCTGTCTTCGGATTTAGACACACCTTCCAAGTGTATAAGTGCGAATTCCATCGGCCATTTTCCTTGGATGATTGATCGGCTCGAGCGAGAGGAGAATACATAGGGTTTGGCGCCGAGAGGATAACCGTTGACGCCTGAGCCGGGTTCGAATCGCATCGCTAAACGCTAGCCCCTGAGATGCTATTCGCTGCAGCCAGCAGGGTAAGTGGAGGCATTTCATTCCTATTGGGTGCTGATTGGCGTTGTGCAGCTCGTTCGCCAGGGGGGTACAAGCGTGAAAGAGTTTCGAGTCTCAGAGATTGGAGCTCCGAGCTCGAGGATTTTTCCTAACTCCCGTCTGCGCAGATATGGGAGCAGGATTAGTTGAGAAGAAGAAGAGGAAGAGGCTGCGCTTTCCATACCTTAATAAACACGGAATACAACAGGTACCTGCCGGGTCTCGGCGAAAAGGAGGCTCCGGCTCAGGAGGTTTCATATTATTCTAGTATATTCGCGGATATTCTAGGGTTATTCTAGCATATTTCTAGAATATTCTCAAGAATATTCTAGAATATATAAGTTTTTTTAATATGCCGACTGGTTTAATATACGGACTGGCTTAATATATGCCGACTGGCTTAATAAAACATTATCCTAAACCCTAAACCATTTATCCTTGTAGCACCGGTGGGTCATGAACTCTGTTGCAATTCACCAGCAAACGGTGGACCTCCATGTCACTGAGCGATCGCCTTTGTAGAAAATATGTGACTTCCGGGTTCAAGCCAAGCACACGGCTATAGACGAAGTACATGTGTACACATGGGCTCCAACTTTTGCTCTTCTGAAATGTAGAACAACTGCATGAAGGATAAGTATTAATAGTCACCTTTGCAGAGTCATTTCCTGCCGACACAACGAAAGCCTCCTTCCGTCCTCTAGCTGTCACTTCAACATTTCGCACACAACCTAAAAACGTCTTGGCCTTGCGGAAATTCTTCTCTTGTTCCTTAGACATTTTTGTTGGAGTCCGAACCATACGTCCTTCGAAAGGTGGAATTGTTGTAGATCCAGCTCCACGTGGTGGCGATGGTGTTTTGTCCTTCTGACCCTCATCTACTCTTCCTGCCATCCCCTGTAAACCTTCCAGAACAAAGCCTGCATCCTGTAGTTCTCTGACCTCCTCACTTGTCAGCTTCGTTTCCTTGAGCACAGGCCAAACCGTTGGTGGTGTTGGAATCGTGACCGAAGAATTTTGCCGTTTGGCCGCGTGAAACACCCTGAATCTTTTGGGCAGAACCACATCATCTGTTGTACATACTCCTCATTCCCCAAGGCATCAATGTACATTCGTTTTCCATAGAATCCTGGTGCTGGCACTCTGCTTGGATAACCGATTGGTTTTCCACACAGAGCAGTTCCTTCCTGATTCATCCCCAAACACTTAACCTTACTGGATGCTCCGATTCGTCTGATGGCCCACTCTGTTTGAGCAATCTCTCTCTCCGAAACCTCTTCGAACCTTAACCTCTTTCTCCTGTTGTTTTGGACCACCCGCTCTGTGTACTCTACATCATGTCTGTGTGAACGTCGAGCATCAGACTGTTCTGTTCCTGTGACTGTTCTCCTAACAGTTTGCACTCGAACGTTAGTGGTACTCGTGAACTCCGGGCTGGTCAAGTGTTCCTCGCCTTCCACCAGATTAATAATTGTTGATGGAGATACACTTTTCCCCTCAGAGAGTTTGCGTTGCACTCGTTTCAACAGAGTTTCCTTCGAAGGCCCTGACCCTGTATACCTCCCTTCTATTGCCGCTTTCACCTTCGCACTCTGCATAACTGCATCGGTGAGGTCTAACATTGTCGCCTCCAGCAGTGGTACTCTTTTGGCCAATCTTGCTCTTCTTGCTCTCGCGTGAATCACTTCAGCATTGTTTGTAGTTGGAACGCTCGCGAGTCCTTCTTCTGTCATGTCTCCCAGTTCCGCCATGGAGATGTGGTCCTCATGCCTGATCCACCAAGACAGCCATGTCTTCAAAGCTCGAATGTTTGACGCTCGTCCTTCCCAAAGACTCGAGAATTGCCAGTTGTTCTTTCTTAGATTGTTCATTCAGTGCTGCAGGCCAGGCACGAGCAAGCTTCATGTGTTCTTCGCGATGTTCTTCTGCGATCCATTTCTTTGTCACCTGACGCACGGATTGCATAAAGTGAAACAGACAGCTTCTTTCCCTCCCTTTCATCTTTGCTCCGTTGTTGAATACTTGGCGCAAGGCTATCCATATCGCTCCAGCCTCATCCGACATGAAACCAGCAAAGTTGACATTCTCCAAACCCTGCTTCTTACAAACCTCTAGCATTGTGTTCAAGAACTTCAGCACTGCAACATTATCTTCGCGGCACATATCTGCGTAAGCTATAGTCACCATGGATCTGACACTGCAAGAGAGCGTTAGATAACGAAGATTAGAAAGTGTTATGAAGAGTTTTACAACTTACAATGGGTCATAAAGGTGTATTCCAATTGTCGCCCAGTCTGGTATGCGGTGCGTGTGGTCCAGAACAACCCATTGATCATGAAGGTCTCCTCCACTTTGACACCTTCTGATGTACTCAACTCCTGAACCCGGTCCCTCAACTGTCATTTTGAAGATCAGAGGCTGCTCCTCAGCACCATGCAGTTCCATCCCTGGAACATGTATGACGTGAATGAAAGGTATTGGCAGCTTTGTCTTCAGCTCCAGAAGACCCTCGTAACCCTCTCTAAAGTGTGTCTCCTTTGTGTGTGTAATCCAGTCCCGAGTCCTAAAGAAAAGGTCACGTCAGTGTGTAGAGATCTAAAAAAAAATACCTTCGATGGTTTGTTAGAGGTTCAAGTTTTGAGAGTAAACCAGTGTACGAGACTTCTCCTTCTTCCTTGAAAAGTTCTTCAAAGATGAGCTCACGCGCAGCTTGAAACTCAATCACTCGTTGATTGGTTCGCGGACTGCGCTAACTTTGACTCTTTACCACGTTGCTGACACTAGATCTGGCTCGCTGAACGTTTGAAGCTGACACTGAGGGGCTGACTGGATGCTGATGAACACCTCTGTGAATGAACAACCTTGTAAAAAGATGTCGTCTGGCAGAATGTAGTACACATAAGCCGGACAAGTGTGCACCAGCAATGGCTCCTCTCCACAATGCTTACATTTTATGCCTATTACTTTGCCTGTCTCAGTTGTCTTTGCCTTCTCCACAGCACCCTTGAAGTGACATTCATTTGCTTTCTTCTCAAAAGCCAAGTAGGGGCAGGTAGGATTGATGCATTGGAGATGTCCGACACATGAACTTCGACTGACTCGCGCCGGAACATGCCAGTGTGTTGTGCTCGGGTGTGTCCAATGGTAGCAGCCATCCTTGCGATTCATCCCCGAGTACTTCTCTGTGCTTTCTGTCTTAGGGGGAAGTTCGAAAATGACATTTCCATTGTATATCTGCGGTAGTTCAGAGACTCGTTTAACTTCAGACGAACCAATGAGATCCTTCCCTATCCTACATTTGTCTGCTCTTAGAAGACACACCAGCATGGATTCCTCACGCTCCTCTGTCCGCAACCTGAACAACGGGCCCTTTGCCGGGCACAATGTGTAAAAGACAAACTGGTTTGATGCATTGCCTTCTGGTAACAACTCCACATCTTCTCCAGAACTCGCAGAAACTGACATCAATTGAACCACATGTATACTGAACCAACAAGGAATGTTGAAAGCAATGTGAAGATCATGTTCAAACACAAAAGCATTTCCATCTTCATCGACTGGGAAATCTTTGTCAATGCCTTCATAGGTAACTCTGGCCATGACAACGCAAGGAGAAAGCTCGGTGGTTTAGGAAAGCAAAGCAAAAGATTAAACACACTTTCTTTACCAAAAAAAAATTACAATCGTTAACAATAAACGTGAATACACGTTTGTATATAATTAATTCTATGCTGCCCAGTTCACAGTGTTCTTAATGATGTCCTCTCTAGTATCACCGATTTAATTTAATTTCTACCTTTTATGATTTGAAATATCTTCACATTTACCAATTATTCACATATTTTAAAATAAACCCTAAATATTAATGTCACATTTATTCCGTAGGGTTCACTGTTTTCATTGCGGCTAGGGTTTTTTGGTAGATAGGGTTTACTGTTTCCATTGCGGCTAGGGTTCTTTCAATCTCAGATCTGTTTCCACTGCGGCAGATCCAGAGGGTTTCTTCAATCTCAGATCTCAGAGTTACGGTTTCCACTGCGGCGCCATCCATTTCGACTCGATTCGTGCAGCGCCCAAGTATAACAATGGAGATTTCTGTGCCGATTTAGATTCTCGGCACCATCCTGCTCAGCCGGCGGCCACAAGGTATGTGTAATTTCTGTATTTTATGATTTGCTGCTCAAAGTATTTCTTTTTCCAGAGATATAGGGTCTTCTTATTTGTGCCGACTGAGAGCAACGGCACCATCCTGGTTCAGTCGGCAAACACAAGGTATCGTCGATTTATTTATTTTTTTCCTTGCGGCTCAAGTATACGTGTCACAATGTTTTTTTTTCAGAGTTAATGGGTCTTTCCATTTGTGCCGACTGAGAGTGACGGCACCATCCTGGTTCAGTCGGCAAAAACAAGGTATTTTCGATTTGTTTTTTTTTGCTTTCTGGCTCAAGTATTCGTATCACAAGGTTTTTTTTTCAGAGTTAATGGGTCTTCCCATTTGTGCCGACTGAGAGTGACGGCACCATCCTAGTTCAGTCGGCAGCCACAAGGTATGTTCGATATATTTTTTTTGCTTTCTGGATCATGTATTCGTATCACATTGTTTTTTTTCAGAGTTAATGTGTCTTCTCATTTGTGCCGACTGAGAGTGACGGCACCATCCTTCTTCAGTCGGCAGCCACAAGGTATTTTGAATTTGTTTATATTTTGCTTGCGGCTCAAGTATCCGTATAACAATGTTTTTTTTCAGAGTTATAGTGTCTTCCCATTTGTGCCGACTGAGAGTGACGGCACCATCCTTCTTCAGTCGGCAGCCACAAGGTATTTTGAATTAGTTTTTTTTTTCTTTGCGTCTCAAGTATTTCTTTTAAAACAGTTAATGGGTCTTCCCATTTGTGCCGTCTGAGAGGGACGGCACCATCCTATCTCAGTCGGCACCATTATCTCTTCTGTGCCGTCTGACAGAGTCGGCACAAACTATCTCAGTCGGCAGGTTTTTTCTTCTACATCTCTCTGCCGACTGAGAGGGTCGGCAGCATCTAGCTTGAGTCGGCAGCCACAAGGTTAGTCATCTTTGTTTTTTTTTATTTTGACTCCTCATCAATTGACTTGTGTGTTTACTTTCCAGAGTTACAAAATGGTGAGAGCTTCAAAACGTCTACTAGAGACTGCGCCTGATGAAGAGCCACGGGAAGAGAAGAGGATATCGAAGCAGAAGCGAGGCAAGAGAGGAGAACCATCTAATGTAGCAAAGGAGGATCCTCCAGTGACTCAGTCTGGAGTAGTAGCAGTTGAGCAAGAACAGCCTCCACCAACAATCACAGATTTCCCGGAGAGCTCGTCGCAGTTGCCTCCTTCATCCGCTGAGGTTGCAGTCCTGAACGAGCAAGTGCAGATGACAGAGGCAGCTGAAGCTAGCGAGGACGACTTGGAGGAGGCAGTCAGCAAAAAGAGAGGCCGCGGGAAAGCTGATTCAAAAGGCAAGAAGGCGAAGAGCGATAAGGAGCCGAAGGAGTTATACAGCATACCGGCGAGCCTGCATTTGGAGAGCTCAGCAAACCTGCTCGACAAAATTACTATCAAGGGACTTGGTGATCCTCCTGATGTGCCCATCTGCAGAATACATTCCAACGAGGTGGTTCGACGAGTGAACCCAGGGGACTTGGACAGGCTGGTGTCATCGTTGAAGAAGGCTGGTTATCTACGCAACACGGCCTTGTTCATTCTGTCCATCGGAGATCGACTCACTGCTGAGGAGCTATCGGAGCTGTCGAAGGACACGATTCAGTACGAGCAGCACCGGTCTTTCGAGCAAGCTCTTACTCAGCCGGAGTACAAACAGTGGGCTTCAAGGCTCTCAAACAGGAAGTTTAGCTGCTGGGACGGGAACCATAGGCTACAGGCTTTGCAGAAGCTGTACCGAGAGGATGCAGAGGACAACCAGCGATGGGCTATTCGCGTTCGATCGAGTTTCATCTCCACGGAGAACCTCGACATTCTTCAACTGGTTTCGATGTTCCAATCGATTAACATGTGAGTATTTTCTTTTCTTTTTGTTAAGAGTTTAGACTTACAGTTTCGTTGAACAGATCTTCAGCAACATCTGTGGAAACAACGCTACCACATATTCTCCTCGCTGTAAAGGCGGTCTGCACTAGTACAGAAGGAACTCAGAAAATCCTCGAGTCACTCACGGAGGTTGATCGTCTTGAGGTGCGGAAGTGGAAGGAGAGTTCATCAGGAAAGACGGCTTGGCATCCTCTTCCGAACCTGATCTGCGCAAAGATACTTTTCAAGGTAACCTCCGATTTAATTTATAGGAAAGAAATTTTTAACTTGTTCTATGTGCAGAACGAGATCGACGATGATCTCGACAGAGCAGTCACCAGTGCTAAGGGCAATCCACAGGTTGAGGTGAACCTGAAGCAGCTAGTATACAAGAAGCATGACAAGCGTATGCACAAGTTCCTCTCCATCATAGACCCAGACTTGGGGGAGGAGTGGTTCCAGAAGGTGACAAACATCTCTCATAAGCAGTGTCGCTGGATGGGCATTGAGAAGCTGTATGCGATGTCAAGGGCGAAGATTCCAAACATGCTGCGACTCCGATACCTGAACAAGCTCACCCGTCTCGAATCCAAGGCAGAACAACAGACACTTGGGCTACCGGGCATGCAGGACAAAGAGTGGATCAAGTGGTTCACCTTGGACTTATATTGGAAGGCTGTGCGCGAGGAAGCCATTCAGATCCTTAAGGGGTTGCGAGAGGATGGTGAAGAAGTTGGAACGGATGTCGACTTCATGAGCTGGTTTGACGAGATGAGAATTCGGAGCAAGTGCCTGGTCTTTCAGCCCTTCCATGACTGCATACGGTTCACTTATTCGATGGAGCCGAATGAGTTTCTGGAGCGTGAGGAATCTGCGCGTCGGATGATATGGAGGTAAGCTTTCAATCCAGCATTGCTACTGTCTGACTTTGTGTTGCAGGTTCATACTGGCGAAGCAAATGACACCGTCCCATACGATGAAGCTGTGGACAGATCATACAAGCGAGCCTCACATGTGGTCGAAGAGCAGAGGAGCTCTAACACCGTTCGAACGGGAGCATGTTCCATTCTGGCTCGACTGTCCGTCGCAACAGCCACCAGCTTGGGAGAGCACACTATTCGACATGCACGCCAATGATCTACCAGCGATTGTTTGGGAGCCAGAAGAAGTAGAGGCTATCAAGAAGAGCAAGATGAAGAAGACGGTGCGGAAGACAACTACACCTGCAAAGGGATCGGGAGCGGGACCAAGCTCTTCTACAGCACCTCCGCCGGCATTCGACTTTACAATCAATGAGGTACAGCCACTTGTAGCTAGTTTGGACATCAAGGACGACCTGATGACCTTCATCCCGACCCTGGCTGCATCCCGTGGATCCTACGACCTAGCTGTGTGCGACATGGAGGAGATGAGCAGGTCTTTCTTCGAGCCAGGTGCTTCCCAGACAGAGGTGTACACCAAGCTCCGAGAACAGGTTGACAGACTACATACGGTTGAGTCACAAACGTTGTTCCAGGAAGTGGTAGGTGAATACGGCTTCAACCTCATCATCCTCGACTTGCCCAATGAGCTTGTATATGGAGGTGCTAGCATCAACAAGGACATTGTGCAGCTAGATCCGGTGAAGTTTGAGGAGGCCTTGCAGTTCAGTGGAATGCACTTGGCAGCGAGTGGTTTCATGGTCGTCTTCGCGAGTTCTCCTTCTGTTTCGGCGGTGATTCAGGCGGCTGCAGTAATCAACTTGGAGGTTGCAGGACTTACAGCGTCTACCGTGCACGAGGCTGGGGATACCGTGACAAAATTAAGGTAAGCTAGCTATTCAAGTTCAAGTTTAACTTGGTCTATGTGGCAGGATAACTTGTTAGTTCTCTTGGTGCTGCAAAGCTCTGAGAAGAAGTCGAAGAGGCCAAACCCTCTGGCGTTGACGAACACGATCCTCGTCGACACTGCCGACCGTTATCAGGAGGCTTGGTAAGGAAGTGCTTTGCTATGTTTATCCTAATGGAAGATTGTGCAGGATTATGATTCAACCGAAGAGTGTTCGACTCATGCAGCTTTTGATCGAGCGTCTCAGTAGACCTGGCGACCTAGTCTGGGATATTGGTTCCGGAACCGGGTCATCATTGTTAGCTGCCGTCGAGCTCGGAAGGAATATTATAGGAACCGAGAAGAGTTTCGAACTCTCTAGGTTGGCAACAAACAAGCTTGCAGAGAACATTAGACCAGAAGAGTTACCTACTCAAACACCTCCACGTCCAAGCGTAACTGGTGGTTCGAGAACTGCAGCTTTACTTAAGATGAAGAAGAAACTTTAGCTAATGTATATTGAGTAATAAATTAAGCTAATATAAAAAAAAATTAAAAAGAAATACAACAGTTTTAATAGAATTCTTTTTTGCCGACTGAGGCCAATACTGCCGACCAGAAAGAATATTCCAAAATATTCTAGAATATTCTTGAATATTCGAGCCCAGGCCTCCTGGGCCCCAAGCCTCCAAAATGGCGACACTCCTGCCTGCCTCTTGAGATTTACAAGAGAGCCTGCTATGATGCTTTGGTTCCTTGGATCATGATCTACTTCGATGATGAAAAGGAGGGAACGGGAGTTGTTCTCACGGGTACACCGAAAATAGGCTTCCTCTGGTACTTGCTATGGTATATCCTTAAGCACAGGCAGGAAGACATAGTATTAGCTCTGCACGGTTTGTGCTATATTCTGCAGCGGAAGGATGGGAGTCTGGAAGTGAAACTCGCGGAGAATGTTAACGCGGCTAGACGAATCTTGGAATGGGGAAGTAGAAGACCGTGGTTGCTTGCTGATACGCTGGTCCCCGAGAAAAGCCGGCGTCTGGACTTCAACTTCCTGCTGACATGCTCACCCGAAAATCCAATTCGGGGGAATTCAAGGAGTGCAATGTGAGGGAGCTTTATGTACCTGTGTGAACGGAGGAGGAGCTGTGCAGGCTGGGAGAGAGAGTATTTGGTTTAATCTTGGAGATATCAAAGTTCGATAAATAAGGAAGTTCGTTCTGGTAAGGTTGAAAAAGCTGACGAGGAGGTTCTGCGTAGGACGATATATGTGATCGCGCAGCACAACTTGACACGAATTGGGTTCAACGAACACTTGGTCGCCATTCCCATTCCGCACAAGGTGTTTCACTGCATGACGATTATACCTGATTCCGCCACATCTTAGCAAGCAGCTATGTAGTCGAAGAGCTCTTGAAGATGTCACCAGAGATTGCACGAGAAGGTTGACGGGCAGCTTCTTGACATTCAAAATCTTTGTGGGACAAGTACGTCTTACGGTATCTCGAGTTGGCGGGCGATCTTCAAATGAGGAAGTTGAGCGGCCAGGGCATCGGGACGATGACATTTCCTGCAGTGAAGCGCATCCATCGGGCCGATGACATTTCCTGCAATGAAGCGCATCCATCGGGCCGAGTACACGTACATAACTCTCATCCGAGAGGGAGGACAGACGTGGAAGTATGACAAAATGACGAAGCAGTATTAAACTCTGTGTTCGGTTTGAAGGTGCTACCTCCTGTGCTACCGGACACTGTTACGGATGAGTCGCTCATTTGTCCGTTATCACGGACCAACGCACACTGGGATGCGATTCGGGGCAAGACAATCTTTCTGTCCACAGTGAAACCTGTGACAGCTGACAGCTTGCAGATGATGGAGACTTTCCGTTTCTTTCATATGCTACACGCAAGTATGCTCAACGACGTGACACCCGACATGTCCACCAAAGCAAGAGCTCGTTTGCTGTATAACTTGAAGAGTGAGAGCATGCACAGATACAATCCATAGAGCGAGTGAACTAAAGCCCGAACAGCCTTCCAGAAAGCTCTTCGATGACCTTTCACGTTCCTAGGAACCCAGTCGAGCTCACAGACTTTATCTGCTGACTACATAAAAAATACTCTCCGAGAGAGTGCTTTCACAGATATCCTATTCCCTTACCTGGCCTAGAGACTGAAGAGGAAGTTGCAGAAGTTTCTAACTGGGGAAAATTACTTGCTTATCCCGGTTTCATTCTCAATGCTGTGTAGTGCTTTTCTCCAGTCAAGACGAGTCAACTTTGGTCAACTTTGGTAAGTAAAGTCGAACCTTTGCAAATTACAAGTTAAAATAATATATTCTTAATTATACTTTATTAATTAATTCTAATTAATTAAATTAAAGTTCATATTGTACCGATGTCAACTAATTGATAATAATGGCTTGTGCATGCTCACGTTTTGGAACCAATGCATTCCCAGGGCATGCTAGCAAGGAATTAAACAGGCACGTTCTCTAAAAGTTTTGTGTGTATTCTTCATTTATTTCCAGTGTGACATCGACACTTCTTAATATGCCATTTAAGGGGATGGGAGACATATCGTGTCTCCATTTGCAATGCTGGTTCATGCACCAACACATTCAACTGGCTTGAAGACCTTAAAAGAGAGCCTTTAACAAAGACAATGTCTTGCGTAAGCCGGCCCAAGCTCGACAAGTTCTCCTAAAAATGGCCACATTAAACATTTATAGAAATGTATATAAAACTTCACTTACCTGAGGTACAATGAAAGTGTGGACATTTGTAATAGCTCCAAATCCTTGTTGTGGAGCAGGAAACCTGGCTTTGCTCCTCTAATTGCTTTTGTTTGGCTGTGGCAATGGCGACAACACATAAGAGGAACTACTGCCAATTTGCCTTGCCTTTTGCATCTCCTCTTTCATATGTGGCAATGGCGACAACACATAAGAGGAACTATTGCCAACTTGCCTTGCCTTTGCGATCTCCTCTTCCATCTGCTAGCGTGATCTAATGTAGGAGTCATCTTGTTGCAGAATAACAATGCGTTCGGAAGCAGCTTTGCGTTTCCTTCACATTCCTAATACACACGCAAATGAAACCCTAAATGAACAGAGGTGATTTCTGGACAAAAATTAATTCTTAAATAAAAAAGAATATTCCATCCCATTTCATTATTTGAACTGTTCATGTACATGCCATATATATGAAAAAAAATAATAACAAAAATATTTTAGGAATAGACAGGTTTTTTTATGATACTGACAGCTTTTTTTCGGTGATCGTCACCCCGAAAAAAAAACATGTCGCTTATAAGTAACATATTGACCAATAACGGATTGACACATGGCATAGTGATTTACCAGTCACTGGAAAATCACAGTTACATATGACATGCCATATCTAAGTACTATGGTGTGACAAGATAAAATAAGTTTTTCGGTCTGATCTCAACTAAATTTAAAAAAATTATTTTTTTTAAAAAGAAAGAACATTTTATTATTAATATTTATAGCTTGTTTTCTGGCAACCCATAACTTTTCTGACAAAGATATGTCCCTTCAAATACATAATGTAACCTGTGGCCGGAAATTCACATTATACACATAGAGTGAAGTGGATATTAACCTTGGTTACTTAAAGAATTTTCAGATGACTTTTTGCACATTTTTAAAAATAAACCATTTGTATATAATTATATATATGTTTTATATTAAATGTCATTCCTTAAATCTTAGTTTATATAATTGAGAGATTTCGTTAGGTTACGGAGTCATCATGTTCGAATCCAATACTATATTCTAAAGCTATAATGTTTACACTATTTAACTTATCCTGTTCAATAACATTAAAATGTACTACAGTAAGGGCATAAGAATTCTATTTCGATCAGTAATAATCTATCAGTTATTTAAACTTATATGCAGTTTTGATAATCGTGTGTTTGTGTGAGAAAGAGTCTACAGATGAATGAGTGGAATTTACATAAAAAGCATTGTTTAAGATGCACATACATATACAAAATTATGATGTGCAATGATGCAAAGTATAAATACATTGACTTTCCGGAATCGAGCCAGGAACCTGGCGATTTCTGCATCAAGATGGCTAATAAGTACACAGAGACGGTCAACAACGACTGCGTGCAAGATGGTTCATAAGCGGCTTCGAGACGCGATGTGTCGTTAAGTCAACTATTTACGACTATACATGTGGATATAAATATGATCTCGCTTATCCATTCTCAAATTTTTATTGTTTATCGTTCAGGAACATACATGGCAAAGATGGGTTTACTGCTCGTGCTGTTTCTAGTTATTTCCACTGATATAGTATCTTCTCAGCCCCTTATTCTGCTCGATTTCAACACACATCAGGAGGAGAATGGGCAATCCCGAAGTTACATTGCTCCATTGAATGTCAGTGGCATCATCAGGCCATTCAGGTTTGTGAAATACACAAACATACATGATTTATCAAGTAGTTTTTGCACAGGCTAGCAACTAATGCCCGAGAGGTTTCTATGGGCAACTGCACATCGAACAAGGCAACGTTCACACTGCAGAAGAAGCCATCCCTTCTTGGACTAACAAAGAACGTGCACTTCAAGAACATAAGAGTATCATGCAACAATAATAACGACAATACCTCGACTCGCACCGCAGAACACAAGCTTCCCTTACCAGATCACAAAGGCAGCAAAGCTCCCTCAGTGTTCGCCTACTGCCTTGGAACTGAACGTGGCGAGCTACGATTCGGCGAGAAGGGCCCGTACTCCGTATATTACAACAGCGACATACTCAACGGAACGTTTCTACCGATGCACTACTTCCCACTCTCATACGACGATTTCTTTGGTAATTACAAGCTAAACCTTCACAGTGTCACCGTCAACTCAAAGCAGTCGAGGTCGACAGTGTCATACTATTGCCCTCTACATCAGGTATGCATCTCGTACACAATATATATAGTTTATTTACACGTATATGTTTACATCAGGTATACAAGTCTGCCTGCTCCAGCTTACAAACTCGTCCGCGATAACTTCCTCAATATAGTAGCAGCGAAGAAACTGAAGAAGGACTCAGCTTTTTGGAGAGCTTGATCTTTGCTACAAGATGACACGCGGCAAATGGCTACGTTTTCTAATGTTACATTGGTTTTCAACGGGAGAAATGGGTTGTTACTCCAGATAACTACTTGGCTATCAAGAAGAAAGGAGTGGCTTGCTTTGGGTTTATCGATGCTTCGCATTTGCCAAGGGGATTGCTGTAATTGGCACTCTAATGCAGGAGAATAACTTGTCGAGTATGATATTAAGGGTGCTAAGCTCGGAGTGAGTGGCTCCCTTGCTGCCAACCGTGGCTTGACTTGCTCAGCTACTCATGCCTCTTAATTCTCTTTGATGTGTAAACATATATTCCAGTCAAAACGACACGTTATTTACAAAATCTTTTCATTTATTATATATAAAATATTACTTCTATATCTGCTAGCAAGTTATGGAAGTAAGAAAATGCATCACGAAACATGTAGAACTAAGAAAATAAAAAGTGTTCAGTTACAAATAAATTAGGGAGATTATAGACTTATCCATACGTTTTTCTAAATTTACATAAAAATTTAAATTTATATTGCTTTTTGTAAAGTTTTATGAAATTATAATTTTGGTCAGTGAAAAATATAATTTGTGATACATGTAATCGAAATTACTATTATATTATTATGCTGGAAACAAAAGACTTTCTAAATTTAAATAGAGATAAATATTTTTGTTGTTAATATCACAATATATATATGTTTTTTTGTTAACCAACATTGTCTATCACAATATATACATATTCTTTTCAATATGTACATTTCTTATTTTTAATTAACAAAAGAGGGGAATTTAATCTATTCACGTCACAATAGTTATATAGTTTAGAGGTAACAAATTATATAATTTAAACGTAGAACATACAATCTTATGTGCATCTTTCATATTCATTAAAAACTTATTCGAGACGATTATGTTATGCAGCCCCCTTTTCATATTAATGATAATTAATTAAAACTTAATTAACTAATAATTTTAAAAACCAAGAAAAGAAATGTATTTAAAAAATTTAGATATACTAAATCAAATATACGAAATGATCACCTGAAGGTCTTTTTCATTTATATCGTCTAAATGCATATAAAATTGTTATAATAATTAATTTAGTTAATTATAAAGGAGGGGGCTGTATAACAGAACCTAGTCACTTATTTAGTAATATAGTATATAAGTAATACTCCTTACATTAAACTTTGAAAGGTTAAAAAATTCATGTTATTTGAATACACACATACACATTTGAAAATGGCAAAGAACCATAAAAATCCAGCTTAATTATGTTATACTTAGTGTTAAGAATGATGGAATATTCCTTACTAAGTAAGGTTATTAAGGATTAATTTATTAATTAATTATTATTTAAGGCTTAATTACATGAATTCATGTTAAATAAAATAAATTTCATTAAAATTTAAATTAAATTACAATAAAATAACCTTAAACACATTCCATCTTGTTATTTTTATTAATATATGTAATTAGCTTTAATAACATGTATAAGTTCTTTAAATATATAAATGTAGGTATATTATGAATTAAGAAGAGTAAAATTGCCTTTAAAATAATTTTTTGAATAAAATTAAACTCGATCGATGCCTAATATAATTGGATATAATTATATATTAGATGAATACCACGTCTCTTATGCATAATTATACATAATATAATATATATCACATATATTAAAATAGCACTAGTAAAATATTTATGCAAGAACTCTCCACATACATAGCCACACGTGTAGGTAGTAACATCTAATTAATCATTGAACTTTGTATATATTAATCATTTTGTTTTTGCTTTATATATTTGACGCATATGGTTGAAACGGATACGAGTTATTTGAGAATATATAGATATTTTTCGAGGTAAGCGACTGGTATGTCAAAAGGAATGATCAACTATAATGCAAAATGTAATTTTCGATCAATGTATTGTTTTTTAGTTTCTTTTTTTAAAATTAGTTGCCAATACTTAGAATGTTTATTGAGTTTGTTTGTACGTTGTACGAAAGAAGTAGTACGTAAGATGTACACGTTAAAGAATAAAGACTTTTGGGAGATTATAAATAATCTTGATGTGATTACTATGATTAATATGTGTGTGCATATGCCATATTACATTTGTTCATGTTACTTTACCTTACGATTGTGTTGGTTTAATTATCAAATACTTTCATAAGACATGGAAAACTAGTTTGTTTTAGCTTACAAATTAAGTCTTGTAAAAAGATATTATGATATGATAAGTCTACACATTATTGAAAAATTTTATTTTTATTAAGACACATAATTTAAAAACAAACAGTGTCTATTAAGTTTTTGACTTAGTTTAAGATTCAATATTAAGTTTGGTAATAGTGTTCAAACAAGGAAAAACTTATTTCAATTGTGTGTATTTGGCTTCAAAAAAAAGGGCATATACAAACATAAGAATGAACACTACATTTTAATAAAAAGTACAAATGAATTTTCATTATGGCACATTGTTTTCGAGATGTTACTCAAGAGCAAGATATGGTAATGGACTTATAATATGATGAAAAGTCGAATATTAGCATATGATCATTATGTTGAATAGGTAGTTCAAAAGTGCAATGTAGTTGAAATATTATTTGTTGTTCACATTATTTCAATGACATTAGGTACAAGTGATATTAAATTAATTGTATTGTTGAATTTAAATATCTAGATTTAACAAAGTATAACATAAAACTTTAATTAATTATAAGCATACACTTTGTATTCAAGTTAGTTTAACTTGACTAACTTGATTATAAAGTTTTCTGAGGTGGGATCATGAGAATGAGATAGAATGATAGCTCTTGGCAGTAAAAGGATTTAATATTGTTATTTTATTAGGCAATTTTTAGGGTAAGATGGCATGATCTATTAGAAATATAAATATTGGAAACATATGTTTACATTTTATTTTTTTATTAAGTAATAAAGGACTTGCATAGTGAAGTGTTCGGCGACACTTGTGTATTTTCATTATTAACTCTTTAAGTTTAGAAATTTGAAGCGTTGTTTGCACTATAGGGATAAGCTTTTGAACAAAAGTGATTCTTTGGTTAATAAGAGCATTAGTTAAGATTCTCCACTCTGCTTATCAACTAGGTAAAAAAAACTTGTTAAGTTTGATAGGTTATGTTTGGAGGGCTCGATGAACCAAAAATAATTGAATATTCATTTTGGAGGTTTTAGTGCATGTATCTTCTTAGGAAACAAGTATCGAGTGGGATTTAAAAGTTGGTGTTCATTTTCGAATCAACTTCATCTTGAAGTCGAATACAGTTATTCAAAATTGTGTTTCTTAACTTTACATCATGTCACAAATGTGAGCAATAAAATATGTATCTTTAATCATTTAAAATATCGAAAAGTGAGACTTTTCTTGACTCAAAGTTTAATAGTGTTTCTTGAGTTTGATTTTATATTCATGAAAATACAATATCAAGTGGCGATTTGAATGTTAAGTGATCATTAATAGTTTAAGAGTATCAATATTAAAATTGTAACTATTTATGAAATAAGGATTAGTTTAAAGTTGCTTGTTAAAACATTAATTGCTAGTATTAGTGGAGAGATTATACTTCATAACTTGGGGGGGGGGGGGTACATTTACATAATTAGTTTGAGAATTTGAAGTGAATATAATGTTATAAAGGCGTGTAATATTATGAATTTAGGAAGACTCTTATTATGAGAACTAAATTTAAAATTTAATATTTTAAACTCAATTAAATAAGGAGTTAGGAATTATTGAATGAACTTAGTGGTTGTGCTCTTTGGGAAATGAGTATAAAAGGAACGGGTCAGTTGAGACATGTGAAATCTAGAGATCATTGGTTGAGGCACTAGATATAGGTTGAGTTTCCTGATTTTCACATTAGTTTGATAAAGAAAGATATGTTAATTTGGCGTTATGAAAAAGTACAAAGTTGGTTGCGAAAGATGAATAGTAGTGTTATGACACTTGGTCGTAGATTTGACTTGAATTTGATTTTTATCGGGAATGAATTTATGTTAATGACACACCAAGTGGATGGGCTAATTTCAAGTTCGCATGACTTTGTTGTATACATATATATAACCATGTGCCTCTAAGATCGCCTCTGGCCGATTAACATATTTACATAAAACAGGGTTTCAAAAATAGTACTCTCGTATTGGTTGATTCCGATAAATATCTCATACCTAGTCGGCATAGATATACATTAACAAGGGATAGGTATAGTAGCAGAACCTTACAAAAGGGGTAATGAGAAACACCAAGTGATGTAAAATGTGAGGTTATAATATTGTAACATGTGGAGATGTGAAACCATTGGAAAATCAAAAAAAACGTGAAGATGTTTAGTTAAGCATTTGGGATGGACTCAAATTGCTTATTATATGTTTGACGAGGTTTAAAATTTAAGGAATAAGGCAAGGCTTTATTTCTTATTAACCTAGGGGTCAGCATTCAACATTAAGTAGAAGCCTCCAATATAAATTCTAATTAAGTAAAAAAATTAACCATTATGTTGTTTGCATCAAGTGACAGACTTTGTAGATGTGCAAATGTCTCCATGTGACTTTATGTTGCAAGTGGTGCCTCCGACAACTGAGTTTACGACTCAATGAACAATAGTTCTAAAGTCGCCTAATGTAAGGGGTGTAATAAAAATTATGTGAACTTTTGGTTAGCTTTGCATAAAATGATATGTTAATTTTGGTTAACATTATCTAGTCTTGAAGTTGGACATCAACGAGGATGTTGACATTTTCAAAGGCAAAGAGAATGTTATAATTTTTACTATAACCTTCACTTTTACTTTGACGTTGATTGTTGTTCCTACCGAACTATGTTGACAAGCCCTAAATGTAATGAGAAACAGCCCCACTTAGTGCACTTAAGTGTTTAGGAATATTTCGGTCAGCTGTCCTTAGATATCTCAAGAAATTCTATGTAGGGGTAGCACTTACCTTTTATAAAACTCTTATCCTGATTTTTTGTGTCTTGATTAGGTTTTTAATTGGTTTCAGTGAGTTCAACATGTCAGCCCCTAGGGTTGACCTAACCCCATGCCCTAAACCCCTTGGGTTGGGGTTTAGGGGTTGATAAGTTATTAAGGCTAAACTCACCAAGTATATTCCCATTGAGAATGTGTTTTCGTGCCAGCCCACTTTACAAAACAAGAAAACAGGGGGGGCCTCTATCACATATATTAAGTAGTACATGTAGGAGAGTTCTTGGTTCATGACAGAGTTCGTTATCTCTTTACCGGTGCAAGCTCTAGCTTGTGTCGTTAAAGCACAACTCTTTATGTGCAGCTTCAACTTCCAGACAATAGGGGTACGTCCCACCTTCAAAGTGGCGTACCCTTAACATTGACGAATCCATGCATTTGGATTGTACATTCCAAGGGTCAGAGGTTAAGGCTCATTTCTAGCCTCCTCCTCCACGTTAAGCTAAAAGTAGCACTCACAACTAAGCATGGCACATTCATGTCCTTGTTTAACTATAGGCATGGGATCTTAGTTGACATGTTTTTCTTACTGAGATCCTAAGGGATCACAAAGGGGTTCTAAAGTTGGCATTTAGGAGTCACATTCGTGGCACATGGTGCAACTCTTGAATTTAAAGAGCTATGGCATGATAACACACATCTGGAAAATAGTGTCACATCAAGATGTGACACTAGGCTACATGGCACATAGTACAACGCCTAAGGCACACCATCTTGAGTTGTCTCGTGGGGTTAACACTGAGGGGTTGGATATGCTAGTAAGCAGGCGTACTTGTGCTCACATCAGGGTGCTAAGCCTTGGGCATCGGCTCGAGGGCACACTCGTGTCCTCACTAAGTATTAGCCTAGGACTAAGGTATAACTTGACCACTCAAACCTCTAAGGGTTAGTCATGGTTCAGGGCACCCCTTGTTACCCTAAAAGGGTTGTACTCCCTGATGAGGGTGATTCCTCAAGGGTTAAGTCATGAAGCCTTAGCTCTATCACGGGGCATGTGCAAAGCATATCTCTTTAGCGGGGTTGGGGCATGAGTCTATCTAGGTCTTTTGGGGCAAGATCCTAAAGTCTACTCGGATTATCCTCTAAGGTTCAGGGGATAGCCATTCTAAAGGACTTAGGGTAGGACCCTAAGTCTTGGGTATCTGAGTCAGGCTTTAAGGGTTGTTTTGAAAGACTTGGTGTTGCTCACACAGCCAAATGGCCACTTGACAACCACGTATTGCCACGCTCTAGGTTAAAACTCTGATAGTCTATAAGTATATACCCTTTATATATTCATATGTATGGTTACTCTATAATGAAACTTGCACAAAGGAGAATGCAAGTTGTTATATTGTCAAAAAACTAACAAAAGTACACAATACATAGTGCTTTTAATTCAAAAGTATCTTATTCGTCTTCCCAAGCTAATTGAGTCATCATTTGGACTTCCAACTCTTCATTTTTCTCCCATATTATTTCCCAATAAGCTCTTCTTTGAGGGTTGGTTACTCATTTACGTCATATAAGAAGAGACACGTACTGCCACTTCTTTTTAGCACGCTTAACCAAGGAGTGAAGTATGAATAATATGCCACCTCTCCTTAATTGAAGCTTTCTTAGTACTCTATGTTTAAGGGTGTTTCATAAACATGTTGCCCCTTTCATGATGACATCCTTCTTGTTTGGAAACATAGATGTTGTAGCCATCACGATAGCGTGTTGACATGTGTTTTTCCTCCATTTCAACCCATAAGTCCCTCATGAACATTCACGCTACACTCAACTGGTGTTTCTTTCTCTCCATGAGGGATGTCACTATAGTCCACTACAACCTACCTCATAGTAAAGGCTTCCATGGCAATCTTTATTGCTTTGTCCTTCTTAAATCCCCACAACCAACAAAGTCATTATATATAGCACCATTAACTTCTATATACTCATCATTACTGAAGTCGTTACACATCAAATTTTAACAATGGTGCTTGTACCCCTGGTTGAACCTTTGAGAACCTTGATACATTGCCTAATTTGTGATGATCAGTTGAGCTTCCAAGCCCACCAATTGTGTATCCTTATTGGAGTAAGTTGTTTAAAGTGATAGGCTGTACACATGTCCCGCTTCCTAAGCCACATAAGCTAATAATTTACATCCCGAGTTGGGGAATCAAGCCAGGAAAAGAAGAGAGCTGAGGAAGTATAATAGTCAACAACTATTGCTGCACATATCCTTGTAAGCAATTTTGTTGACAAAAATGAGCCAAAAGCTTATGGTTGTTAAAACAAAGTGGCATATAGTTGCTGCTAAATCAACCTTTGATGCCCATTATACCATGTTATGGTAGGACATTGGCGATATTGCAACACTTGTTAGCCCATTATTTGGTGGTGCATTATCTTGGTTGCCTGAATTATACCCTTGAATATGGCGCTAAACACAATGTTCTTGTTCCATTTCTACAAGTGTAGATTCAATGAATGTGGAAAAACATTGCAAATCATCATAACACTTACAGATATTGCAGATCTAGCATAGGTACTAATAGCTGCTACAATAGCTTTTTTCCAACATTATGTGCTTTATTTAATTTCCTTCTTTTCATCGCACCAAGGAAATCTTCTTCGCTCTGACCACCAAACATGCTTACCTATATTAAATCTAGGAGTTGGATTAGTTATAAACAATTGCTTTTGAACAAATTGCAAACAGTTGTGTGTGTTGTCAGAGTTAAGAAATAAATTCCTTGACAAGTGCCACCATAATTAATATTGGTAGACATTTTATAGTTCACTAAAAGTACAAACAAGTGATAATTGTAATATTATTTCACAGCTTTTTATGTGACTAGTTCTTTCTTAGTTTCATGAACTTGTTTTTTTCTTTACTTCATAAAACATGTGGAGTCTCGCTTCATGAGGCTACACTCCTTCTTCATGGACATGAGTCTTACTTGATGGGCTTAAAGTTTCACATCGCAGACTTGGAGTTTCATTATGTGGGCTTACAATCTCACTTAAGTTTCATTATGACTCTCACTTTGTGGGCATGAAGTTTCACTTTGTGAGCATGTAGTTTCACTTTGTGGGCATGGAATTTCACTTTGTGGGCTTGGAATTTCACTTCGTAATGCTAGAGTTTCATTTCATGATGCTAATCCTCACTTCATGGGCTTAGAGCTATACTTCGTGGGGAATGAACTTCACTTCATAAGCTTGGAATTTCATTTTTGGGGGCATGGTCCTTAACCCTCACTTTATAGGGTTTGAATTTCACTTCATGAGAGTGAATGAAGTTTCATTTCATGGGGTTGGAGTTTTACTTCATATAAATAACAATCATTAATATCTTTAATCTAATTAATGACAATGATAATACGTGAAATTGTCTTTTCATATTTAAAAATTTAAAGTTCTTTTAAACAGAATGAGAAATAAGTTTTTATGTATTATTTAACCCAAATGTCATAGTAAGTCACAAAGTAAAGTAAATAAATGCTTAAGATATTTCTAAACTTAGTTAATTTTCATGTATAACATGAATGTTCATTACATGAACTATTCATTTATAAAAAAAATTAATTTTCAAATAATTTTTCAATATTTTTTGAAAACTTACTCATTTATAAGGGAACATGTTTTTATATATTTAATTATGTTAAGTGATTGATGCATTCATAAAGTAAACTTTGAATTTGATAATCTACACCATTCAAACTAGTTAAATTAATTTATTGACATGGCAATTGAATAGTTTCACTTAATAAGATATGGGTTGTTCAATTATTTAAATATAATGATTAAGGTTTTTTTAATACATTAAATAACACGTGATTATTGTCAAGTTTTAATTTGAAGGGCCGATAAATGACTGCTAAGTGGTCATTTGGCACCAACACCTTGTGTGAACAACGCTAAGTCTTCTAATACAATCTCGAGAGTCTGACTTAAATACCTAAATAGGCACAAGACTTAAAGTCCTACCTTAAGTCCTCTAGAATGACTATTCCCTGAGACTTCAAGATCCTGCCCTAGGAAACCTAAATAAGCTTATGCTATAACCCCACCAAGGAGACGTGTCTTATAAATACCCCTGTGACACAGCTAAGCATTGTAACTTACCTCTTAAAATCAACCTCATTCGGGAGTACAACCCCTTTATAGTGACAAGGGGTACCCTAAACCATAACTAACCCTTAAGGATTTGAGTAGATCTAGGGTTAGTACTTAATGAAGACACGAGTGTGCACAATAGACGGACATGACTGTTTTACTAAGTAAACTCTCTAAGGTTAAGTTTGGATAACTCTAAGTATACAACCTTGCGAGTGTCTCACGAAAGGGCTCGTGTTAATGAGCTTAGGTTGTTCAGACCTTGAACATCTCTTAATCAAGACCTAAATCTTCCTTAAGCAAATGCCTAAGCCTTAGCACCCTGATGTAATCACAAGCACGCTTGCAGCCCATAAGACAACCCTAGAGGGCATGCTTTGGGCGTTGTTGATCATTTGTCATCTAACTTAGTGTCACATTCATGTGACACTATTTTCCAAGATGTGGGCTATCTCATCATAACCCTTCAGACTCGAGAGCTACATATGGTGCCATAAACGTGGTTCGCAAATGCCAACTTTAAAACCCCTCCATGCGAACCCTCAGGATCATGATAAAGAAAACTTGTCCATTAAGATCTCACACTCATAATTGGACAAGAACATAAACGTGTCCTCTTAGTTATAAGTGCTACTCTCAGCTTGACATGGAAGAGAAGGCCGGAGACATGTCTTAACATTTAATTATTGTAACATGTATTCTAACAAAATCTCCCATGCGCAAAT
The DNA here is from genome assembly GCA_003024785.1 of Selaginella tamariscina. Taxonomy (NCBI): domain Eukaryota; kingdom Viridiplantae; phylum Streptophyta; class Lycopodiopsida; order Selaginellales; family Selaginellaceae; genus Selaginella; species Selaginella tamariscina. Next base: position 853,757 of record PUQB01000008.1, read on the forward strand.
TCACCAATGATAAAGGTTGGGCAACCCTTAAGGTGTGACATACCCTATGGACTGGAAGTTATGGCAGCATAATATGAGTTATGCCTTTATGAACAAGCTAAAGCTTGCATCAATATGAGAACAACAAGCTCAGTCATGAACCTAAAAACTCTCTCTACTACTACCCTACCTTATTTCCATGATGACCCCCCCCCCCCATGTGAGCGGGCTAGCACGGAAAATTAACCCAAATGTTAGTGAGTCCAACTTGCTTAAACTAGCCCTAAACTCAACCTTTTTAAGGTGTGGGTTAGGTCAACCCTAGGAGTGTCCCTAACCATATTTGACACACCAAACTCATTTTAACATACACCACTATTAGAGTTTTTATTATACCAGGTGCCAACCCTGGAAATCCCTCTTTGGAAACTCCACAGAATCTGGTAAATTAACCTGTATTAGGAACCCAACCCTTAGGAACTTAAGCCCCTAGCTGACCAAGTCCCACGACGAGGCTCACCTTGTAATCAGGACACGTGGACTAGCCGAGCTACAAGTATCGTTCCTAGCTTGGCGTGGGTTGAGGCGGCCTGAGTAAGGCCTTAACCACTAATTTTGCGGAACGTGAACTTAGGCAATGCTTTTTGAGCGTGCAAGTAGGTTTTTGGGCCAAGGAATCTAACTAACTCCTTGGAAGTAACGTACCCCGTCACAAAGGCATGATCCTACCAACGATAAGGATAGTTTAACCCAAAGGTGGGACGTACCCCTGTCGTGTGGAAGTTAGGGTGACACAACAGAGGGTTGCGCCTTGACGACACAAGTTTAGCTTGATCGGTAGGAGGTTAATGAGCTCTCTTTTGAACCCAAGGAAGCCTCACTACATATACTCTACCTTATTTATGTGATGGACCCTAAGTGAGTAAGTGGGCTGGCACGGAAATGCCACCCTTAGAGAAAATGGTTGTCCTAACCTAATCCTAAACCTAACCCCTAGGGGGGGTTAGGGCAACCCTAGGGTTAGGTCAACCCTAGGGGTGTCCCTAACCCTTATTTTGACAAGCTATATTTGCAAAGAACCTAACCTGGAACGTCAAAACGGGGGAGGTTCTCTAAATGGAAGTGCTAGCTTCGCCTAGAGTTTCTTGCAAATACCTAACGACACCCGGCCGGACCATCACTAGATACCCAAGTGCACTATGCGGGCCTGTTTCTTCTACATCTAGGGTTCGTCACATAATCCAGTAGGTAACAACAGTCAAACCCCAAAGTAAAGGGTCGAGTCATAGTAAAAACTATGACACACTCCCCGCCTTTGAAAATGTCAACGTCCTCGTTGACGTCTAACTCCAAGACTAGACTAGGTTAGGAAAAATTAACTGAAAACTAACGCTAATCACTCTATGCGGAGTCAGCAAAAAGTTCACAAGTTTTATTACCCCCCTTGCATTACGCGAAGCCAAATACTTCAGAACCGTGTTCACTGAGTGAGAACTCAGCTGCCGGAGGTACCACCTGCGACAAGAAGTCATTTGGAGACCTTTTGCACGTCTGCAAAGTCTGTCACCCGACACAGACAACAAGTTAGTTAATTTCTTTTAGTTAACTAGAATTTATATCGGAGGCCTCTAGTTAATGTTGTTGTCGGCCCCTAGGTTAAGAAGAAATAACTTTATTTTAATTAGTTTGAGACCTTGCCTCAAACTCATTCACCAAATCCATCGCGTTCTAGATTCTCCAATGGTTCCCATGTCGATTCGCACGCTGGATAGCCTTTCCATTTGATAAGATACTCAAACTTACGTTTTCGCGTCCATAAATCTTCCTTTTGCTCAATATGGATTCGACTTCATACTCCTTCTTCACGAACAGCTCAGGAAGCGAATGTAAGTTTCATATCTTTGTGGATGTTTCCATCTTGTGGAATGGCTCGAGTAAATTGACATGAAACACATTGTGTATTGTTCCCAACTCCAGAGGAAGATCAACCATAAGCCACTTTCCCTACTGCTTCACCACCTTGTATGGACCTATGTAGTGCGATAAAACTTCCTCGAAAGAGTCGTTGGAACCTTCAGGTTTTTGGTACTACAATACCATATCCCCAACCTGATACTCTACATCCGCCGATGTTTATCGTACTGCTGACGATACCTTTCATGTGCTGCAGCCATTGTTGATGAGCAGCTTCCATGTCGATACAATTGTCCGTGAACTCTGTTACAGATGAACTCGATTTCGTCTTTGGTAATACCATACTCTGAGGAATACCACCCTTATTCCCAGTTAACACCTCCATCGGCCTACATCCAATTGTAGTGTGTGTCGAGTTATTGTACATATCTCACCATATCAAGTTCAACCCAATCAAGTTGATTACCTTGAACATACATCTGAGATAGTCTCGATTTGTTGGTTCACCCTCTCTGTTTGACCATCAGTTTATGGATGGTAGGCTGTACTGAACTTAACATCATACCAAACTACTTAAACAACGTTCCAAAACTTGCCCATAAATCGAGGATCCCAATCTAAGATCATCATTTTCAGTAGCCCGTGCACTCTTACGACTTCATGGAAGAAACAACTTTGCTGCTTGAATTGCATTCACTGTCTCTACAGTTGGAATGAAATGAGCAACCTTTGAAAACAGATCGAACCACCAAAATGAGTGCGTTAATTTTGGCAATCCCATGATAAAGTCCAAAGTAACACTTTGAAATGGCCGCTCTGGAATCAATATACATTGCAACTTCAGCTTTTTTGCGCGTCGGCTCTTCACTTGTTGACATGTGGGGCATGTCTTAACATACTTGGTAACATCGTTCTATATCTGGCCAATAGAATCCCTGTTTCAACAAAGCCAACGTCTTATGCCTTCCACCATGTCCTGCTAAAGGAACATCGTGATGCTCTCTTAACAGCCTCTCCCTCCATGTCCCTTCTGGAACATAAGTCTCTTTTCTTTATAAGTAGAGAACTCCATCGTACAGCAAAAGAGTGCATCCATTGACTTTCTATTCCTACTGGAACATTACCATTTTGTAATTGATGAACTTCTTTGCTACTAGGTTTAGAGCCTCCTTAGCAAACTTGTCCTGAGGATACACGTCACAAATTCATCCACCAAAGTTGACACGGGTGTTGACATAATACAAAGATGACCCTTCCTACTGAGTGCATTCAGCTACCACATTGTCCTTTCCGATTTATGTCTGATTTAGGCTGAAATCGTGCCACTTTTGCTGCCATCTAGCTTTGGTTTGCATTTCAAAATACCTTAGAGTTACACTATTGTCCAAACCACAGTGCCATGACTTGGAAGATAATGACGCCAATACTCCAAGGAAGCAATAGCATACATCTCCTTTTCGTGAGTAGGCCATCGAGTTTGCGCGGCATCTAACTTCTTCGAGAAAAAGGACACTGGATGTCCTTTCTGTTGCAATACACCACCAATTGCAAAGTCGGAAGCGTCACATTCTACTTCAAAGGGATCTTCAAAGATGGGCAACTGCAAAACTGGCTCAGAAGAGATAGCCTCTTTGAGTTTGAAATGCACGTTGGCACTCTGGAGTCCAATGCCATGGAATGTTCTTTCGTAAGATCTGTCAATGGGGCCGCTATTTCTGAGTAACCCTTTATGAATCTTCGTAATACCCTGTCAGACCAAGAAATGATCTAACTTCATGCACATCTTTTAAAGTCATCACTCGGTAATAGCTTGAATTTTTTTGGTCCATGGCAACCTCCCACCTGAGATCAAGTGTCCCAAGAAATCTATCTTGGTTTGACCAAATGCGCACTTGCTTTCTTTAGCATACAACTGGTTCTCTCTCAACCTCTGAAACACTTTTTCTAAGTGTTCCACATGTTCTCAATTGTCGAACTGAAAACCAGAATGTCATCAATATACACCACTACGAACTCGTCTAGATAGTCTCTAAACACATCATCCATCATTGTGCAAAAAGTTGCTGGAGCATTGCACAACCCGAATGGCAAGACTAGAAACTCAAATGATCCATAACGCGTTCGAAAAGCGGTCTTCTCAATGTCATTCTCTGCTACCCGAATCTGATGGTCCGATCTCAAGTCTATTCTTAAAAATACTTTGCTTTTGATAGCCTATCAAATAAGTCGTCCACTCGTGGAAGAGGATACTTATTTTGATAGTTATCGCGTTCAGCGCTCGATAGTCCACACACATTCGCATCGTACCATCCTTTTTCATTAAAACAAGATAGGTGCACCATATGGTGATCGACTAGGTCGAATGTGTCTCGACCAATCAATTCTGTCAGCTGTCTCTTCAATTCTACTAACTCTTGAGGATTCAACCGATATGGGGCTCTTGCCGGTGGAGACGAACCTGGCAAAATCTCTATCCTGTGGTCCACAACTCGACGTGGAGGTAACTCAGGCGGCAAGTCTTCTGGCAACACATCCTTAAACATGTTCAAGACTTCCAAAATAGGTTCAGGAACAGATTCTTGACCATCTCCTATTTTGACTTCACCAGTATCCAAAACCATTGCAAGAAACACACGTTCCGATGTCTAACTGCCTTACGCAACTGAGTTAAGGTAAGGAACATAGGATTCCAATCCTTATCAGTTAGCGTTTCCATTTGAGCGTTTTTTTTTGTCTCTTTATCTGCTGCAAGCGTGATTCGATTATCTCCAGAACCCCTCATTTCGATTACATGTTTATGGAACCATTCCATACCCAAAACAAAGTCAAACCCCGTCATATTCAAGACAACTAAGTCTAGCTTAGCCTTCCAATCTTTGATTTGGACAGGAACTGCCCTTGCTATATTATTAGTATTTTGAGAACCTTTGCCAAAATTGATCTTTATTTCACACATCTTTATTACATCCAAATTCAATCGACGAGCTAGACTAGTCGATATGAAGTTGTATGTTGCTCCAGTATCGATCATCATTCGGACTCGGTCCCCTCGTATCCTTCCTGTCAAATATAGCAAAGGGTCAGTTTTGTCTTGAATAGCGAATAAGGCAGGTTGTGTCTGGCACAACATTACCTCTTCTGACTCATCTTCCGGATCTTCAAGCGTTTCTGGTTCAGCAACTTCCTCTTCTACCATCGCCTTGAAATGTCCGATTGTTGTGAGGGTGCCGGACATCTTTAGCAAAATGACCAGGCTTGTTACAATTATAACATTTAACCCCGCCTGCGGAACGGGGGAGCAGACTTTGGAGCCGATCCTTTGGCCTGCTGAGGGTGGTAACCAATGGTTTCCAAATAATGGGTCTTGATGTGTCCAAAACTTGGAACTACCGACAAAGGGACTTGCACTTCGAATTGATGGCGATTGATCTGGTCGCCTATAAACCTTTGAACCCAGACTTTGGAGGAAACCTCCTTGGTTTAGGTTTTGCTTCCTCCCCTTTGTACAAGTTTCTAAACATGCCATAAGCAACCTTTTGAGCTGCCTCTTGACATTCCCGATAGCTTGTTGGCTTGTACCTTAAGATTTCTTTCGCGTCTTCTCATTCAAGCTAGCCATGAAGCAACTTCGAGCTTCATCATCACTCATATTTCGCCGTACACTTTCGAATCGATAAACGTGGTCCATTGGACTTCCCGAACTCCCTGTTGACAAAGTGCCAGGTCAGCACGCAATCGCAAACCGAGATCATCCGGCATATACTGCTTTTTGATCTCCTTTTTCATGTGCTTCCAGCTGTTTCGGTATCCACGTTCACCTTCAACAATTCGCCACCAAGTTTAGCTTCTTCTTTAAGAAACTGCTTGGCACATGCAACCTTTTCTGTCTTTCTCACGGAAGCAGCCTCGAAATAGCTTTCCATATCATACAACCAGTCATCCAAAACCTTGTAATCCTTTGAACCCATGAAATTCGAAGGCTTTACCGGTTTGAATTTACTGGGACCTCCACCACCTACTTCCGTCGAAGAATCTGATTCAGAGGAACCTGACTCTGATCATGCTTCTTCTTCTTTTTCCGTGTGTCTAGTTGCAGAACACTTTTCGACGAATTCGAACGGCAACATTATCGATTCGGTCATTCAACCCCAAAACATCCCTCGAAGTTTGTTTAGGGCATCCATCATTATTTCTCGCCAACCAGGTCTTTGTCTAACTCTAGGGGTCGACCTGGATCAGCCTCATCCATCTCCTCATTTTGAGCCTTGCGACAGCCCTCTCTGCCTCAGGCTCTGGTTGCTTTCTTTGCTCATCGTATTGAACCCTAGTTCAACACTCGGAGAATATGCTTAAATATTCCCAATATTGAAATTGGAAACACCCTGCACATGTACACCCACACACATCAGCTTAAACTAGCATAAACTTTCGACATACCTAGAATCTCACGCCGACTCATTGAGCAAGTGTTCTCCAAAGTTTGACAACTCACAGGATAAACTTCTGCACAGAATACAACATGTCAACCGAAAGCAATAGAATATATTAAGAATTTAGAGTTATTAAACACTGAAACACTCTATGACTTAAGGAAGTCCTACTGACCGCAGAGAACTTGCTCTAATACCAATTGTCAGAGTTTTTACTGGTGCCACAAAGGCGGCTTGCCAGGTGCCAACCCTGGAATCCCCTCTTTGGAAACCCACAGAATCTGGTAAAGTAACCCGTATTAGGAACCCAACCCTTAGAACTTAAACCCCTAATTGACCAAGTCCACGAATGAGGCTCACCTTGTGAATTAGGACATGGACTAGCCGAGTTACATGTATCATTCCTAGCTTGGTGGTTGAGGTGGCCGAAGCAAAGCCTCAACCACTAGTTCTGCAGAACGTGAACTCGGGCAATGCCTTTTGAGTGTGCGAGTAGGTTTTTGGGCCAAGGAATCTAACTAACTCCTTGGAAGTAACGTACCCCGTCACAAATGTGTGATCCTGCCAACGATAAGGATAGTCTAACCCAAATGTGGACGTACCCTTGTCGTGTGGAAGTTAGGACGGCACAATAGAGGGTTGCGCATTGACGACACAAGCTCAGCTTGCACCGGTAGGAGGTTAACGAGCTCTCTTTTGAACCTAGGAAGCCTCACTACTACTTATTTATGTGATGCCCCCCCCCCTGTTTTCCTAAGTGAGTAAGTGGGCTGGCACGGAAATGCCAGCCCTTAGAGAAAATGAGTTGTTCTAACCTAACCCTTAGGGGGGGTTAGGGAGTGGGGTTAGGGCAACCCTAGGGGTGTCCCTAACCCTTATTTTGACAAGCTATACTTTGCGAAAAACTTTAACCTGGAACGTCAAAATGGGGGAGAGTTTTTTAAATGGAAGTGCTAACTTCGCATAGAGTTTCTTGCAAATACTTAATGACACCCAGCCGGACCCTCATTAGATACCCAAGTGCACTATGCAGGCATGTTTTTTCTACATCTAGGGTTCGTCACATAATCCAATAGATAACAACAGTCAAACCCCAAAGTAAAGGGTCGAGTCATAATAGAAACTATGACACACACAAACAAAAGAGAATTTTAAATGGCAAGTTCTAAATTTGTTAGTGTTTTTCGAGGTATTTAATAACAATCAGTCGTCGAACTACCCCTAAAGACTTAAGTACACTAAGTAAGGTTGTTTCTCACTCATCAAAGACTTAACAAGAATTACAATAGATAAGAATAATCAACTCTAAAATAAAAGTAAAGATAACTATGATAATTATATATTAGATTTGATTTTCAATTAAACAACAACCTCACATGCTCAATTGACAAAGATACGAAGGTGAAGAGATGAACAGCTTAGATATGTTTATAACAATCAAAATTTATTTTATGATAACAATAATCAAATGTCACTTTATGACAATGACAATTCACTGACTTTTTGAAAATAAGGAAACTCAATGAATTATTAGAAATAAAAAATTTTAAATGAACTTCTCTCGTTCACATATACTCACTTCATTAGTAATATGTCTCACTCCATGAATAGTATATAGTGTGAAATGATCATTATCAAATATTTGAATAGCTGTCTAATTTTTTGACAGGAACAAATACAATATGGCCGTGTAATGATTATGTTATATATGGCGATGTAATTAATGATGTCCATGATTTAGAATTTATAATTAAAATTTTAAAATTTAGGTGACACCTTATCACTATTTTATGAAAAATCACGTTTTATCTACTTAAGATGCTTTGATTCCATAATTTTCTCATTTTAATCATCAAATGAGAGGAATTTGATTTACTCACGTTATAATAATTATTATGTTTTAGAAGTAGAGTTTACAATCTTATGTGCATTTTTTATATTCATTAAAATACTTATTCTGATAGTATAATATATTAATAATATTTATCACATTAACTTTAAAGGATATATTAGTGTTAAAAACTCATCATTTGTGTGAACGTCCAGAGAAAACGCGCATACACACATAAAATATTGATAATTAAACAAGGTTTAATATATGGATGCCTGCTTGCAAACACCAGTGTTAATTATTATATAAAACATTTAAATATACCTAATTTTTGGTTGTATTTATCTTTTCTTTTTAAATTACCGGTTTTTATGTATGAGCACATTTATGTGGTAAGAAAAATAATCCAAGTAAAATACGAGAACATGTTCTCTCGTTGAAATAATATTAAGATTATTAATATTATTGCCAAGGAGTCTTTGAATTTTCTATGCACACCCTCTCATATATGTCTTCAAATATATAATATATATATCACACACGCGCATACACACATATACACTCGTATTCAACTATACATTATATCCATATGTAGATAGATAAATAGATGGCTCTCTCTCTCCCATAGCGTGTGTTCATGTGATACTCTCATGCAAAATATGTAATTGTGAAATTGCACCAGGAAATATAAAATTGAGGCATCTACATATGTACACATATTTGTAGAAGTTATTTCTTAATACTCCTTTAGAATTATTTGGTTGATAAAATGAGACTTGATTAATGTTTCGATAATTTGATTTCATGTTAATACCACAATGTTACATACACATATACAGCTAGCATTAATTACAGAAATATAAATATATAACTCAGTACTTAATAGTCATTAGCTAAATATTGATGCAAGATTCTCTCTCATACGTGTAGGAAGTTCCGTAAGCAAGTTCTCAGTTAATAATTTATTTATATATTTGGCAGCATATTCTTACGAATATGGTTAGGTTAAATTGGGAATATATATACATTTTGGAACGTGCATAGGGTTGAACTGCGATGGTAGCGTACACATATTTTGAGGTAAGTGCGTGTATTTCAATTTGTAATTAAATTTTCCTTAAAATTTCAGAAGGCATGCCCAGATATAGCACAAAAAGTATACTATTTGGTCAACGTATTGTTTTTTTAGTTTATTCAATCGGGTGCCAATACTTAAAAATATTTGTTGAGTTTGTTCGCACATGTAAGAGAAAGGTAATCCAAAGGGATGACATTATACCCATTACAAGGACAGGGATTTCTGTTGTCCAGTCTCTTGGGAGCTCACGAAAGACCCCGTTGTCATTGCTACAGGACAGGTGTGTGTGTATGTATGTATATATATGACTTAACTACACATGTATGTTTTAATATGTGTGTATGTATCACAATTGATGTTTGTGGTTTATCAGACTTACGAGCGAGCATATATTACAAAGTGGATAGTTAAATATGGAACGTATCTTAAAACAACAGAAAATGTAATTGAAGAAAAAGGAGGAATTTTTCTTATATCTAAACTATCAAAACTCTAATTTCTATAAAATAATGGAAAACTTATAACAAGTTTCCAGAAGTTTTTCTGTCCCATTTCTAATGAGCTCATGTTTGATCCAGTCATCATAGATACTGGCCATGTACGTATGTGCGTGTGTGTTTTGTGTGGGCTTGACATGTATACATGCAGACATATGAAAGGGAATGCATAGAGGAGTGGCTTGATAATGGAAACACTACATGTCCAAGGACAAAGAAAAATTTAAGAAGTCAGTAGTCCCCAATATATTGCTTAAATATTAATAAATGAATGGCTCGAAAAGCATCGTATTGTAACTGATGAAGACCTGAGTAACGATATAAAAATATTCAAACGTTGTGGATAGCGATCTTAATCTTTATGGATAAGATTTTATCTTGAAAACCTTATGTATTTAAATTTATATACATAGAAAAATTAAACAATTGTTTGGTTGTGACACTTTATTTAAATCGAACATACCTAACCTGGTTGGAAACAAAAATTAGTATGTACATGTGTATATACATTTACATTGTGTAATGCTAAAATAATATATAACGGTGCCACTGTGACCGAGAAGAATACTAAAAGTTGGAAATGCCGTTGTTGAGTTAATATATAATATAAATTATTTATAAACATTCGAAACGTATTCACTTACAAGAAAGGGAAGTTGTCGCCACTATAACCACTGGCGTTGCAGTCGTTGCAGTCTGTGATTATGGTGGCTACAGTGGCCACAGTGACGATTATGACTTCTCTTTTTTTTAAGTGAATACACTTCACATGTTTATTTTTTATATTTATGTTTGGAGTACGAGTGTGTAATTAAATATAAAACATTATTTTATATTAATTATGTTGTACTTTTGTTAAGCGGTGGATTTGAATTCGGTTATGCTTAAAAATGCTACTAATAAAGTTAATCAAAACAAGTGTAAACTTACATATATATTTTATATATGTGTTTAGTGTACACGTGTGTAATTAGATATAAAACAAGTGTAAACTTACATATATATTTTTATATATATATTTAGTGTACATATATGTAATTAGATATAAAACATTATTTAATAAGTTGCACAATCATGTGGGAATGGAGAATAACAGCAAGCACATCTCCAGAGGCGTAACCACCATAGCCACAATAGCCACTATAACCATTGTCGTTGTGGTCGCCCATAGAAATGGCTAGCCACTATTGTCTATTTACACGTGATTGTGCAATTTATTAAATAATGTTTTATATCTAATTACACACACGTATACCAAACACATGTATAAAAACTTATATTTAAGTTTATATTCACTTTAACTGGCTTTGCTAATAGCATTTTTAAGCATAGTCAAATCCACTGCCTAACAAAGGTACAACAATTAACATATACTGCACACGAAGATCATATGTCTAGTTGGACATGCACAATATCTATCATAAATGAGTAGTTATGTTCATACCTAATGTAGCACAGATATATAAATAACTCTCTCTCTCTCTCTCTCTCTCTCTCTCTCTCTCTATATATATATATATATATATATATATACCTCAATACGACTAGCATGGCCGTTGCAGTTTGATTCACCTATCAAAATAATAACAAATTCACATATATAAAATATGTTACATTATAATATACAGAATTGTATATTATAATAATATACACTACTTTTCAGTTTAATTATTTTCATTTTATTCCCTTCATCTGGATGTACACATGTACACACGCACACGCAGCCATGCATGTCCACATATACACACTCACAGACACAGAGATGCTCTTTACAAACAACACACTTTCTATATATAACATGCTTAATACTCATGAAGTGAACGCATTAAATTCTCTGTTTACACCCACGCCCTGCACACACGCATGCACACCATACACATGTATGGCTGCGTTTGCTACACTGCTGATCAAGCTTCGCCATTGCCAAATCCACCGCCTAACAAAACTACACAACGTGATTAACATGTACAACGCACGAACATATGTACATGCTCAAGACATGAATGAAGATCATATGCCTAGCTGGAATGCACAATATCCATGCTCGTGCGTATTTATGTACATACAAACATAACGTAGCACATACAAACATACACACACGCACAAAAAAGATGTATATATATATATATATATATACACACACACACACACACACACACATCTGTGTGTGTGTTGGCTCATACCTTGGTATGACTAGCATGGTCGTTGCAGTTTGATTCACCTATCGAGATATTAAAAAATTCACATATATAATATAAAATAAATATATACTTTATATAAAATATGTTACATTATAATATACACTGCTTTCCAGTTTAATTAGTTTCAGATTTTGTATCACATGCCTGTTTTTATTCCCTTCATCTGGACGCAGTCATGCATGTCCACATAGACACACTCACACATGCACACAGACGCAGAGAGATGCTGTTACAAACAACATACTTTCTATATAGAACATGCTTACTACTCATGATTCTCTATCTACACCCACGAGCACGTGTACCTGCACACACACACGTGCACACAAACACAGGTATATAAACTTATATTTAATAAGCATACACTCGCTATGGCGGCTTCTGCTACACTGCTTATCAGCGTTTCCAAGCTTCGCCATTGCCGAATCCACCACCTAATAAAATTACACAACGTGATTAACATGTACAGCGCCATGTGTAACAAGACATACATGCTCAAGGCATGAAGATCATATCTCTAGCATAGTTATGTACAGAGAAACATAACATAACATAGCGCGCGCACACACACACACACATGTGTGTGGTGTGTGTGTGTTGTGTGTGTCTGCTGGTTCATACCTCAGTACGACTAGCATGGCCGTTGCAGTTTGATTCACCTGTCGAGATATTAACAATTTCACATTTATAATATACATAAAGATTAATTATGTATACTTTTTACTTGGATACATTTTAAGTCTTCCAAAAGCAAAACGTACCTCCCTCATCGTATCGACCGTATTGGTTTCAGCCACATCCTCCCTTTCATCGTTCTCACCCCTGTTCGTAGTTACCTCCTGTTGTAGTTATCTTATATATGTTAGTCCGGCGCTATATTTAATAGTAAAACAACTGTTAAACATAAATGTGTGTGTGTGAGAGAGAGAGAGAAGCTTAAGCAACAATGCTATACTTGAATACTACCTCAGTAGGAACTAAGGTATAATATGTAGCAAATGTGTGTGTGTGTGTGCGCGCACGATGTATATCCACTATTCTGGAACTTTATCGAATTTCTTAATACTGCCTGCAATTACATATTGATAGGTGCCTCGGAATGCAGAGGCAACTGCTAGTCATACTAAGGTACAGACGTATACACACACACACACACACACACACACACACACATGTTTTATAACAATATATATGTTCACAACATTACGTGTGTGGCTGTGTGTGTGTGTGTGTGTGTGTGTGTGTGAGAGAGAGAGAGAGAGAGAGAGAGAGAGGGAGAGAGAGAGGGAGAGAGAGAGGGAGCACATACGCCATAAGTCATAATAATGTAAAAGTTATACCTTCATAGCTTGAGCACTTTGGCTTTCAATGCGTCAGAGGACTCTAAGAGATAAAGGATCTGAGCCGTGTCTATTTGCAGTAGCATAGCAGTAACCTCTCGGGCGTGGTCGTGCTCTGGCTGGTCAACAAGTGGATACTGTTGCTCTTCAAGAATCTGCATCTAAACAAACACATTACGTGAGTGGCTGTGTGTGTGTTTGTGTGTTAAGATGTCTTTTATGGATTCAACACGAGAACTGGCCAGCATTGTAATCCAAAAACATGTAATTATCTTTCGGATATACCTTGGAATGCAGGAAGGACATATAGGACACTACCATGACCGTTTTAATGCTTATTCAACTAGTATTATTTAGCAACATATACATATAGTGTCGTGAACATGCATAGAAATATAGTGTCTTTACATGTACATATAGCACGTACCAGTCGTTGCTGTTCCGGAGGTGCAGAGGCAAGAGAGAAAGGTGTACCCATCGCAATGGCAGGAGTGGCAGGGATTAAGGGTACTGGGACTTCTAGCTGTCTGTGTGTACCGGAAGTTAGGGTTGAATCGAATCATCTGCACACAGTAAAAATGCTATATAGTCGAGTTACAGTTTAGTAGCATAACATGAGAGGCAGGAAATACGTTGTGAACATGTGTTCTATCTCTATTACTTTATATCAGTAAGTGTTGCTTGTGACACTGACAAAACATTTTTTTTATCAGTGTCACAAGTACTCCGATACAGCTTACAGAACAGTAGCCTCCAAGTCTGTCTGATAGGACGTACTACAGCTTCACTAGCCTTACAAAATATGAACGTGAATATATATAACGATAAGTACTTGGCACACATCTGCGTACACACACACATCTGAATGTGAATATAAAAGTATACCCTGTCGTAGACATCACTGAGTCTTTGGCTTTCCGATACTGAATATAAAAATAAATTACTCGTCGCTTACTATCGGCTGTAAGCCAAAGAACCTGTTGTTGTTGCTGAGGGCCCAGGGCTGCTGTGTGACGCTGGCGCCACTCGCCACTTGTATACATCGCTGTGCGCCCTCCCGTGGAACAAAGTAGCTTGGCAGTTGATCGCCACCTGGCCTCATCCACAGCATTTGATGCCCGAATCCCGCTGGCTGTACATTCAGAGTAAGAAAAGAATACAAAACAGAGAGTCAATATAAAGTGATAAATAAGAAATTACGATTACATTAAACATGTTTATTCATACCCAGCACTTTTGCTACGTCAAAACAACTTAATTTTATAATATCATGATAATCTTAATTACAACACTAAGATACTATTCAAAATAACACTGAAAACAAAGATAACATAATATTACATATGTAATACAGTAACAAAACCAACCTGTGGAGGCATTACGGAAGGCTGGCCAACAAAATGCTGCTGTTCAATTCCTGGCGCTCTAGGACGATATGCTCCTACTCCAGTTCTACGACGCTGCATATTGAAGACAGACTTTAAACAATTATCCGTTATTATATATATACTACGGTTCTTACTGAACGCTACTAAAATAAGAATAGAAACGAAAAACAAGTACCTGTTGCCTTCAAACAAACAAAACAATCACTATCATCTTCTTCCTTTACATATATATGCAGCTCTCTCTCTCTCTCTCTCTCGATATTATATTATTATATATATATACATACATACATACACAGACACACACGCATGCAGGCGTGTGACAGTACATATACATTTGCGTCAGCAAACTTACTGCACGGTTAGCTTCTTCCGAGGTAGAAAATCCAACAAACTCGTAGCCTTTGCTGTGGCCTAGAGCAGGGGGCATAGTCTGAAAAAACCTTGTTAACTTTGGTGTATATATATATATATATATAAGACATGCCTTCCACAGCCTTCGCAGCGTTTTCTGGCTGTTCAAAGTTCACGACACCACGGCCTGTCGACTTCCCTTCCCAGTCTCTTTTCACCACAGCACTAAGCAAAAACAATCACAGAATCAATACATATATAAAGCATGTTGTCACATGCGCAGAATATACTCGATAAAACATACACTCATCATTACTGTGTAAAGATATATGTACAACTAAGTCATGCAAATCTATTTAAATATAAAGACCTCGTGCTTGCTCCATAATCGTCAAGATTGTTTGAAGCTGGTTGGGCAGTAGGAACTTGTGCTGCAGCAAGATAAGTGCAATCTTCCTCTCTCTCTCTCTCTCTCACACACACACACAGTATGTGCTTGCTTACTCTTCCATGAATCCGTGAACAAGGAGAAAGGTTCCATGGGGAGTAGAACAGATTGTAAGTCGAAGAAAGGAGTAAACTGCATGCGCTGTAAATTTCTTCTTAGTTTTTATATAGTGCGTCTCTCTCGCTCTCTATTTATGTGTGTGTGTGTGTGTGTGTGTGTGTGTGTGTGAGAGAGAGAGAGAGAGAGGGAGGAGTTTATGCACATGTATACACATATATCACATAAATACAGCACTTAGATCATACAGACAAATATGTTTTAAAGAGGAGCGCTTTCTAGAAATATTAAGCGATCGTGATTTTGACCTCGTTTCCACACGGACAATCTCTGCAGCTAATCCACTATAACACGGACCGTTCCCGCCAGTGCCGGCACAAAGTAAATCAACGTAAAAGCCCATACTTTGCTAGGCAGGCTTGCAATCGGTAGAATGCAATCGGAAAATGCACCGGAACAACAAAAATCAATGATACTTTATATACAAATCTGCTGGCGCCTCACTGGCGACGCGACACAGTCAAATGCATGCAAATCGGCTGATTTTGGAGGATGCTTACAAGACCATTACATTTTACTAACACGGACTGTTCCGCCAGTGCCGGCACAAAGTAAAGCCCATACTTTGCTAGGCAGGCTTGCAATCGATATAATGCAATCGGAAAATGCACCAGAACAACAAAAATCAATGATACAAATCCGCTGGCGCCTCACTGGCGACGCGACACAGTCAAATGCATGCAAATCGGCTAATTTTGGAGGATGCTTACAAGACCATTACGTTTTACTAACACGGACTGTTCCGCCAAAGTAAAGCCCATACTTTGCTAGACAGGCTTGCAATCGGCCAGCGGATAAAATGAAGTCGGGAAATGCACCGGAACAACAAAAATCAATGCAGAATCACTGGCGACACAGTCAAATGCATGCAAATCGGCTGATTTTGGAGGATTCTTGCGGAATGAACACCATACCCTAGTCGCATGAACTCATTCACGGAGAGGCCTACCTCGGTGGGAACGACTGCATTCTCGGCCTCGCGATCCATAGCCGAAACGCTTGCTTCGCCTTCTGGAGGCTGTCCGGCGCCATCGTCACTCTCTCCTTTCGCACGAGCTTCCGAGTATATAAACGGTAAGAACACGTCAGAAATCCAGTGGATATTCTAAGTTTATTCTAGGTATATACTGCCGAATGGTCGACGTGGCATTGGTGTTTTGAATCGCCATTCTTCTTTTATACAAATAGAATTGCCAAACATGCATTCCCAATGCCAGAAAATCCATATTCGAGCACAGAGACATCATCAAATTGACATTCATATATTCTTCCCATTAGGATGGTAATCTTTGCTTAGACGGGGTTCAATAAGATCCCATATTTAAATAAATATTCATTTCTTTTTATTTTTTATTTTTGATACAGAATTTAATATTTTATAAAAATCAACTTTTGTAATTAGGTTTCCACAGTTTTCTACACTCGATAATTTTGGTTTGAAGGTTAAAGGGTTATCTTATAAGAATTTCATATTTTCATGCATGGAGTTTTTTAATCTTTTTAGGAATTTTATTAAATTAAAATATTATTATCATATTTTTAATTATTTATATCAAATGTTTAATTCTTTACTCTGGTCATTCTTTTCATTTCTTTGAATTGGTTTTTACTTGCTCTACTTTAATAAATAAACTTATAATCTATCTCTACTTTAATAAATAAAATTTATAATTCTCATATCTATCGTATCTTAAATAACATGTTCGGTTCCAAATTTTATTTTAAACCATGGCCTCTTAATTAATTAAGCTCATGTATATATTTATATATTTATATTTTTGTGAAACAGAAGTAAACGGCTGGTTTAACACTCGAATATAAAACTCGTGTCTAAAGTTAAATCATGGTTAACACTTTCATAACTAAAGAGTGTTTTACGCTACATCGAAAATTTAAGAACCATGTTTTTTATGCAAAGTAGAAAGGAAAATTTAAAAAAATCATGTTTAAATATTAAAATGCAAAGTAGATACCAGAGAGTAATAGGTTATCGAATCTCATTTAAATCTAAGAAGCTTCACTGCACATACTTTATCTTTATTTATGTGATAAAGCTTTCCGATTTCACTTTACCTGCTCATGCAGTAACTGCAATGTTTATTCGATACAAATCCCCTAAATATCCGATTTACGAATATGTTTCCTCCTGTGGATTATCTAGCAACATCTAAAGATAAGAAAGAGGCTAGAGAATTATTTAACGTCTCAAAGTCAGAAAAAGACTAGAGTAATAGTTCTTATTTTGTTGTTAAGATTATTAGAGGGCCTTTAAAATTATATAATAAATTTATTAATACGGGCATTTTTTAAGGAGGACCTCCACTGGGCGGTCAAGACACTTCTATGGTACTAACATTTCCGCACAGTATGACTCGCGTCACTGCCTCATTCTTTATAACAATCTTACGAGGAAGGGTCTTAGTAGCTTAGTATATAAACTCAAGATGCATTATAGCGACTCGCAGTTGGATCTCTAATGATAATGCAGAGAAATGCGGTATGTATATATAATTGTAATCAATTTGAGAAAGGCATGGAACCTTACAAAGTTAATATTTAGAAATTTTAGTGATACAGTTATGACTTGTTGTGGAATTGGCGGGAAATACAAGTTTTCAATTTCGCGGACATGCGGGTATCCTGGAGTTCCTGCCTGTTCTAATCCTTCTAAGTTTATACATGGGATGGGAACCATTTTACACAGTAGTTTTATAAAACAGTGACTAAGGTGCTTCTCTGTAACGCTCCTAACACACGTGTATAGACACGCACACAAGATCTGCCAACTCACACCTCCAACCAAAGAACACGTGGTGTTCTCCCCGAGCAATACGCAGACTTGCAATATCGTGTGTTTAACACACTAGTACAGTACTTTTCGCTAGTACCCAGCTCGTCCTAAGGACCGTGATCACCCTAAACACTCTTGTCCCTTTTATATCATAGGCCTATATCCTTTTTATTTATGGACTCTCTATTTATGGATTGTGTACCTTTTATGGGACTTCCAGATCTATGTACACATGTCATTATATATTCTTGAATATTCCACTTAGCAGTTATGAGTCCTTTACGTAAGTCTACTTCCTTACATTCCTCCCCCTTTTACAAAGATCTTTGTCCTCAAAGATCGAAGAACCAAATTTCAGTGTGCACACATTAACTCATATTACCACGTCGACGTTTTGGAGGAGCATCATCAACTTGCTCTGGAAGTTGATCAACTGCTTGGGTATCTTTAAGAATATCAATCCAATATTCACCTCGGATTAAAGCATTTTTCAATTGACTAACATGAAAAACAGGGTGTATACGCACCCAGCAGCAGCTGTAATTTATATGCAACATTATTGATTTTCTCAATAATCTCAAATGGACCAGCATACCTAGGAGCCAATTTATCACATTTACCTTTGCGTAGTGCTTCAATAGAAGATCTTTTTAAATCGAAGGAAATATCACTCGAACATAGACTTTATCACCCACATGAAAGTGACGAAAAGAACGATGCTTATTAGCATACTTGGCTTGACGATCACGAGCTTTAAAAATATTACATCTACAGTCTTGAAGAATATTCTCCAAGTGTGTTGTTAACTCACAAGCCTCGTTATCAGCCATACGTTCTTTCCAATCTATACCAATATCCAAAGAAGTACGAGGATGTCGTCCAAACATTGCATAATAAGGACTCATAGAGGTAGAATCATGCTTACTATTATTATAAGCAAACTCTATTAAGGGAATATATTTATCCCATTTACCTGGGTGATTACCCACAGTAGCTCGTAACATATCCTCAAGAACTTGATTAACTCTTTCAGTTTGGCCATCTTTTGTGGATGATCACCACTACTAAGTTTAAGCTTAATTCCCAAACCTCGAAAAAAAATTAAGCCAAAAATCACCAGTAAACTTAGTATCTCGATCACTAACCACATCACAAGGCATACCCATGGTAGGAAACACCTCTGACATATACAAACGTGCTAAGTCCACAGCTTTAGCATCTTTTTTGAGTGGTAAAAAACGAGCATACTTAACCCATATTTGCTCATGCTTTTGCTGTGTCTTTGGCAAATGAGTAATAAAATCCATAGAGATACTTTCCCAACGTTCATGTGGAACTTCTAACTGATGCAATAAGCCAGGCTGTGCAACTCGCTCAGCCTTAACTGACTGACACGTAGTACATGTTTTGATATAATTATATATATCATTCTTCATATGTTTCCAGTAAAACCTTCGTTTAACTAGATCATATGTTTTCTTTTCACCCAAGTGTCCAGCCAGCGGGCTATCATGCATCTCAAACATAATACGAGAAAGTATTTCTCTATCCTTAGGGACATATAATCGCCCCTTATAAAATAACATGCCATTATGCACGGTATACGGCTCTACAGGCACAGAAAGCAATTTTCTAGCTTCCTGATCCTTAGTTTGAGCAGTCAGAATGTATTTCACCAAGGGACTATGCAACTTGGATACAGTATTTAAGCATTTAACACGTGATAATGCATCTGCCACCACATTATGTTTACCTTCCTTATATATTTTCCATATAAGGAAATTCATCCAAAAACAATTTCCATCGTGCATGGCGAGCATTTAAATCTTTATGTGTCTTACAATACTGCAGTGGTTTATGATCGGTAAACACCTTAAACGGCTGGCCATTATGGAGATAATGTCTCCATAACTTTAATGCATGAACTATAGCCAATAGTTCTGTTCATATGTGGAATAACGTTTTTCCACATCACTAAGTTTTCTGCTTTCATAAGCAATTACATGCCCATCTTGCATGAGTACAGCACCGAGTGCTGCCCCACAGGCATCCGCATATACCACATAAGGTTTTGCATTATCTGCTATAGCAAGCACAGGTGCTTCAGTTAACAACGACTTAAGCATTTCAAAGCTATCGTTTTGACTAGCTTCCCACACAAAGGGTACATCGTGCTTAAGTAGGTTTGTTAAAGGCAAAGCTACCCTTGAAAATCCAAGGACAAAACGTCTATAATAATTAGCTAAACCCATAAAACTACGTAGTTCATTCACATCATGTGGAATTGGCCAGTTTTTTACAACTGCCACCTTTTTAGGATCAACTTTTAATCCTTCAGAAGAAACCACATGACCTAGATATTCTACTTCGGGTTTAAAAAATTCACACTTAGACATTTTCGCATATAATTTATGCTTACGTAAAACTTCTAACACTTGTTTTAAATGTAACAAATGTTCGGTAGGAGTTTTACTATATATTAAAATATCGTCTAAGAACACTTGCACAAATTGGTCAATATATTGTGAAAAAATGTTATTCATTAATGTCATAAAAGTAGCAGGTGCATTAGTCAACCCAAAAGGCATTACTAGAAATTCATAATGACCTTGTCGGGTTCGAAAAGCTGTTTTCATCACATCCTGTTCTCGAACAGTTACTTGGTGATAGCCACTCCTTAGGTCTATCTTTGTAAAACAGGTGGCACCCGCCAACCTATCAAAAATATCATCAGCTCGTGGCATAGGATGTTTATTTTTGATAGTGGTCTTATTAAGCATACGATAATCAATACACAGTCTCATAGACCCATCTTTTTTCTTAACTAACAACACAGGTGCTCCAAAGGGAGACTTACTAGGTTGTATAAAACCTTGAGATATAAGCTCTTGAACTTGCTTTTTAACCTCAAGTTCCTCTAGATGAGTTAATCGATAAGGACTTCGAAGACAGGCTTAGTCCCACTCTCAAGATCAATTTCATGCTCAATTTCTCGCCGTGGGGGAAGCCCCTGAGGCAATGTATCAGGAAATACATCTATATATTCCTTTAATATATATTGCAATTGAGCATTATACAAGTCCTTATTCTCACGTGTTGTAAGTTTAACACTTAACTTTGAAGTTAAGCAAGAATTATCGTATTTGACATTTTCAGCTATGGAATTCTCCTTAGCTATAATTTTATGACAATTTGGCTTGCAAGTAAGTGAATTTAGGGTTCTAGGGTTAATCCTAATGTGAACAGGTTTAACACCTAAACCTCGATTAGCATTAATTACGTTTTTAAGTTTAATGGCAGAAAATAAGGTATGTCTATCTCTAATAACTATATTACCATGTTCATCTAATATTAAAGGACGTACCTGAACATGATTGTTATCGATCTTTGAAGCATCCTCCATATCACACACATACACCAAATAACTTGCAGTGGAATTCCTTATTGCTCGCTTCATGGAAGTTGCAGAAAGTAACTTACTAGGAGAAGTATACTTCTTTCCATGCCAAACTATCTTGGAATTATTGTGCTCCATGGAAACTTCATAAGTATTCCAATCAATTACTGGTGTCATCTTCTTAAACCAAGGCATGCCAAAGATGATATCATATCGATTCAAGTTAGCCACAAAAAATCCTCCTTCTGTAGTGCCCTCTACAGTTAATGGTATAGTAACTATACCATGATGCTCTTGTGGATCTATAACAGCCCCTTCAATACAATACGGATCTGTAGTTTTCACTGGTAACTTCAAATGATTAACAAAGTTCCATGAAACCCAATTATCAGAACTACCAATCCAATAATACACTTGCAGAAGTACCATGTACTTGAGCCATAAGCACAATGACTGGTTCTTCTGGACCAACAGGAAGAGTTTTCCCAACAATACAGCTCACTTGTTTAGCTGTATTAGAAAGCTTTTTAGGACTACCCTTAATGGATACACTCTTCCTAAGGGGGCAATCTCTAACCACATGTGTAGTGTCACCACACTTAAAGCATCCTTTAGTGGCTTGATAAGACTTGACATGTATATTTGAATTTTTTGAAATTCTTCTTTTCTGTCATATGGGTTATTTCCAAAACCCCCTTTCTTATCATAAGGGTGGTGACGACGATCAAACCGTCCCTTATCACGATAAGAACGTCCATAACTTCTATATTCACGATGCTCCTTGCCTAAGGAAATATCAATATTCCTTGCTTTTTTAAACATCTCCTCAAGGTCCACATCAATAGAATCAGCAGCCTCCAACTGAGATTTCATAGTTGGACTTGCCAATCCATCCAAAAAGTACGTCTTTTGGACTTCCATTGGTAAAACAGTCCTCGAGAAATAATCAGTCATTTCTTTGATGTAGCTATCCAAACTATTTTGCTGTGTGCACTTACGTAGTGCTAGCAGTGCGACCTTAGAATCATTAGCAGGAGAGTATTCAGAAGAAAATAACTTCTTAAACTCCTCAAGTGAGTCCACCAATCGACCACTTTTTTCTCTTTCTACACTCACACGATGCCACCACTTGAGTGCATCTCCTGTCAAGGCAAAAGTCACTGCATGAAAAGCTTCATCTAACGTAAGGCCTTGCAGTTCCACTAGCTTTTCAGCGTTAGCTAGCCAAGCAATAGCTATCACCGGCCCGCCACGGCCATCAAAATTCGGCACAAGCCTCTTTTCAAAATGTTTGGAAGAGGAACCCTTCAAACCACGAACTTCTGATAACCCCGTAACTCATCACGGAAAAAATCAAGACCCTCATGAACATCTTTCACAAGTGTCTCCAGAGTGGATTTAATACGAGCAAATTCAGCAGTAAGAGCTTCATCAGTCCACTCATACTCTGGAACAGAGTTGTTCCCTTCTTCATGTTCAACTTCCATATTAATTTCTTCACCTTTCTCTGCCTCAATCACTCCAGGCACAACCACAGGGTTGTCGCTCATGATCGTGTGGCTCCGATACCAATTGTAACTCCTAACACACGTGTATAGACACGCACACAAGATCTGCCAACTCAAACCTCCCAACCAAAGAACACGTGGTGTTCTCCCCGAGCAATACGCAGACTTGCAATATCGTGTGCTTAACACACTAGTACAGTACTTTTCGCTAGTACCCAGCTCGTCCTAAGGACCGTGATCACCCTAAACACTCTTGTCCCTTTTATATCATAGGCCTATATCCTTTTTATTTATGGACTCTCTATTTATGGACTGTGTACCTTTTATGGGACTTCCAGATCTATGTACACATGTCATTAGTATATTCTTGAATATTCCACTTAACAGTTATGAGTCCTTTACGTAAGTCTACTTCCTTACATTCTCTCTGGCCAGTTCCTGGATCCTCCCATTCAAATTGGCAAACTCTGTAAAGTCAAACAAATCTGATGTGATTGTTGTTTAGGGACGGACAGTAAACGGGTACAATAGTTAATAACAAAAATAATATTAAAGTTATTTTAATACACTTAAAATGTAGAAATTACTTAAAAATTTAAAAAATTGAAAAGACAGAAAATATATTTATTATCCATTACGGAAAAATTGTTCATCGTACTTATCAAAATAGTATTTATATTTTATAACGGAATACTTTTACGAAAAAACCATATTCACCAAGTTTATTTTTGTTATAATTTAGCAAACTGTGGACTACTAATGTTAAACGCTTACGATTCAGAAAATGCTACACACACATACATACAATATAGTTATCTCAACACATCGTTTTATGGTCCAAGCCACAGTCAAATTTTTAATTATGAAATTCTGGCTCATTTAATACTAGTAGAAAAATTATAAAATGGCAATAAAATGTAGTATATGTTCATTACAGTTACCATAATATAATATATTTATTAAATATATACATATACACACACATTCTTACATTGGTAATTTATAACTAAGTTGGTCATATGCAACGTGCATCTAATAAATGCACATTCGCAGTACTCGTAACAAAAGAAAGATTGTGATATCGATAATGCCGGTTAATAAATATATATATATATATATATATTAACGACATAAACATTGATTTTTGTTTCGAATTTAGAAAATCTTTTGTCTACTAACATAATAATATAGTAATAATTTCGATTATATATCACACAAATCATATTCTACATCTTATTAACTATAATTATGATAATCATTTCATCAACGTTATTTTAATCTTTAATTCTTTCATATTATCCCAATTATAAATATATTATTCATAAAAGGGCACTTATGACCAGAAGTTATAATTTCATAAAACTTTACAAAAGCAAATATATAAATTTGAAATTTCAAAGCGCAAATATGTTAATTCGGCAAATTTTATAAATTAATTATCCGTAATTTGTTTGCAATTAAACACTTTTTCTTTTCTTAATTCTACAGGTTTCACTGTATTCATGCTTTACAAACGTTTCGTGAATGGTTATAAGTGGTTGCGCGTGTGTACATTCTAAACTATTATGCAAATCGAGACACATTATTCAAGGTTTACTTAAAGACACCGTATTTAGGGTTTAGCGTTCTACATGAGACTACCGTGCAACTCACATGGTACAAGGCATTCTGCTGGAAGATTTAGTAAGCACACGTGCATACATGACATAAATATGCCTAGCTATATGTACCTATTTGTGTTTGTGGCTTTGTATATTTCAAAGTTGTGTGTATGCTTCACCTTCTGTTAAGTGTTCAATCTAAATGTTGAGTAAACTTCGTGTTCATAAGTTACATTGGTGTGTCTGTGCGTGTGTGTGACTAAACTCATCTTCTTAGCTATTATGTTTCAGCACTATATCCGTACTGTACACACACACGCTCACACTTTTGTATATAATATATATACTTTCAAGAACAGTGATAACCATCTGTAGGTAATATATGTAATGCAGTAAATTTTGTAGGAGTGAACAAAACAAAATGTATCCAGCTGCATACACATTCCGCTTGGAAATTATTAGCTTGAGTATACATGCGTGTAACAGGTGAGCGAGCCCAGTAAACACATTACACACCACACACAACTTGTGAAAAATCAAGTTTATTCAACATTTAGATTCACTTAACAGAAGTTGAAGTGGAGATTACATACACACTCAAACCATTCTGCAGTTGCCTAGCAGATATAGAAGTAATATTTTTATATATATAAATGAAAATATTTTGTAAACGACGTGTTGTTTTGACTGGAATATATGTTTGTTATTTAGTATGAGTGTTTTTTTAAAGAAACAAGACAAGAAAGATTTAAGAGGCATGAGTAGTTGAACAAGTCAAGCCGAGGGAGCAAGGCAGCAAGGGAGCCACGCACTCCGAGCTTAGCGCCCTTAATATCATACTCGACAAAGTTATTCTCCTACATTAGAGTGCCAATTCCTGCAATCCCCCTTGGCAAATGCGACACATCGATGAACCCAAAGCAAGCCACTTCTTTCTTCTTGATAGCCAAGTAGTTATCAGTAGTAACAACCCAATTCCCCCCCTTAAAAACCAATGTAACATTAGAAAACGTAGCCA
Source organism: Selaginella tamariscina (assembly GCA_003024785.1). Classification (NCBI taxonomy): domain Eukaryota; kingdom Viridiplantae; phylum Streptophyta; class Lycopodiopsida; order Selaginellales; family Selaginellaceae; genus Selaginella; species Selaginella tamariscina. Next base: position 879,649 of record PUQB01000008.1, read on the forward strand.
TTCGCTGCGTGTCCATCTTGTAACAAAGATCAAGCTCTCCAAAAGCTGAATCCTTGTTCAGCTCCTCGTTGAGGAAGTTCTCGCGGACGAGTTTGTCAGCTGGAGCAGGCACCCGATGTAAATACGTGTAAAAACTATACATAATGTGTACGAAATGCATACCTGGCAATAAGTATGACATCACTGTCTTTGAGTTCACAGTGACACTGCAGATTTAACATGTAATTGCCAAAGAAATTGCCGTATGAGTGTGGGAAGTAGTGCATCGGTGGAGACGTTCTGTTGAGTATGTCGGTACGGAGTATGGGCCCTACTCCCGAACCGTAGCTCGCCATGTTCAGTTTCGAGGCAGTATGAGGGAGCTTTGTTGCCTTTGTGATCTGGTAAGGGAAGCTTGTGTTCTTTGGTCGAGGCCGAGGATGTTCATGTTGTCGTCCCTGTTGCATTACACTCTTATGTTCTTGAAGTACATGTTCTTTGTTAGTCCAATAAAGGATGGCCTCTTCTGCTTGTTCGATGTGCAGTTGCCCGTAGAAACCTGTCGGGCATCAGTTGCTTGCCTGTGCAAACTACTCGATACATCATGTGTAAATACAGAAATTTTGTGTCACACGCCTTGCCTGATGATGCCACTGACATTCAATGGAGCAATGTTTTCAAACTTTTGCAATTTGTATAATTGATTTTAGTTATCCATATTTTGATTTGCATCCATTGCCTTTTTTATGAATTCATTGATTAATTGCTTCTCGACTGTTGAAGATTGCTTGAGTTGTTCCTTAAGTGTAAGATGCAATGGTCAAGAATATGCCACATATATGTGTGTGTGTGTAGTAGATAGATAGATAGATAGGTAAGAGGAGAAGTCGTGTACTCGTTGATTACGTAGATTAAATTATAACTAAATTAAACGTGACTGCTGCTTGTACAAAGACGAGTCAAGCTACTTACCAATACAATGGGGCATCGTAAAGAATGTTATTAAAATAGGAATTTAAAATTTACATATGTTTCTTTGGAGGATATAATAAGAAAATTAAAAAAAAAAATAAAAACATGAAAGTCAGATGAAAATACAGAATTATAAGTTAATCATAGTATGGTATAAATAGTGGAGTACACATTTGAAAATCAACGGATTACGTTGGTGGGAGTAATTGTTATAACGGCATGTTACAAAACTAAAAACTAATTGAGTAAGGTTCAAAAGAAAGTTATGATAATTAAAAGTACTAATCTAGAAGAAGGGTTCAAATAGATGAAGTTAGGACTAGTAAGAATTTCAATATTGTACATTTCGTAGTATATACATCTCATTTTTAGTATATCAGAATTCACATTACTACTTGCTATATATCTTATCATACTTAAAGTTTGATTTGTAGTCATTTCTCTATTTATCATAATTCTATTATACCTATAACAAGGGTTTGGTGGTGACCATAGAGGAATGGTCGTATTAGCAACTAATTAACAATTTTGTGTAAGATATATCGAAATGGATAAAATGATACTAAAGGAAGTGCTAGAGTTTGAAAAAAATAATGACAAAAGAAGAATTCAAGACTTTTATTAAGCATGATCTATATACCTCAAAAAAAGAGCGAGACAAGAGAACTCTTAGTAAAGACTTAACGAGAATGGATAATGAGCCTTAAATAATAAATGAATGGATGACTATTGATAAAACATCAACGATATAAGAAGATAAGACAGTGACAACAAAATCGTAAAGACCGATACTTACGATAACAAGCAGTAATAGAAACCCAAAGAAAATTAGAGAAAAAAAAAGAATAGAAGTGGAAAGAACAATCAGGGTGTGCAATGACAACAGAAGAACATGGGTTTGGCATAGAGAAAGACAAACAAAAGACTTCCACAATACAAAACCAAGGAGATATGTTTATTAGCACAACACTTATGGGTATTTTGGCTATTGATACACCAGAAATGATGGGAACACTCACAATCACAATGAATGTGGTACCTTCAACCTTTTGTGGTCTTGAGTATGAAGATAAAAATTGACACATTCAACAATTTGAAAAAGCATGTAAGGTCAACAAAATTATGAAAGAATATGAAAAACTTTGAATATTTCTATTTACACTTAAGAGAGATGCCAGTGACTTGTATTGCAACAATGTTATTACAATTGATAAATATGAAACTCTATTGTCATTATTTAAAAATTAGAAGCAAGAATCAATAGTCCAACTACAAGAAACAATGGAAGATTACACATGTAAATTTTATTAATATAATTGATATGAAATGAGTAATATCAATGACAAATTAACAAGGAAATGATATGTCAACGATGAAAAAATTTGTTTGATTGGTCAACTCACTATATTTAAGAGATGTCTTAAAGAAGGCGGAATATATCGAGATGTTAATAGCCGAAGATGAGGAACATGAACCATAAAAATATCACTTAGTATTCTTTTTTTTTTGCAAAATTTTCTTTTCTTCTTCTTCACAATTCATATATGGTCCATATCATTTTGATAATATATGGGTTGTGGTAAATATCATAGAACCACCCTAGTATTCTTTCTTTTGCAAAATTTTCTTCTTCTTCTTCACAATTCGATACTCTCCAATTCATTTACATCCGGTGCAATCATGTGTGTCCATAGGAATATCTTCTTTTCTTTCATTCTCTTATTGGGATATTTGACCCCAATATCCATTATTCTCAAGGCACAAGGAGTATGATATGGTGGGATCAAACACTAATGTTGGAAGTGAATCTTCAACATTTCACAACTTGAGTTGCAAGCCGGTTCTATAATTGAAGTTTATCTAGTCATGTATTGAGTCCCCAATCTGATTATTGAAGACTGGATACAGAGGTAGCAATTGGAGAATTATTTCAACACCTTTGTGCACAAGCATCTGGACAATCAAAAAGAACACTTGGTCAATTAGGCAATCAAGGTGTATGTACCACAGTTCAAAACAGCCCTCGCATTATCCAATAAGATAGTTAGGGATGCATTTGAATTATTAGAACCTGAGGAATGTTTAAAAGTAGTCTCACATATTCATATCTACATACATGTGTATACCAATTAGTATAACAAATTCCTACAAAAGTAGAGGACTTCCAATGCAGCACTAACATCCGTATTACAACAAAAAATAGGGTATGCCTATCATTTAATGGAAAAAGGTAGAAAGGTAGAAAGTAGATTGGGGAGAACTTGTCGTATAAGACTACAATTTGAGCTCTACACTTTACATAATCCCAAGACCAAGATAAAGAAACAACCATATTTTCCATTTTACATTGAATTTTGGGGACAATGCAAATTACCTTAGTTTCAGTAGGAGTAGGAGCAATACTTAGTAGGATGGCATATTGGTTAAAGATTTCATCACAATATCCAAATAATATATTGAATACCCATGATTTTAATGCTATACTAAAAGGTTAAAGACTCACGAAAACGAATTGAAAAAGTTCCCACACAGAAAACCACATATCATTTTGTGGAAGACAATGATGATGATAATCGACCTTTATGTTGTAGATCGATACCACAAGAAGATTCTAGACAAAGGGAGACACTACTACGAGGCAATTGACAATCATCACCCATTAAAATACCCATGGAGTGTGAAGACACAACTAGGTGTACATGTACAAGTAAACATGCCATCGAAGGAATCACATGATGGAGCAAGATCATTAACAAGATCATAAAGGACTCCAACCGAGGTATTCCACTCAACTACCAGAAGTACATTTAGAGAGGTGGCACCAATTGAGGTATTGGATACCGTGTGTGGGGGAGGATATTAAGAAGTGGGTACACATCTCATGACACCTACTAGAGAGTAGATCAAGAATAGCACATGAGATAAAGGGGTAAGACAAGAACCCCAATCTAGTCAACAAGATATGGGCAACACGCAGCAAAGCAATGGAAACGAGATGCACCGAAGAGCACAAACGAGGTAGGGAGCAAGCTAGTTCACCAAGGCTGAGTACAGGTGAACCACAAGTTCAAGAACACCAATGGATGGAGGTACAAGGAGTTAGTTGCTACATCTTTGGGGTGTGGTGGAGACACTAATTCAACAAGTGAATATGTAGTAAGCAAAAGAAAGTGTAGTATGACAACTTCATGAGCAATACAGCATGTTGAACAAGGTCACTAGCTGACAACACAATCATTTAAAGGTACTTATAGAAATGATCCATGCACAAGGGAAACAACTCCTAACTCATGGGGAACAATACGAAACATCACCATTATGAGGCCAACTCCTACCAGCAACCAATTTTTTTTGGAGGAACACAAAAACTTCGAGAGGACAATCAGAAGCTAAGGTTGTTATTGCTTCCATTTGTGGAACTACCAAAGGATCACCTTAAGGTTGCATTGGAATGATGCAACAGTTTCAGTTTAGAGGGATGTTAGAGTAATACTTAATTAACATAAGAATTCAAAATTTACATATGTTTCTTTGGAGGATATAATGAGAAAACAAAAACATAATAATTTAAATAGATCAACGGATTATGCCATGAGAATAGTTATCATAATGACATCTAATAAGTTACAAAACCAATTGGATATAGTTCATAAGAAGTTATGATAACTTAAAGATTGAACTAAAAATAAAGGTATAAATTTATGAAGTTAGGAATAGTAAGGGATTTCACAATACTAATTATTGTACAATGTACCTTCCTATCATAGTATTTTGCTTTGTTCTTTGACATTTGGTATAGTTTTACATTTCATTCTACTGCGTCGGAATCCATAGAATTGCTACTTTGTCATTCTTATTTTCTTCCAACCTTTTAAAGTCTAATTTCTAGTCATTTCTTTATTTATCATAATTCCATTATACCCCTATCACAACATATCGGTGGTCGCTACTATCAGACTAGTGAGTAGGGAAAATAACTTTAACAAGAATATATATATATATATATATGATTTAATCTCAATATGCATGAACATGTGCATATAAAGTTATAAAGTTTTACACGTGAGAGAGATCCCTTAATATAATATTCCCATAAATTATATTTTAATAATAATATGTTGATTTTCTAAGTAATAAAAGACATGAAGAATTGCATATGGATTCTAATTTACATACATACACATAGAGAAATTCAAACTTTTTCTTAAAATCTCTTGACAACATACTTATAATATATTTTGTACTCGCATTTACAATATGATAAATGTAATTTGGGAGATAAAACTAATATTACAGGTTATGATAATTCGGACAAAGAATAATATATATAAATATGATGATGATGAGACGCCCCAGCTAGAGCTTATGATCTTGCTAATGGTCCCGGAATCCTATACGTTATATATATAATGTGTGTGTGTGGTGTGTGTGTGTGTGTACCGTTTCTAGATGCATCCATGTGTATGTAATATGTATTAACTAATTTTAAACATTAATACGTGAAAAATTTCTATATGGTATCTCCAAGAACAGTGGATAATGATCTTGATTTTTAAGATAGCTTTATGAAGAAAATATTATCATAGAAAACGTTTGTTTAAATTTATATATATAAAATATTAAATCATTTGCCTGTATTTCAATCGAGCATACCTAACTTCATGGCTGAACACAAAATTAACTTATTAATTAATTAATTATTATATATATATATATTAATATATTTACATAATATACTTATGTATACATATTGCAATAAATACCTGAAAATAACAGAAATACATGGTGCCAGTTATTGTTGCTAGGGGACCCATTGAAGCAGTCAATTGCTGGAAACAAAAAGGGGAGTTTAGTCTTTCATGTAAATACACATATCTTTACTTACCATTGCCATCAGATTGATAATCCCAAGAAGATTAGCAGAAGCTGGGAATGGCATTGTGTTAGTAAATAATAAAATATAGTATAACATATATAACCATTTGGAGCTGTGTAAACCTCCCAACCAGTGCTCTCTAGGTAAACTTGTAATATAGCGCCACAAATTCAGACCTCTCTCTAAGGACTCGTCCTCACCCTAAAACTTTTTATCCCTAATCCTTTATATCATAGGTTTATACCTTTTTATTTATGGATTGTAACGTAAATATGCGGGTGGTTAATTATCTTAATCAATTAAATTTTAATAAATTATTTTTTTAGTAATCACCTAATGATTATTTAAAATCTATAATTTATATAGCACTTGTGTGGTTTTTGAAGTGATAGCCAAACAACCCAATACTTTTACTTGGTTATACAGTTATTCAAATTGGCAACACATGCGTTATGAGCTCCAAGGAAAGGAGAGTGTTGAGTACAAGACTAGTGAGATCACTTAGGCTATAAAGGAGAAGATTAGTGAAACAATAGAAGTGCCAAGGAGTTGTTAAAGACTATGAAATAGACTTTGGTTAGCAAGTCAAGCAATATGCTGAGAACATTGCAAATAAGGTAAAGAAAGAGGCTCATGAGAACTAATAGATGAATTGAGCTGCTCGGCCACAAATAAGTCTTTTCTTTTTTAATATGAATATCAATTGCTTTTGTGTGTGCATGCCTATATATCAAATGCTGATATGAATGTCATGCTCGGTCCAACTCTACGACAGAAGCCTCTTACAAGGTTGCAGATGTATTATAAAACAATAAAGCGTAAGGCTTTGGAATATACTTTCCATGCAATGTGGACTTCCACACGAACGGAATCAACATGTTAATCATGGAATAAAGAGAAATAGGTAGTTTAACGGATCTTTCTCTTTAGATGAATAGTCCCATGCTTAAGTGAAGGAATAGCTGCAAATAACACATAGTTATGGCACACACCCTGTGTGTGTATATGTATGTATATATAATTACTCATTGAACATCCACATAGGTGTGTATATATGTATGTATATAACTACTTATTAAACATTCACACGGACCACATGCCCACGCTCAAAACTGTGCACTGGTATTTAAATTTTAACCACTTGTGTAAAAACTACAATAGTATTATTTAGATGTGGTATTTTTAAATTTATTAAGTCAAATAATCACCCACTAGTGAGTACCTTAATCATGTTCCAAATATGTATATATTCGCAAGATATTCTAGAATCCCTTTCAAATTTAACCTATCGTATTAAAGCAAAACAAATGGCATTAAGAAATACGAACTTCAAATGATTAATTAAGAAGTTGCTAACAGACTTCCTAGCACGTGTGTCTGTGTATGTGTGCGTGAGAGAGAATTGCATAAATACTTCTGTGTCTATTAAGTACATAAATGTGTATATCTGTTATTTATGCATAATTCACTCTAGCTGTATCTGTGTATGTATACATAGTTCTAAGTACGTACATAATCAGATGTGGTATTCATCTCGTATATGCATTAGATTCGATTATCAAACATAGATCGAGTTCTAATTAGTATTAAGAAATATATTCATGCAGATATGTATACGTATATAGATGACTCATTTTTAGAAGACAAAGTTTCTTAGTGCAATTTCAACATGTCTCATGAACACGTGCGTGTGTGTGTGTGAGAGAGAGCCATCTATTTATTTATATACTAATGTATAGTTGAACACCAGTGTATATGTGTGTATTCGCATATAGACATATATGAGAAGGCGTATAGAGAATCCAAAGATTACTTGGCAGTACCCTCATCGGTGAATAAACATACACATATTAATCATCTTAATATTATTTCAACAAGAGAACATGTTCTAGAACAAATGCAATGTATTTATCTTTTCTTTTACCAGTTTTTATATATGAGCACATATATGTGCTAAAAAGAATAATCCAAATAAAAACAATATATCTAAATATTTATATAATAATTAAGACAATGCACCATTTTCTTTCCTTTTTATTTCACACGAAATATGAAATGAGCATATTTTAAGTAAATGCCACACTTTTGGTATATCCTCACTTCAAATGTATATTTAATTAGTACACGTGGTGGCTTTAATTATTGGGAAAATTACATTTATACCCTTGGAATTTATCATATTTTCATATATACCCAAAATTTCATAAATTTCAAAATTAAAAAGTAAAAAACCATTTTTAAAAAATTAATAAAAAATTATAATTAATTTGTATCTTATTATATTTAGGTCCAAAATACAACCTATTAAACATATATATCACAATATAATATAATTATTTTTAAAAATATTTTATTTTTCACTATGACAATTTTTGACATTTACCACTTAATAAATTTTAATTATTTCATTTGCAATATATTATGAATTGAAAATATATTTTTATTAAATATTATTATTTTAAAGTCAAAATATTATGATTAAAGTTTTTCAAGGGTATATACGTAATTTACAAAAAATGATATATATAAATATAAAACTTCTAAGGGTATATATGTAAATGATAAATTTTAGGGGTATAAATGTAATTTTCCCTTAATTATTTAATAATTATTAATTAATAACTCAATTGTTATTCTTAATTAATAAATTTATCCTAATTAAACTCTTAATTAAGTTGTTATGCTTTAACTTAGTGATTTATCTTTAAGTTAGATCTTTAATCCAAATTAATTTCTTAACCTAAATTATTAATTTAGAGAGTTTATTCATAAATTGACCTTTAAACCATTTGTTATCCTAATGAGTCCAATTGTTGGTGAATTTATTTATATGCATCCATATCATGTATGTCAGAGTTTTAACCCGAAGAGTTAACATGTGGCTCCCAAGTGACCATCCAACGTCATCGCCCTGTGTGAGCAATGTTAAGTCTTCCAAGATAACCCTAAAAGTTTAACTTAAATGCCCAATTAAATAGAAGTCTTATCTAAGTCCTCTAGAATGACCATTCCCCGAACCTTAGAGGATAACCCGAGTAAATTTTAGGATTATGTCCCAGTAGACCTAGACATGTTCATGCCCTAACCCCATAAAGGAGATGTGTCTCACATATACCTCAGCTAAGGCATCTTCACTTACCCCTTGAAGAATCACCTTCATCCGAGAGTACAACCCCTTTAGGGTGACAAGGGGTACTCTGAACCACGACTAATCCCTAAGGGTTTGAGTGGCCAAGTCATACCCTAGACCTAGGGCTAGTACTTAGTAAGGACATGAGTGTGTGTCGTAGGCGGACACGAGTATTTTGCTAAGTAAACTCTCTAAGGCTAGATTTGGATAACCCTAAGTACATGACCTTGTGAATGCCTCACAAAAGGGCTCATGCTAATAAGCCTAGGTTGTTCAACCCTTAGATTTCAAAGAGAACACTCCTTAACCAAGTGTGCCAAAACACCTAGTTATGAGACCTAACCTCCCTTTAGCGGATGCCCAAGGCTTAGCACCTTAGTGCGAGCATAATCATGCCTATTTGCTAGAGTATCCAACTCCTTGGTGACAAACCCATGACACAACCCCAAAGGGCGTGCATTAGACAATGTATCGTGTGATGTCTAGCCCAGTGTCACATCTTCATATGACACTACCTTCTACGATGTGGGCTATCATGCCATAGCCCCTTAAATGCAAGAGTTGCATAAAGTGCCACAAACGTGGCTCCTAAATGCCTACTCTAGAATCCCTCAGTGAACCCTCAGGAACTGGGTAACGTTGTTAAAGTTTTAACCTGAAGGGCCAACATGTGGCAACACGTTGCCATCCGGCATCATTACCCTGTGTGAGCAACGCTAAGTCTTCCAAGATGACCTCAAGAGTTCAACTCAATTGCCTAATCAGGCAGAAGACTTAGAGTCCTACCCTAAGTCCCTAGAATGACCATCCCCCAAACCCTAAAAGATAACTCGAATAGACTTTAGGATCCTGTCTTAGTAAACCTAGACATGCTCATACCTTAACTCCACAGAGGAGATGTGTCTCACATATACCCCCATGACATAGATAAGGCATCGTCACTTACCCCTTAAGGAATCACCTTCATCTGGGAGTACAACCCCTTTAGAGTGACAAGGGGTACCTTGAACCACGACTAACCCTTAAGGATTTGAGTGGCCAAGTCATACCTTAGACCTAGGGCTAGTACTTAGTGAGGACATGAGTGTGTGCCGTAGGCGGACGAGTGTTTTGTTAAGTAAACTCTCTAAGGCTAGATTTGGATAACCCTAAGTACGTGACCTTGTGAATGCCTCACGAAAGGGCTCATGTTAACAAGCCTAGGTTGTTCAACCCTGGATTCCAAGGAGAACACTCCCCTAGCTAAGTGTGTCAAAGCACATTTAGTTACGAGACCTAACCTCCCTTGAGTCGATGCCTAAGGCTTTGCACCTAATGCGAGCACAAGCATGCATGTTTGCTAGAGTATCCAACTCCTTGGCGACAAATCCATGACACAACCCCAAAAGGCATGCCTCAAGCATTGTATCGTGTGACGTCTAGCCCAGTGTCACATCTTCATGTGACACTGCCTTCCACGATGTGAGCTATCATGCCATAACCCCTTAGATTCAAGAGTTGCACCAAGTGTCACAAATGTGACTCCAAAATGCCAACTCTAGAACCCTCAGTGAACCCTCAGGAAGTAGGTAACATGAACCTATCAAACAAGATCCCACACCCACAGTTGGACAAGGGCACATATGTGCCTTGCTTGGCCGTGAGCACTACACCTAACTTGACATGGAGGAGGAGATTAAAGACAAGCCTCTACCTCTACCTCTTGGAACGTGAAGACCGATGAGACCTCCTATGCATGGATTCGCCAATATTAAGAGTAGGCTACCTCAAAGGTGGGACGTACCCCTACTGTCTGGAAGTTGAGGTGGCACAACATAGGGCTGTACCTTAACGACACAAATTAAAGCTTGCACTAGTAGAAGAGCAATGAACTTAATCATGAATCCAGAAGTTCTCCTACATGTACTACTTAATATATGTGATAGAGGCCCCTCCCCCCCGTTTTCCTGTTTACATAAGTGGGCTAGCATAGAATCTCATTCCCAAAGGGAATATACTTGGTGAGTTAACTTAATGATCCATCGACCCCTAAACCCTAACCTATCAAACCTAAGGGTATTTCTAAACATATCCGACATGCCGAACTCATCGGAACTAACCATTAACCCAACCGAGACATGAAAAATGAGGGTAAGAGTTTTTTAGAAGGTAAGTGCTACCTTTGCTTAGAGTTTCTTGTGATATTTAAGGACATTCATCCGGACTACCCCTGAACATCTAAGTGCACTAAGTGGGGCTATTTCTCACTACATCTAGGGCTTGTTTCATAGTTTGGTAGGTAACAACAGTCAACATCCAAAGTAAAGAGGAGTCATAGTAAAAAATTATGACACACTCCCTACCTTTGAAAATGTCAACGTCCTCATTGACGTCCATCTCCAAGACTAGATAATGTTTGAGAAAACTAACAAAAACTAATATATCACTCTATGTGGAGTCAACCAAAAGTTCACATAATTTTCATTACCCCCTTGCATTACACGAAACCAAGTACTTCAAAACTGTCATTCATTGAGTCATAAACTCCCAGAGGCACCACCTACGACATGAAGTCACATGGAGACCTTTTGCACATCTGCAAAGTCTGTCACTCAACGCACACAACACAATGGTTAATTTCTTCAATTAACTAGAATTTATATTGGAGGCCTCTAGTTAGTGTTGTTACCGGCCCCTTGGTTAACAAGAAATAAAGGCTTGCTTTATTCCTTAATATTAAACACTATTGATGACCTATGTCGTCTAGCACACAACAAGCACTTTGAGTTATCTTAAATGCTTGAAAAAATGCCTTCGCGTTTCTTTGATTTTCTAATGGTTCCACATTTCCATGTTACGGTATTATAGCTTCACATTTCTTCATCCCTCGGTGTTTCTCATTACCCCTTTACATAAGGGTCTGCTACTATACATATATATAGCTATGCCAAACTAAGTATGAGACTTTATCGAAATCCAACTCTTTTTCGATACTAGAGTATTATTCTGAAAACCTTGTTCTTTGTAGACATATCAATTTGGCCAGAGGCAATCCCAAAGACGCATGGTTGTACACATGTATATGACAAAGCCCCACCAATTTGAAATTAGCCCATTCACTTGATGTTCATTAACATAACTTCATTTCCAATGGGAATTAAATTTAGGTCAAATCTACAACCAAGTGTTATAACACTAATATTCATTTTTCGTAACCAACCTTGCACTCTTTCATAACACCGACCAGATCAAGGACTAAATAAGCTAACATACATTTCTTACAAACCAATGTGGAAACCAGGAGATTCAACCCATATCGAATGCCTCAATTGGCGATCTTTAGATAGCACTTGTCTTAATTAATATACTCATTGTACTCATTCTCTAAAGAGCACAACATACTAGATGCCATTCAATAATTATTAACTCCCTATCTCACTAAGTTTAAAATACTAAATTTAAAACTTAGTTTTCATGATAAGAGTCTCCTTGAACTTGTAATACCATATGCCTCCGTAACATTATATTTATTTTCAACTCTCAAACTGATTATGTAAATATTTCTCAACACTATACCAAAGTATAGCATTTTAACTAATTGGAGCAATTTGGTTTTGATAAACATCTTTTAAACTAATCCTTTTTCCTTAAATAGTTGCAATTTCAGTATTGATACTTTTGAATTGATAACAATCGCTTTAACGTTCAAATCCTGAGTTCTCTTACTAGTTGTTACATTAATGAATATGATTTTTCAAACATATCAATTTATCAAAATGAAAGAACTGTAATATGGACTTTAAACTTAGTTAATATGAATCAAACATCAGCTTTAAGATGAAAATAATACTGTTACGATAGTATTTCAAGGAACTGTTCAGAGACTAAGAAGAATTATGAACTAGTATTTGGTTCATTTAATTGATTTAGTAAGATATTATCTTCCACAATATTGTTATCATGACACCAAAGCGCCACACTAACTTCATGTTTCAGTTATATCTCATAATTTAGTAGATCTCCCTAAACATGAACAAGATATCTAGTTTAGTACGTCGAACTATGATACATTATTCATTTTAGACACCTAGCAATCCACAAAGTATCGCATTGCTCCTTAAGCAATGTATTAAGAAACGCCTCATTTTTTAATTAACTTGAAAACACATTTCAAGTTATCACACTAAGGTATTGCCTTATCAAAGTGTTGAACTTATATTTGCTTGAGTCTTTATATTTCATGATTATGGCCACCTCATTGATCATAACCAAGTCTCAATATTGAGCACTCTAAACTCAATATTCAAGAGATATTATTTCATACTTTGCCAAGTTATTTATAACCAATCTTAAAAAGATTGTCACAAATACTTTCAAAGTTTAAAATTCTTGTGTATTTTCATTGTTAACTCTTTAAGTTTAAAAGTTATAACATTGTTTGCAATGTGGGGATAAACTCTTGAACAAGGGTGATTCCTTGCTTAAGAAAGAACATGATTTGAGATTCTCCACTCTGCTTATTGATTAAGTAAGGAAATTTGCTAAGTTGGATAAGCTATGTTTGGTGGTGTCAAATGAGCTGGAAGCTAATTGGATATACATTTTGAAGGTTTAAGTGCATGTACCTCCTTAGGGTGTTCCTTAAGTTCGGTTTAATTTTCATGTAAGTGCAAATAAGAGTTGCTTAAATTAGCTCAAGAAGATGATGTCCCTTCTTGATGATCGTGATATAATGTTCTAATGTATGATCCAATATCTGGTATAACAATATGAGGTTTTCTATCACCTCATCCATTGAGATATTTATAAGTCAAGAAAAGTCTTACTTTTCCATATTCTAAAGGATTGAAGATACATACTTTATAAGTTCTCTGAGTGCCCACATTTGCGACCATGATGGAAAATCAAAAAACCATCTTTTGAATAATTGTATTCGACTCTAAAATGAAATCGTTATTGAAAATCAATACCAGTGTGCACTGAACGCCTTCACTATGCAAGTGCTTCAACACTCAATAAATTAAAAAATGTAAACATATGTTTTTAACATTTTCGTTTTTAGTATATCATGCCATTTATTTCGAAACTATATCGATAAGAAAATGAAATCCTCAAGTTATTATCCTAAGTCTCTCTCTCATAATCTCATATGAGACAACTTCATAGTCATGTTAGTCAAGCTAACAGAGTGCACATTTACAACTAATTAAGGTTTCAAGTTATACATGTTCAAATTAAGTGACTTGAACTTAATAAACTATTCCACCTAATGTTATTTGTAGCTAGCGTTATCAAAATATTACAAACATCGGACAATACTTTGATTATATTGGATCTTCGAACTCACTGCTTAACATATTCATTATATGTTAATATTCGACATTCCATTGTATTATAAGTTCATCACCATAATCTGCTTCTAGAGTTCCACTCTCGAAAACATGCATTATAATGAGAGTTTATTTTACACCTTCTGTTAAAATGTAGTGTTCACGTTTATGTTTGAATATGCATCTTGACCTTAGCCAAAGCTCAATAGACACTGACTGTTTTCAAATCATGTGTTATCCCAAATTCAAACACCTTAAAGAAAAAAGAATTTTTTTTAATAATGTGTCAACTTAGTATATCACATGACCCACTTCACAAGACTTAGTTTGTAAGCCAGAACAAACTAACTTGCCTTGTCTTATGAAATGTTTGGTAAATTAACCAGCGCAAACTTAGGGTAAAGTAACTTAGACAAAAGTAAAGGTAATGTAACATGGCATGCATTTTAGAAGTTGCCTTCCGAGTGCCACCTTCAATATTGGAGTCCATAACCCACACCCACTTACCAAGTAGGTGTTCTTGAAAGAGTTATAGATCTTAGGACCAACTCTCTGCACAGAATTTAGACGTGTTTGCCGAAAGTGATAGAGTACTTTAAGAATTTAGAAATAACTAAACCCTAAAACACACTACACTTTAAGCAGACATACTAACCGTAGAGAATAGGCTCCAATACCGATTGTTAAAGTCTTAACTTGAAAGGCCAACACGTGGTAACACGTGGTTGCCAAGTGGCCATCCGGCGTCATTACCCTGTGTGAGCAACGCTAAGTTTTTCAAGATAACCCCAAGAGTCTAACTTAGATGCCCAATCAGAAAGAAGACTTAGAGTCCTACCCTAAGTCCCCTAGAATGACCATCCCCAAAACCCTAAAGGATAACCCGAGTAAACTTTAGGATCCTGTCTTAGTAGACCTAGACATGCTCATACCTTAACCCCACAGAGGAGATGTGTTTCACATATACCCCCATGACAGAGCTAAGGCATCGTCACTTATCCCTTGAGGAATCACCCTCATCTGGAAGTACAACCCCTTTGGGGCGACAAGGGGTACCCTGAACCACGACTAACCCCTAAAGGTTTGAATGGCCAAGTCATACCCTAGACCTAGGGTTAGTACTTAGTGAGGATACAAGTGTGTGCCGTAGGTGGCCACGAGTGTTTTGCTAAGTAAACTCTCTAAGGCTAGACCCTGACATGAAACATCACAAATAGTCTTCAACTTGCTGATTCACTCTCTCGGTTTGACCATCTATTTAAGAATGATATGTCATAGTAAACTTGAGTGTAGTACCAAACAATTTGAACAATGCTCCCCAAAATTTTCCAATAAAACTATTTGAGATAGTTGTTTCTAGCATTCCACAAACTTAAATAACTTTATGAAAAAATAATTTGGCTGCTTAGTGAGCATTCACTTTATTAACATTTGGAATGAAATGCACTGGCTTTAGAAAGTGATCCACTACAACCACCAATGACATATAACTTTGTGACTTTGGTAACCCTACAACTTGCTAGATGGCCTCTATGTACAAACTTTCACTTGCTGACAAGTAGCACATGTCTTTACCATCTTAGGCTAGTAGAATGACCTTTTCAAGAAAGCTAGTGTTTTGTTTCTCCCACTATGTCTTGCCAACAATACATCTTGATGTTCACAAAGTATTTTATGTTGTCAACTTCCTTCTAGAATGTATAACCAACTTTTCTTATAGTAAATAACCCCTTGTCTCATTGTGGAGTGTAGCACACTTCAACATGCTTAGCACATCTTCTAGTAACTTTTTTGCTTATTCTTTTTATAGATATGCTTAACCCGCTCTGTCATATTAAGAATGTCTTTTGCAAGCATATCACCTTATATGCTTGAACAAATTATGTAACCAAATTGGTCTCTAGAATTGACATCAACTATAATGAGGCTTGTTGACTTAATGCATATGCAGTAACATTCATCTTTTTAGGCTTGTATCTAATCTCTGGGGAGAACTTAGCTAACTTCTCCTGCCATTGAGCAAGCTTAAGAGTCACCCTGGGTTGACCCTCAAAGTATTTCAATGTGATACTATTTGTTCACATCAAGATAGTGTCGCCAATGCATCAAAGCAGCTATTATAGCTCACAACTTCTCATGTGTCAGCCATCGTACCTTAGTTACATCCAACTTTTGAGAAAAATATGCCCATGTTATAGTAACAATGCTAATCTGAAGCATTGCAATTAATCTCGATGGGTTTACCAAAATTAGACAACCTCAATATATGTCTTGAGTTGAGTAAACACACATTAACAATCTGGAGTTTAGTGCCATGGAATCTTCTTCAAGTTGGTCAAGGGTGTGGCTATCTTGGCATAATCCTTGACGAATCTATTATAATACTTTGTCAACCCGAGAAAAGACCTCACCTCATGAACATTGTTAAGGGTTTGCCAATCAAGAACTAGCTTCACCTTCAATGTGTCCATCTTGAGTTCTCCACCCAATATGACATGGCCTAAGAAAACAATTTCAATTAACTAAAAGCACATTTGCTCTCCTTAGCATATAGTTGGTTATCCTTTAGCCTTTGAAACACTTGCTTCAAATCTTTCATATAATCTTCTAATGTTTCACTAAACACGAGGATGTCATCAATGTACACCACTACAAACTCATCAAGAAATCTCTAAACACATCATCCATCATTGTGCAAAATTTGTAAGAACATTACACAATTGGAACAGCATGACCAGAAACTCATAAGATCCATAACGAGTTTAAAATGCAATCTTTTCAATGTCCTCATATGCTACCCAAATTTGATGGTAGTGCAATCTCAAATTAATGCAAATAAAATATTGAGCTTTTGTGAGCTTATCAAATGAATTGCCAAATCGTGGAAACAAGTACTTGTTTTTTTATAATAATCTTGTTCAAAGCTCAATAATCTACACACATTCCCATCATGTCATCCTTCTTGAACTCTAACATGGTGGGTTGACCACTTGGGTAGAGATTCGTGTAATATATAAAAATGATTGTCAATTCGTGAAAGCAGCACTAGGTCAAATTGTCAGTGTTTTATCCCTTACCAAAAAGGCAAAGGGCCAATTGGTGTTATGAGATGGCCTTAGACCATTTGACCCAATGCTGCTTGAGCATTAATAATAAATGTGAATGTTGATTTTTGAGATCATGTGGCCGAATTCACTCATCAATTAATGTTCATGTTTATACTATGCACAAAATATCTACTAATGCAAATAGCACTAAGTTCACGATGGTAGAGGATCTTCTTTATTTTATGGAGCCAATTGAAGATAGTAATCCCATAAGGTAAGTGCTAAACAAATTGTGCTTTTGATTTGATTAGCCTCATCTTCAACGTGATCTTCATCACATGTCATTTATTTAAGGTTCAATATTCTTGAATCACTTCCTTGTAATGATTGTTTGCAATCTATCCAAGTTCGCCTTACTTTTGAACTAGTTGCATATAATCTCATTGTTCATTTTTTACTATAGCATGAAATACATATGTTAGTATTGTTTTGTCCGGCTACTTGACTTAGTATGTGGAGGTTTAAGTTTTTTTAATGACCAAGGCAACTCATTGGTTGATTTCTTTCAAACTGAGAGAGTATGAATTAAAAAGGTAAGAAGCTACAATGTTGTACTAGGTTCAAAAGATTGTAACTTTGGCTATTCTTTGGACAACATTGGAAAGGTAAACAAGAATGCAAGTTGTAACTATGGGCATGGCTATAGTCCCATTTCCTAATAATTAGCAATTTTAGCTATTTAATTAGCATTTTCTAATATTAAAGGAATATTCTTTAGAATATATGTTTGAAAAAGAATATTCTTTAGAATATTCTATTTTGTATTCTACCCTTTAATAAATTATAGCATTCATTGAACAAAAATTAATAACATTATAAAAGTAGAAGGTATTAAATTATATAATATATTGCCTAATATAACAATTAAGGAAGAGCATAAGAGGTACATTATATAAATATTGATGTTGTTATTAAAATATTAATATTTAAATATAACATTATTAATTAAAAATTTGTAGTAGTAATAATATATATATCCTATAATAATATAGTCAATCTTCCATATCATTTTTTAAATTTATATAGTTAAGTAAACAATTTGGTACTATTATTAAAGAGTTTATAATATTATGAATTTAAATATATGATATTTTATAATTTTGTAATTGCTTTAAGCTTCAGAAAACATACATTCCCTTGCAGTTTTGTTAATCGTGACTTTATCAACGCTTCTTGACATCCACCCATATCGAATGGATTTAACATTTATAAAACATGCTGGGTCTTTTTGATTGGGAGACCATGTTTTCTCTAGGCATCCATTATATCTTTCGCTCTCCTTCTCGTGTCGCCTTTTTTGTGGTTTGAACCATGCAACCTTAACAATACTATTTTTTGTGATTACTTCAGGTGTGTCGATAATTTGACCCATCCAAATAGGCTGATTATATGACGCATCTGGAGTAATGAGAACCATCATTAGTTTTTGAAGATCCTGCAGCAATCAAAGTATGCTTTAGGTTTTTGGTTCCTTTGTCCAACAAAGTGTGGGGTTTGCACTTCCACATCACTACTGGCTTCTATGTCGTCTGTGCTCAGTGATGTCATTTCAATCTCCTCTCGCCACCTTGTTTTAGGCCAAAAAGGGTGTTGCAATTCTGTACTTGTGACAGTAGGCCCTTCCAACTCTCGAACAACAGTCTCCCAATAGTCACCACATGCTTATATAGTTCTGAGTAACCAGTTGCCTTATCAGAATTCTTTGGCATCGATTTTTGAACCCATGCCACATATTTTTTGATGCCATCAATAATAACCTCTTGTTCCTTGAGCTGGGCACTCAATGGAATAGGGTCTGGTTGTCCTTCTGGGAGAAGTGGCTTTCCATCTCTCCACTTTTGAAGAGCATTAACCCTCTTTCGGTAACCACTCCTGCTCTGATGGCCGTAACTTGTACTGCATAATAGGTATACCATCTCGTATGGAGAAAAAGAATTGTAGCGGCACAAGGTGACCAACTAAAGAATCACTCCCTCTTTTATATACTCCTTGAGAAATTTTTTGAAGTCTGGCACCTCAGTCACAAGCAAAGCACAACTTTTTTTGGAGATGCAATTTTCAAAAAGATTCATCATATGCGGTAAGGTAAGTGCACTTGTCCTTTTTGTAGAGTTGGAGACCTTGCTGAAGAACGCATCAATATCTTCATGAGTGTGACCAACCATAAGAAACTGAGCGTGATTGTTTCAAACACACCTTTGGCAACAAGCATTGACAAGTATGCTAGCACATATCTAGAAAATAAAAGTAAGTATGAGCTTGAGAAACCCTTAAGTAAAATGATTTACCTATTTTTGTTCTCGCCTGCACAATTATCCATCTGTAAAAGCAAATGACGAGGAAGCTTATTTGATGTTGAGGACACATGTACACTATTTGAGCTAGATCCCTCCACTGAACCTGAACTCTCAACAGGGCCATCTGTTTTTTGTGCAGGTTGACAATGCCTCTCATATTCCCAAGTAGCCTCAAGTGCAGACGTGTTCATGAGAGCATTATGTAAAGGTTGAAGGTGTTGTTTCTTCACTTTGAGATCACTGATAGGACTTGTCTGTGAGTGGGCTTCAAGGTTTCTGAAACACATGGCCAACGACCCAATAGTGAAATTGGAGTCGCTAGACCAATGTGGAAGTGAAAAGTGTCCATATGACTCACAACCGTGTCCATGTGTTAGCACACCTGTCAATGAAATCGGAAGTTTCATGACATTTCCAAGGCACTTTGGTGTTGCAACGAGCTTTGGAATGCTGGTCTTTGAATGATCCATCTTGTCATGGATCAAGCACAGGTACTCTGATGGGCGTGACACAGAAAGCATGCGGTGTGCATAGTACTGAGACCGGCAAGTTTGTTGTGCAATCATGTGGGCCTCCATCTTCTTTTGAATGGCAGTGATCTCCACCAAGGTTTTTGCACAAGCCTCTGCAGCCTTCAATGATGTACAAGTGTCACACTTGGAAAAGCTAGAGTGTTTTGCAATCTCCACATCCTTAAAATGAGTATTCCATATGTTGTTGAAGGTACCAGTGCAGATTGCTTGCAGCCCCATCAAACTGAGGCACTTGTTCACATGTTCACACAGCTTCAATTGAGTGTAGATTGAAGGCAAAACCTTGAGATTTTCCCTGACCCCTGCATTTGTGGTTCGGCATTTGTGAGGCATCCTGTCTGCATTTGCTTCCACAAAAAGCCTTGAGTATCTCTATGGCTGCCATAATGTGAGAGCGGGTTTTGACCAAGCCAGTGTTCCCATGTACTGAGGTTCGCGCTCCATCTAACCACTCATCCCTCCGACGGTAGAACGTGGTCTTTGGGATCCCATATATACTGTACCAAGCTTTGAAGCAGATGGCCACCTTATTAAATACCATGGATGTACTCTGATAACCTGTGTCCGAAGCCATTCCATCAATACACCCAGTTAGTGCAGCATATACAAACTCATGCCTTTGCTTTTGGGTGAGCGTACGAAAGACATGTCTACATTGGGTAATTTCATTCCGGTCTGCCATCTGACAACACTTCTTCTTGCAGCAGTCAATCGTGGAAATGCTCGTAACACTTTCGGAAGATGTAGGATCCATCTTCATCCTCTTGCTGAAACATTAGGGGAAGATCTGCAACCCATGAATCGCCTTTTTCTTAATAGGACCAATGCAAGGAACCTCTTCAAATATGAGTTGTTCTTCCGGGTTGTTATTATTGAAATCCAACCCAGAATATGTTGAACCATCTTGCCGTCTTAATTCAGATGTTCGCCACCTCACGAGGGATCCAGGATGCAAAGTGCCATTAGGTGAAACCTCTGTCACAACTACACCCACGAAGTCGGACCCTAGTTTCTCTTCTGACACTGCTTCCATTGGATTTATAGCTGTGATGATGCCTCTCAACCTCAATCTCATGAAGAAAGAGAATCACCTCATCCATCACAGCAGGCAAGCCATCATCTGGAAAACTCGTGCTACTGTTTGTTTGTGACTCTGTATATTCTGTGTCAGCCTTGACTTCATCCAAATTCCACAATACAGGAGAACCCTCCTCAAATTCCATTCCAGAACCTCAACATGCTTGAAAATGGTGTTCACCCATACGTACACACAAGATCCTTGGGCAATATTGTGACATGATGCATTATCATCTCGAACTTCCACAGTTCCAGTGCCAACTATCTCGTTGTTCCGAAGAAGACATACTTTATCTCCAGTATTATACATATTGTCCTGCACATAAATAATTGTGTTATTTATGATATCTGTTTATGCAATATTTTAAGAAATCATAACTGCATTGCTTAATAATATGCATGCAATAATACATAATTATATATAAAATAATATCTCATGCTTTATTAATAAACTGATGGGCGGGATTAATCCCGCCGCAGACTCTACCCCTTCAGAGTGAGTCGGCGGGATTAATCCCGCCGCCGACTCTACCCCATCGGAGAGAGTCGGCGGGATTAATCCGCCGCCGACTCTACCCCGGAAGAGGCGGGATTAATCCCGCCGGCTCCCTGACGAGAAGTCCGGCGGGATTAATCCCGCCGCGACTCCCTCCGACGAGAAGTAGCGGCGGGATTAATCCCGCCGCGGCTCCTCCGACGAGGAAGTAGCGGCGGGATTAATCCCGCCGCGGCTCCCTCCGACGAGGAGTAGCGGGGATTAATCCCGCGCGGCTCCCTCCGACGAAGACGGCGGGATTAATCCCGCCGATCTTCCTCGCGAGAGTCGGCGGGATTAATCCGCCGCAAATTCCTCCGACGAGGAAGAGGGGGCGGGATTAATCCCGCCCACAACACTGACGAGGAGAATAGGCGGCGGGATTAATCCCGCCCACAACTCTGACGACGGGGAATAAGCGGCGGGATTAATCCCGCCCACAACTCTCTCCGAAACTATGATTTCAAAGAGATTCGGGATGAATTCTGCCCACAAATATTTAAAACAGGGAAGTAGTGGCGAGATTAATCCCGCCACCCCTTCTCTGCCTCCTAAAATGGTTGGCGAGATTAATCCCGCCGACAACTCTTTCTAATAAATTCAAGTAAATCATTATCAGTTGAAGAGTTATCGGCGGGATTAATCTCGCCGCTCTTTTTAAGAGGCGGAGAAGCATTGCCCGAACTAATTCTGCCATAGCTATGAAAGAGATGGTGGCGGGATTAATCCCGCCACCTCTTCAAAGAGGCGAAAAAAAATGGCCGGATTAATCCCGCCGCCCCGGCTAACCGAGAATATAAGTTAAAAGTATATTTAAACGGGATAAATCCCTAACAGAATATATTGTAATCCTAATGCATTCCTAAATCCCTAAATTCTAAAATTTAAGAGAGAATGTAAGAGAGTGAAATATATCTAAATTTGTTTATAATACTTACTTGTAAACAGCACTGAAGGCGCCGTGCTTTCCTATAAACAATAGCGCACCCAATTTAATGTCGCTCCTGAGCTGATCACTAAGAAGAAAAAAGAAAATCTGAAGAGTGAAAATGAAGAAACCCTTGCCGGAGAAAGAACCAGATCTGAATTTGAGTGGGAAATTAAATGTATTTTCAAATTTACATGTCAGACTGATAATACTTATGTCAGAAATTCAAAATTTTTGAAATAACAGAAAAAAAATTTAAGATGAGTTGAAACAAATAACCGACAGTCTGACATATATACTCTCCAATTCCAATGAGTGTTTTAAAATTGCATTTAATGTCATTCAAGTGCTTCAAGCTGTTTAATATTACGAAATTTTTGTAATTATTCTACATTCTTAATATTCAAGTATATATTATTAAGTTTATATTATATATATATATATACATAATACAATAAATAAATTGATATATTATTATGTATCATTTAAAATATATTCATAGTCTGTTTATTATTATTATTTTCTTAATTACTCGAGTAATTAATTTACATTTCCTACTATTAATGGGATATTCTTTTATTTTCTTAATATTCAAAGAATATTCCAATATTAAACCTGATTATCATAATTAAATTAGTCTTATTCTTAATTATCTCAGTAATTATTCGTATATATTAATGGGATTTTCTCAATTAATTTGTTATTATTTCAAGAATATTCTAGTGTTAAACCTTATTATCAATATTAAATTAATATATATTATTAAAACTATATATGGCTATATATTAGATAAAATCATATATTATTATGTATAATTTAAAATATGTTCATAGTGTGTATATTAATATTATTTTCTTAATTATTCGATGTTTGTTTTGCACATATTATATATATAAACACAATCATAAATTTATATATACATGTGCACACGCATTAGAAGCACTTACAGAGACACATATGCACACACATGCACATTGCCCTAAACCAAACTTGAGAAATTATATGTTGCTTCTTTATTGAAAAACATCATGTTCAACGCATGTATGATCTATATGTACTCAGTGTGTGTGTATGTAACACATTGAATTTACACATGTAATATATATGTATGTCTGTGTGTATACACGTGTGTATGTACTAATATATATGCAATGTGTACGATTTTCATTTGTTAACACTCTATCTCTTCTCTCATACATACACAGTGTCACCATGCATAATCCCTTCTCTCATACATACACACCATGCATGATCATGATCCATAATATGTAGCCTGTCTCTTCTCTCATACATACACACCATGCATGATCCATAATATGTACTGATGTTACAATATTATGTAATATGTATAATGTATATCTGTGTATAACACTCACTCCTCTCATACATAAACACCATGCATGATCCATCCTAACCCTAAACCCTAAACCCTACATTGAATTTACACATGTAATATGTATGTATGTCTGTGTGTATACACGTGTGTATGTATATGTGTGTACTAATATATCCAATGTGTATGAATTTAATTTGTTAACACTCTCACTCTTCTCTCATACATACACACCATGCATGATCCATGTAAATATGTACTGTCTCTCTTTTCTCAAACATACACACCATGCATGATCCATAATATGTATTGTCACTCTTCTCTCATACATACACACCATACATGATCCTGTACTCTGTCTCTCTAATATTAATATATACTAATATATGTATGTCTATGTGTATAATACTATGTGTGTATATATGTATCGCTGCATGTGAAACTTTAACACTCTCATGGACACACACGTGTTAAACCCTTGCATGATATTTATTCTTGGGGTGTATGTGATACACCCACGCACACGCACACGCTGATAATATAATGAAAGAATATTCGTTTAGGGAAATAATTCTTTTTAGGGTTTAAGTATATTCTTAAAAGGAATATTCGATTAGGGTTAATATATATTCTATTCCTTTTAGGGTTTTGGTATATTCCTAGGGTTTGTAAGGCGGCGGCGGCGGCAGCGAAATCTCCTTCTCTCTCTCACACAGGTGAGATCTCTCTCTCTCTCTCACACGCACACTCCTCTGCGTTTATTTGTGATATTTATTTATTTTTATTCACATATATATTTATATGTGTGTGTATCTTAATAATATAATTTAGATCTCTATCTCTCGCACACACACGCACACTCGTATACATTATACACACAGATATATATATATATATATATCTCCTCTCTCTCTTTCTCTCTATAGATCTCTATCTCTTGCACACACACGCACACTCGTATACATATACACACACAGATATATATATATATATATATATATATATATATATATATATATATATATCCTTCTCTCTCTCTTCTCTATAGATCTCTATCTCTCGCACACACACGCACACTCGTATACATATATACACACAGATATATATATATATCTCCTCTCTCTCTCTCTTCTCTATAGATTCTCTATCTCTCGCACACACACGCACACTTGTATACATATATACACACAGATATATATATATATATATATATATATATATATATATATATATATATATATATATTCTATTTATTTATCTATATATGTGTGTGTGTGTGTGTATCTGTATAATTTTATTGATTTGTTAATTGTATCTCTCGCACACACACGCACACTCATGTATATATGTGTGTGTGTGTGTGTGTGTTTGTTTATCTGTATGATTTTATTTGTTTCACACACGCATACACACGATATACATATACACACACACACATATATATATATATATATATATATATATATATACCTATGTATACATACATATATTATGTGTACCAGTATCTGTATAATCTGTATATATCTGTGTGTGTGTGTGTGTAGTGCGGGATTAATCCCGCCGCTATATGGTGAGACGTGTGTAGCGGAGGGATTAATCTTGCCGCTATATAATTAGCCACTTGGCGGTGGGATTAATCTCGCCGCTCATTCGTTACCCTCATGAGCGGCGGGATTAATCCCGCCGCGTACGCCTGCCCTGCGCAGAATCGGGTGGGATTTATCTCGCCGCCATTGGCCTGCCTGAAGGGCCTAGGCGGCGGGATTAATCCCGCCGGATTCCGCACAGGGCATTGGCGTCCGGCGGGATTAATCCTGCCGCTCATTCGTTACCCTCATAAGCGGCGGGATTAATCCCGCCGTGTACGCATGCCCTGCGCGGAATCTGACGGGATTAATCCCGCCGCCCCGGCCCTTCACTCGGGCCCTAGGCGGCGGGATTAATCCCGCCCGATTCCGCGCAGGGCATGTGTACGCGGCGGGATTAATCCCGCTGCCTAGGGCTTAAGTGAAGGGCCAGGGCAGCGGGATTAATCCCGTTGCCCTGTGCGGAATCGGGCGGGATTAATCCCGCCGCCAAAGGCCTGCCTAAAGGGCCTAGGCGGCGAGATTAATCCCGCCCGATTTCAAGCAGGGAATTGGCATCCGGCGGGATTAATCCCGCCACATAGGGACCGAGTGAAGGCCCTGGGCGGCGGGATTAATCCCGCCGAGCCTTCAATGCTTGTTGAAGGAATGAATTCCGCCACCCTTCCTTTTTTTCTCCATTGGTGAGTCGGACCAATCCCAAACATTTCTGTCTGAGACGTAGAAGGTTTACAACATACCAATGGAGAGAACGGGGAAGGGTGGCGAAATTCATTTAACCATCCCTTACATAGTGAACGAGATTAATTCCGCCTCCTTTCTGAAGTCACTGAAGGGGTGTGCCAAATAAATCCTGCCCAGTTCTCTCTAAGACCGAGAAGGGTGGCAAGATTAATTCCGCACTCCCGTTCAAGGCCTCTAGAAAGGTGGCGAGATTAATCCCGCCCACTCTTTCAGGAGGCATTGAAGGAGTGGCGAGATTAATCCCGCTGCACCTTCCATGTGAATATTGTATTAGTATATATAAGTTGCATATCTCATTTTATTTACTTTTATCATCTTATCATAATATTTCGAGTAAAAGCTAGGAAACTATGTAAAACTGTCCAGAGCTCACATTTGTGGTGGTTCTAAAACGAAATGTTATCTTTCCTTTGAATTAGCACAAAGGTGAGCTTTGGACAGTTAATTCCGTCTACTTCTCTCTGTGTATTATTTTTGTATATTCGGGTTTATACAAGTGTGTGTGCGTTTTTATATGATTTGTATTCATAGTGTATTATTTTGCAGAAGGACGATTTAATTAAACAAGGAGATTGAGTCATTAGTATGGAGTCGTCGTCAAATTCTGGGTAAGAATTAAAATAAAATCTGTTATACTCGGATATGTGCTTGAACTAATCATTTTTGTATTCAGATGTGGAATTGAGGTAACATTAAAGACGAGAGCAGGAGAAGAGATGGGCAGGGGGATTCTGGAATCAACTTGGCCATATTTCAAACTAAACGGGAAGCGCATTGGAACAACCATGGTTGCTGTCAAACTAACCTCTGTCACATCGCATGGACAAGCAAAACAATGGAAAGTGGGTGTGCTAGTCAAGCATCCGAAAGCATGCTGTGAACCTAGATTGAACGATGCTCGACACATAGGCCTCGTTCCATCCAATGTCACGTTCTCGGATCCAGAGGTCGCCAGTTACAACATTAATTTCGGGTGGTTTTGTCGACTTGTGGATAATGACGTTCACGTGTTCACTAATGATGTTGACCTTGGAGTTCTTCTTCAACTCAACGAAAGCCCATCTATGGAGGGGATCCATCTGGATGTCTACTTTGAAGATCTTCAGACTCATCGAGTAGGTGTATTGTCAGGAGATATTGCTTCACAATACAGAAAATCAGCAAGTGGAGCAATCGTCCCTCTTCACATTGAAGAAGAACATTGCGACATCATAAAGGAGATTGAGAGGGTGGCTTGGTCTCAGATTCTTTACAGATCACGTTCAATTTGCTTAGCAAATTTTGGGAGCTAGAAGAGTGTGCCGGGAACATTAGAACAGCATCAATCGGGGATCACACATGTTAATTCGGATCGTAGAAGAAAATCATTAGTCATTTTGTCAGCTACACCTGTGGCGTCCCATGCTGCAATAAGCCACAAAGAAATGATGTTGGATGATAGGATTTACCAGTGTAGGGTTAAGTATTGCAGTGTCAACCCAAACTTAATTACAGGCCACTGAATCAGGAACGTGTAGCTGAGCTCATGGAGAAGATGAAGGATGACAATTCTTACACCGTTCCACATAATGCTGTTTTGTGCTCATACTACGAAAGACACAAAGGCGCTGACAAAGTGTGGATCACAACACCGGAACAAATGAGGAAGGTTTAAACGGAGAATAGAAAATCAGTTAAGTACTACATCATTAGTGGCCAGCACACAATAACGGCAGCCCAACGACTTCTCGACGAACACAACAAAGGAACAATGGCAACAAAACTTTCCGAGCATACCCGTGAGAAGCTGACGAAAAGATCGGCGTTTTTAGCGAAGCCGAATCTCACAATCGAGCAGTACCATAAGTTATCGGCGGAATGGGACGCTGCAGACACCAACCACTACAACAGCAAAATATGGGAGAAGTTCAAACACACGCGAGCCGTGTGGGAATCTCTTCAGCGACCACAAAGAGCTACCGCAGAGAATACACAATCTGCAGAGTACCGAGTAAGCAAATTGTTTGGGCGGGATTTATCTCGCCGGTATATTAATCTGTCTTTTTTCTCAGAGAGTTGAAGAAATTGTAGCAGTTGATTTTGCCCATGTGGGCGGGAAGGAAACATCCTTTTTGATGATGTTGATTTCTTGTCCCGAGGATAGGATCTTTGCGAAATGGTTGGGGATTATGGAATCCTTTGCAAAAGGAACACTGAAAGAAGAAGCAGACAAGTAAAGTGGAGCCCTCAGAGAAGTCTGCAAAGAAACCTAGTAAGACACCGAAGTCTTAAGTCTGTTCAATCTATAAAAGGATGTAGACAACGATTTCAAGCTCACATGGTTGAAGCTTTTAAATGGAACAACATGGAGGAGATGGAAGTCTTGGCTGATTTGGTGATTGATGGCAAATTACAGATTAACAACAGCAGCCCCACCTCTCCTTTTCATCTCAAGGCAATGGAGTTGAAGACGGTCAGGCACTTCAAGGAGTGGTTGGGAATACACTGCCACAAACTGGGTTGGATTTCGGCTTCAACATACGAAGAGGTCAACAAATATTTGCATGTGACAAATGATGATATGCTTGTCGAATGGGTGAATCAATCGGAAGATCTGGGCAAGAATCTATTGCACGCCAACGCCAAAAAGGAGAACATTGCGATGACGCCTTCTCTTATGGCAGTCCTTCAGCAGCGGAGAACCGAGTTGAACCTTATAAAGGAGGATGCTACGAATCACGACAAGCCCTACAGATGTTTGTTGTTGGATTCGGAGACTTTATGGGGTACCATCACTGCTTGTAGGAAACCGTTTCAATTGTTCGTGATGGATCGGCGGGTGTCAAAAAATCCTTCGACAGACAGGACACTAGAGGATTTGGTGGAGAAACTTAGCCGTGCAAGCATGTACAAAGAAGGTATTTATTATTGAATTCATACTTGCACTCTTGACTGATATCTACGTTTTCAGGTATTTATTTCTTGATTCTTGCTCATGTCACCGATACCTTTGCCTTCTCCTTTGCCAAGAGGAATAAACATCGTTGGACAGGATTTTATATGAATGATGCTGATCCGAAGTGCATTGATTCGGTTGTTCACTTGGTTGTTAGGAATGCGCCAAACAGTTTCAAACTTCCAAATGACTGGCCAGGCATCTGTTTGCACTCCAACGGCCCTGAACCTCCATCCGATACACCGATAGGAGAGTGACGTATTCGGCAATGTACGTTATCCAAACATCACAAGTCAAGCGGCACGGAGCATCGTCAACTTGATCAGGGGTCCTCACAGTGATGCGTGGGTTTTTGACTACTGCACTAGGGGGTCCGTCTTGAAGGAGTGTTACCTTCGGCATACATGTGTATTTGCCGTTGAAAAGGATAAGACCATGGTTGAGGACCTGAACAAGTGGATAGATAGGTTCTCAACTGACTACCCCAACGAATCCATAAAGGAGTATTTGAGAAAGTTCCCTCCAGATAAGTGCGATAGCTCTGAAGACGAATCTGGTTCAATGTCGGAGTCTGAGGACGAACTTCAATCAGATATTAGACCGGAAGTTATCTCGAGGAGTACAGAACATTTGCACACTCCATTACCCATGGAAACATCAATAGAAGATGCAGAAGATCTTGAACCATCTCACAAGCGGCTTAGACCTTCTTCGCCTCACTCAGAAGGTAATAGCGAAGAAGAATTGTTAATGAATTGTTAGAGTGACGAATAGTTGTAAATGAGTGTAACATAAGGCATTTTTGTATATTTCGTTTATATTTGTACAGAAAATAAATTCTCAAGGATTAATGAAGCTTTTAGTTCAAACATGGGTCACACATTAACAAGGTAAATAATATACCTTGATAATTTTAAGGTCAGCTAATTATCATTTTGCAGATGTAATGAAACAATTGAGAACATGGATTTTCAGCATTGGCATGAGGTAAGAGAGGGGTTTGGCGACAATTTCTTGTGCCACATGTCAGAATGACAGAGTTCATGCAGGAAATGGATAATAATGCAGCTCAAAACATCGTTACCATGGGGGCCACTTCAGTTTTTTCATCATCATTTTTATTGGCTTCAGTTCCGAAATCAATTTCTTCAGCGCATGCAATATTCTGAATCTTGTAAGGATGATGTACAATTAAATGATGAAGGGATAGGCAACGAGATAGTGGCAACGGATAAATGTGAAAGGGAGCAAACAAGTGATTTGCAAAGTATTCAAGAGGCAACGCTATCTCATGTTACTCATGGCCATATTGTGTTGTTGGATGTCAATGGTGTTCTGCTTCATCGACAAAGGCCCGAGGATAGAAAAAAGAAATCAAACAAGGAGATTTCATTCCTTGTCATGGTAAATTTCGATATGATATTATTTTTCGTCCAGGGTTGGATCGTCTCTTTCAAAAGCTTAAGGAGATGGGTGCGCTTGTGGGGATTTGGTCATGCATGCAGATTCATAACTTAACACCGCTGTTGAATTTGCTTAAGAAACATTGTAGTGTTGCAGAAGAGGTGATTCGTAAAGATTGGATTTTTGACCAGCGAATATGTTATAAACCTCTCGAATTTCACAATATAAGAAAGGAAAGCAAGCCATACTTCTTCAAGAATGAAAGAATAATTGGGACTCATGGGGAGATCAGTCGCTTAAGGATAATGAAGAATGCACATATGTTAGTAGTAGACGACTCTCCTCAGAAGGCTATGCTCAACCAAAACATTGCTTGTATTCATCCAATCACTTTCGATCCATATTCTGATACCGATATCATGGATGAGCTAGTGAACTACTTGGATACGTGCCTCAGAAAGAAGAATCTCGAAAATTTTTGTGAGCAGTATCCACCGTATCATACATTTCCTGAAGCTTTTCTTTCTCGTGATTTGAATTTTATAAAATGAAGGATAGCAACCGGGCGCTTTATAATATTATTCTTAAGGAACGTCAGTTTTTAGATGAGCCTTTATGCAGACCTTCTCTTATCACATCTTATGTATTAACAAGGATGGCAACTCCCAATTGCATTCGTGAGAGTGTTAAGTGGTGGCAACAACATCAAGATATTGACCAAAATGATTTGATTAATCCGGAGAGTGATGATTTAGACAAAATGAGATTTCTTTGTATGATAGGAAGAAAGTATTTATAAAAAATTAACATGTTGATAAGAAAATGATTTCATTTGTAATTATGTTTGATAGTATTTCTTCATTATTGTAAACTATTTTTAGAATAATATGAATATTCTAAGATATTTTAGGAATATTCCTTACTAAGTAAGGTTATTGAAGGATTAATTAATTAATTAATTAATATTTAAGGCTTAATTACATATTAATTAAATGATTAATTAATAATTAAAACTTAAGTATTAATTAGTAATTTATTTTATATTCCCATTTTCACGTATCATGCCCACTTTAGTTACAACGGTGCATAAGATAGTTATATTTAATATTCAATATATAATTGCTTATTACATACAAAAATTACACTTACCATGATATTGGCTTGCACAACAAAATCAAGTCATGTATTTATTGCAGCACGTTGTGATAATTATGACCTTGGTTGATGGTGGTGTGACCACCATCAAATGAACAACAAATGAAGATGAGTGGTAGTTTAGAAGGGAGGCCAAGCAGTGGAGTGAGTGACCTACAGTAGGTACAAACTGATAACAATGGCTATTAGGCAGCAGTGACAGCAAGTTAGATCCAATCATTCGGATCAATCACCATGGTACTAAGGATAGCACACGTGGGGAGGTGCATTAAGTCAGTAGGTCCAGACCCATTCATAAGAAGGAGGTCTAGTGGGAGAGCGCCACTTGGTCTACATCCTAGTACCACCCGACCCACTATATAAGCAGGCATGCAAGCAGTGGGTTAGGGTCCTTCTAATCCATCTTCTTTGTGTGACTTACTCGTGTCGCTCTGAGAAAGGGACCACCTTGTACTCTAAGAAGCAATATATACATCTCTTTTGTCTACAATTGTTCATCCCTAGTCTCCCTCCTTTCTCTCCTTCTCTTGCTTCCTCCTCAAGGAAGCATGCGCACTAGAAGGAGGGGAGCTCCAGTTCACACACGGACCCTTGTGGCATTCGGGTAAAGGCCACCACTACACCTTCCTTTTACATCCCGAAGTAATGGCTAAACCCTTGGCTCGGAACCCCAAGATTGGGTGTTGGTAACAATGTCCTGGTGACCACCAAGACCAATTAAAGTCACCCCAATGTATAGAATAAGTTTATTACATGTGTTTGTTTGTCAGGAAAATGTCATTGGCCATCCTAAATCCTAAACATGTATGGCATTGTCGAGTCTATTGAACTTCATAACTGCCACATAAATTTTAAATTCATGCTGCACTATTGAGATTGTTGGGTCTATTGAACTTCATAACTACCACATAAATTTTAAATTCATGCTGCACTATTGAGATTGTTGGGTCTATTGAACTTCATAATTGTCACATAAATTTTAAATTCATGTTGCACTATTGAAATTGTTGAACTCTATCAATAACTATCTTAAAACTTAAATCCATATAACATAGGGTTGTTCAATCTCATTAATAGTCATCCTAAACAATCACGATTGCTAGATCAGACATGGCATACATTGTCATAGTTTTTATTATGACTCCTCTTTACTTTAGACATTTGATTGTTGTTACCTACTGAACTATGTTAATAAGCCCTAGGTGTAGAAAAAACAGGCCCGCTTAGTGCACTTGGATATTTAATGATGGTTCGGCTGGGTGTCATTAAGTATTTGCCAAGAAACTTTGGGCAAAGCTCAAAAAACTCTTACCCTGATTTCTGTCCCAATTAGGTTTTTGGGTGGTTCCGGTGAGTTCGGCATGTTAGATATGGGTTTAGGGGTCAATGGGTCATTAATTAATATTCCCTTTGGGAATGAGATTTCGTGCTAGCCCACTTATGTAAATAAGAAAACCAAAGGGGCTATTAAGTGGTACATGTAGGAGAGATTCTGGGGTTCATGATTGAGTTCGTTACTCTTCTGTCAGTGCAAGCTTTAGCTTGTCTTGTTAAGGCACAACCTTGTGTTGTGCTGCCCTAACTTGGGGTACATCCCATCTTCGGGGTAGCCTACCCTGGCAAGTCTTCCTGCAACACGTCCTTAAGCATGTTCAAGAATTCCAAAATAGGTTCAGGAACAGATTCTTGACCATCTCTTATTTTGACTCAAATAGTATCCAAAACCATTGCAAGAAATACACGTTCTCAATGTCTAACCGCCTTACACAATTAAGTTAAGGTAAGAAACATAGGATTCCAATCTTTATCAGTTAGCATTTTCATTTTGAGCGTTTTTTTTTAATGTCCTCTTTATTAGTTGCAAGCGTGATTCGATTATTCCCGGAACCTCTCATTTCGACTACATGTTTATGAAACCATTCCATACCCAAAACAAAGTCAAACCCCGTCATATTCAAGAGAACTAAGTTTAACTTAGCCTTCCAACCTTTAATTTGGACATAAATTGCCCTTGCTATATTATTAATATTTTGAGAACTTTGAGAATATTTTGAGAACTCAACAGGCCAAGGGCTCGGCTCCAAAGTTTGCTCCCTTGCAATCCGCAGGCGGGGTTCCCAAATTGATCTTTATTTCACACATCAATCGACGAGCTAGACTAGTTGATATGAAGTTGTATGTTGCTCCAATATCGATCATCATTCGAATTCGGTCCCTCCTATCCTTCGTCAGTTTTGTCTTGAATAGCGAATAAAGCAGGTTGTGTCTGGCACAACATTACCTCTTTTGACTCATCCTCTGGATCTTCAAGCGTTTCCGGTTCAACAACTTCTTCTTCTATCATCGCCTTGAAATGTCCTGACTGTTGTGAGGGTGCCTGACATTATCTAGCAACATGACTAGGCTTGTTACAATTATAACATGTCGGAACCCCGCATGCGGATTGCAAGGGAGCAAACTTTGGAGCCGAGCCCTTGGCCTGCTGAGGTGGTGGTAACACTAATGGTTTCTGAGATCCGATGGGTCTTGATGTATCCAAAAACTTGGAAATGCCGACAAAAGGACTTGCACTTTGAATTGATGGTGATTGATTTGGTCACCTATCAAACCTTATGAACCCAGACTTTGGATGAAACCTCTTCGATTTAAGTTTTGCTTCCTCCCCTTTGTACAAGTCTTCTAACGACGTGCCATAAGCAACCTTTTGAGCTGCTTCTTGACATTCACAATAGTTTGTTGGCTTGTATCTTAAGATTTCCTTTCACCTCTTCTCATTCAAGCTAGCCATGAAGCAACTTTGAGCTTCATCATCACTCATATTTAGCACCAATCATCGTACACTTTTGAATTAAATAAATGTGGTCCATTGGACTTTCCCGAACTCCCTATTGACAAAGTGTCAAGTCAGCACACAATCGCAAACCAAGGTCATCCAGCATATACTGCTTTTTGATCTTCTTTTTCATATGTTTTTAGCTGTTTCGGTATCCACGTTCACCTTCAACAATCCGCTACCAAGTCTTAGCTTCTCCTTTAAGAAACTGCTTGGCACATGCAACCTTTTTTGTCTTTCTCACGCAAGCAGCCTTGAAATAGCTTTCCATATCATACAACCAATCATCCAACCACCATCTACTTCTGTCAAAGAATCTAATTTAGAGGAACATGACTCTGAGTCACGCTTCTTCTTCTTTTTCCATGTGTCTGGTTGCGGAACATCTGGCATTGCAGTATTCATCAAAAACTGAACGGTAACATTATCGATTCAATCGTTCAACCCCAAAACATCCATTCGAAGTTCTTTTAGGGCATCCATCATTATTTCTCGCCAACCAGGTCGTTGTCTAACTCTAGGGGGTCGACTTAGATCAGCTTCATCCATCTCCTCATTTTAAGCCTCTGCGACAACCCTCTCTGCCTCAGGCTCTGATTGCTTTCTTTTGCTCATTGTATTGAACCCTAGTTTCAACACTCAAAAAATATGCTTGGAATATTCCCAATATGAAGTTGGAAACACCTTGCACAGGTTATACACCCATAGACATCAACTTAAACTAGCATAAGACTTTTGGACATACCTAGAATCTCACGCCAACTCACTGAGTAAGTGTTCTCCGAAGTTTGACAACTCACAAGATTAAACTCTCTGCGCAAAATACAAACATGTCAATCGAAAGCGATAGAGTATATCAAGAATTTAGAGTTATCTAAACACTAAAACACTCTACAACTTAAGGCAGTCCTACTGACCATAAAGAACTTGCTCTGATACCAATTGTCAGAGTTTTTACCTAGTGCCACAAAGGCGGCTTGCCATGTGCCAACCCTGGAATCCCCCTCTCTGGAAATCCCACAGAATATGGTAAAGTAACCCGTATTAGGAACCTAACACTTAGGAACTTAATCCCCTAGCTGACCAAGTCCATGAACGAGGCTCACCTGATGAATCAGGATACACGGACCAACCAAGTTATAGGTATCGTTCCTAGCTTGACGTGGTTGAGGCGGCCGGAGCAAGGCCTCAACCACTAGTTTTGCGGAACGTGAACTTGGGCAACGCCTTTGAGCTTGCGAGCAGGTTTTCGGCCCAAGGAATTTGACTAACTCCTTAGAAGTAACATACCCCTGTCACAAAGGCAAGATCCTGCCAATGATAAGGATAGTCTAACCCAAAGGTGGGATGTACCCTTGTTGTGTGGAAGTTTGGGCGGTACAACAGAGGGTTGTGCCTTGAAGACACAAGCTTAGCTTGTATTGGTAGGAGGTTAATGAGCTCTCTTTTGAAGTGAGTAAGTGGGCTGGCATGGAAATGCCAGCCCTTAGTGAAAATGAGTTGTCCTAACCTAACCCTAACCCTAACCCCTAGAGGGGGGGATTTAGGGCGTGGGGTTAGGTCAACCCTAGGGGTGTCCCTAACCCTTTTTTGACAAGCTATACTTTTAACAGAAAATACTTTGGAACGTCAAACCAGGGGAGAGTTTTCTAAAAGGTAAGTTCTAGCTTTGCCTAGAGTTTTCTGCAAATACCTAATGACACCCGGCTAGACCATCATTAGATACCCAAGTGCACTAAATGAGCCTATTTCCTACTACATTTAGGGTTCATCACACAACTCAATAAGTAACAACAGTCAAACCCCAAAGTAAAGGGTCGAGTCATAGTAAAAACTATGACACTATCTTTGCACCCTGATTCGCAATGATGGCACCACCTGAGCATCATTGCCTTTGTAGTATGTGCCTCACGCATGCGGTCCACCCTCATGAACCATGTGATCCTATGAGTTGGCCATGTTTGGAAATCTTCCTCTTGGCCGTGTTACCCTTTCTGCTGCGCTTCCTTGGGGGTTCCTTGTCGTGGTGGCTGCTTTGCCCCGGGGTGCCACGGTCTCAGCTCTATTTAAGTGGATGTCCAGCTCAACGTGGTTATTGTCGACTGTCTAACGCAGTGGTTGCCCACCATTGCCACTCCTTGCCACCCAGATGACGTCTGGTAGAGTTCGTCTTAGTTTTATCTGTAGGGCCTTTCCAGTTATTCCCTTCCCTCTGAGGCCATCCGCCACCAATCCTGCACGTGCCATCTTGGAACTTCGCGACTTTCTTCTAGCAGGGGCTGTCCCCACCGGAGGTCCTCCCTCCCCGACTTCTGTAGCTGATCTCCATCAGCTGTGGCTGTGGGTATTCTCGGCTGGTATGGGGTTGTCGGTTAAGTCTACTACCAGGCTTGGGTTGGACCTGCTTAGGTGGCGCTGCTGTATGGTTGTGGTGCATCCAAGTCCTCCAGAATTGCGAAGGTGATCAGTGATTCTGTCCATGTTGTGTTTGTATTGCTTTGGGCTTCGGGTGTTCCCCATGCGGCCCTCAGTCTGCCCGTGTGGTGCTTGCCTTGGTGGGGCTCCTCTTGACGCGAGATGAGCCTTAGTTGTGGGTGCAAGAGGCCGTCATTTTGTCGTTGTCCCATCCTTCACTTTTGCTTGGCTCGTAGTGTCCTAACGCTCAGAGTTGCTCCGAGGGTGCCCGAACTTGCTTTGCTGACAAGGATATCAGCCCCCTCTTGGTGAGGAATCTTACCTGCTAACGTTCCCAGTCATGTTGCACCTTTGCACCCCTGAGCCAGGGGCGACCAAGAAGCAAGTTGAATCCCCCTTTGGTGTGCATGTTGAGGACGACAAAATTTATCTAAAATTTTTCTCATGACGTCTCTCAACTTCCTGCTTCTTAGCTTTCTTGGCGTACCAAAGTAGCTTGTCAAACGTCCGGTTGTCATCCAACCCAATCCACTTGCAGATCTTCGGCCGCAATCCCTTCCAGTACCACATCTTCTTGGTTAGTTTGACAGGGGCATCCTTTAGCCGGGCTATGTACCCCAACATGCGGACCGTGTATTCATCAACTGACTCTCATGCTTTCTGTTTCAATTAGTTAGCTTATGGATTACCTCTTTCTCACTTTTTTCCTCCCAGAAGGTATCCAAAAACGCCCTCTGTACAGTCTCCTAGCGAGTTCCCTCATTTGCCTCCTGGAATTGCATCCACTAGGCATGTGCCTTTTTGTCTAGAGTGCATGTGAATGCACTTAGCTTCTTATGGTTGTTGTTTACGCTTCTCAACTCGCACACTTGCTCAAACTTGGTCGGTGTCCTCGCCCCTTGCTCCTCGAAATGCGGGTAAAGACACTATCACTATGCTCTCCTGCATTCGATTGAGCGCGCGGGCTAATAAGGTTGCCAGATCAATTCCCATGGAGTCCCATTGAGCCTAAGAGGTGCTCTGATCTTGACCCTTTGCTTCAAACGTGTTGTAGTCCACGTCCTGGTATCCTGCGAGTAACTTTTTTCTCCCTCGTCCCCCCACCCTTCAATTGAAAGTTGGTGACGAGGATGGGCTCCTCTTGGCTGTCCCTCAGGGGACCCCTTCGCAGGACCAACCTAATGGATGGTGGCGCAACATACCTCAGCTAGATGGTATCCCCTCATCTAGCAGGTGACTTGGCAAGACCGTGTGACCTTGCGGAATCCCCCCACAGTGTCAGAACAGTTGTGGATGTTGGGGCAGATTCTCCTTGCCTTGAGACGGTATCCCCTTGTCTCTTGGTGGTTGCGGCTCTGCTGTGCGCCTTTGCGAAATTCACTTGCATGGTCGATATGGTCTTGCTCGCTCAGGTGGATTCTCCTTGCCTTAGGATGGAATCCCCTCATTCCTTGCCCAGAGTGACCATTGTGTGGCCCTCCTAGCTGGCACCTCTTTCCAATCTATCAACTCATTGACGTCTAGTCGCCTTTGCGTGGGTGGTCTTCCCATGTGTAACTCGGCCTTCCAGAGCCTTGGGCCATCATCCTAGTACTTACCATAGCTTGTTGCATCATTCGATTGGCTAAACTTCTAGTGTAGAGGTTGCTTTGTCGATGGTCAGTTCCCCTCCTTATGGAGGCCTTCCGAATGAGGCTCTTCCTCCCCTCTTTCTGGGCATCCATAGTCCATCCGCCTTACCCTAGTGGGTGACGGTGGCCCTAGGTTTCCTACCTTGCGTCCCTCATAGTGTTGACTACGCAGGACCTCCGACTCTCATTCCTTGTTGCTACATGTGTCAACATTGCCACCTTGAAATTCTTGCCTCCAATGCAGGCCTTCCCTCTCCTAAGGTACTTCTGTGCGGGGTCTCCTCCCTCAGGGGTACTTGTCGAACACGGGTTTGGCTCTCCGATGTGGAGGCTCGTCATAACCGTCACTTTCACCTACGTCGAGAGGGGGTGGAGGGCTTTCATCGTCCTTCCATCCATCCCACTCTGGGTCATAGGTCATTGCCAAGCGAAGTTGCCCGTTCAGGTGTTGCTCATTCTCTCACGTTCCTACACCTAGGATTTCATTAGGACGTGCTAAGCATTTTTCATACCTTTCTTCATCTTCTGAGGCTTGCGACCAGCTCCAATGGTGTTGTGCCATGTTTTCCCCTTCTTGAAGGTTCGGCCATGTGGTGTTTGCGTCGTTCCCTTGGACAGGTGAGGTGGGGGCTGATTGTGGCATCCGGGGTACCTCTTTGCCCTCCATTAGCCTTTCTTGACCAGTCTAACGCATCTTCCTGGCCATTTGGTACTCGTTGATTTTCAATTGTTCAAATGAGTTAATCTCAACTCTTCAGTCTCTCCTTCGAGCTATAACTCTGCTTGCTACAGTGAACTCCATCCGTGTATAATTAATATCCCTATGTGGTCACTACAAACGGTCTTGCAAGCCAGATGTGGGGTGACTTAAGTAGCCTTGATGGTCACTAGGATGCTGTTGTCAACACCCAATCCCGGGGGTCCATGCTGGTGATTTGGCCTTTACCTTGAGAGACACTAGAAGGTGTGGTGATGGCCTTTACCCGAATGCCACGAGGGTCCATGTACAGGTGGGTAGGGGGTTTCCCCTTAGTGTAGTGCAGCTGTCGTCTTATGTGATACTGCTAGGCCAGGAGAGAGCAGGGGGGAACGATTGGGAGATGTAGTATACAGAAAGAATCTAGATATATATATATAATATATTGCCTGTCCGAATACAAACTAGCCCCCTTCCTCATAAGAGGTGGAGCAAAAGACACAAGTAGAAGATGGACTAGAAGGACCCCGACCCACTACTAACCTTCCTGCTTATATAGTGGGTTGGTGGGAGCTATACCCTAGGTCCAGGTGGCACTCCCCTACTAGCCTACTGCCTTGTGATAGAGTCATGCCTGGTAGCATTTATGCGCCTCCTTCATGCGTGTTGTCCCGTGTACCTTGATAGTTGATCCAAACGATCAAATCTAGGCCTCTGTTAAGCGCCGCCTGACATCTGTCATCGTCAGTCAGTACCTATTGTACCTTTCCCACTTAGTTGTTCATCCCCCCCTGCTTATTCGCACCATCTAGTGGTTTGACGACGGTAAAACCACTGTCAACCAGCCCTATGGTATTTTGGTTAGAACTAAGTGTGCACCGTAATTTCTAATTTTTTTATGATACATGTAAGTGTTTCCATTTGGTTGCATTGTTCCACGATAGTCTTGGGATTGTCCTCATGTGTCATTCTTGAGAAGGCTAATCAAGTCCTTATACAAGTATGCCATGTTGACTACTTCAAACCTTCAATAAAGAAATTTTGGAATTGTAACTTAGTTAACCTTAATTTAAGCTAATATAGAATGAAGTTTTAACTACAATGCCAAATTTTTTTTAATTAGTGCCACTTGAGCTCGAATGGTACCAATTGGAGAAAATTTAACATTGTAACTTAATGAAATATAATGTAAATTAATTAAAGTAGTGGAGTTTTCTATAGTGCTAAATGTTCTCTAATTGGTACCTTAAGCTCACGTGGTACCAATTGAAAGAAATTTAACACTAAAGTTGTGAGCTAAAATTACAATATAAATCTAAAAATGAATTAGAAATAATACCACTCAAGCTCAAATGATATTACAAAAAAGTCATTTTGACATTAAATGCATTAAATATTTACTCTACTTACTACCACTTGAGCGCTTGAGTGGTACTTAAAACTAAATAAAGTACCAAGTGACTATTCAATGTCAACACCTTATGTGAACAACATTAAACCTTCTTAAATGATCTCAAGAGTTTAACTTAAATGCCTAAATACGCTCGAAACTTAGGGTCCTATCTTAAATCTCTTATAATGACTATCCTTTGAACCTTAAAGGATAACACGAGTAGACTTTAGGAACCTACCTCAAGAAACCTAGACAATTCATGCCCTAACCCCACCAAGGAGACATGTCTCACATCTACCCTTGTGACAAGGCTAAGACATTGTCACTTCCCCTTAAGGAATCACCCTCATTTAGGAATACAACCTCTTTTTAGGTGTTGAATTATAACTACTTTTAAGGGTTTGAGTGGCCAAGTTATACCCTAAACATAGGGCTAATACTTAGTGAGGACATGAGTGTATGTTATAAGTGAACATGAGTGTTCTACTAAGCAAACTCTTTAAGGCTAGATTTGGACAACCCCAAGCATACAATCACACATGAGTGCCTGACAATAAGAGCTTCTACTAATGAGCTTAGGTTGTTCAACCCCTGGACATGTTCACATCCCCAAGGAGAACATCTCTAATTAAGTGTGCCAATTAGCACACCCAATTATAAAACTTAACCTTCATTGAGCATAGCCATGATGGAAGCACAAGCTTGCTTGCTTGCTAAAGTGGCATTAAATCCATGAACAACCCCAAAGGGCATGCCTCAAGCATTGTACAGTGTGTCCTTTAGTCTAGTGTCACATATTCATATGACATTATTTTCAAAATTGTGAGCTATCTCTCCATAACCCCTCAGACTTAAGAGCTACACCTAGTGCCATAAACGTGGCTCACATATGCTAACCCTAAAACCCCTCTTTATGAATCCTCAAGAATATGGTAAAGAGTATCTATTAACTAGGATCTCATGCCCATACTTGGAAAAGGCCACTCTTAGCTTGACGTGTAGGAAGAGGCTAGAAACATGCCTCAACCTCGAACTAGTAAAACATGTACTTTGATAAGACCTCTCAAGTGCGGATTCAGACACGATAAGGGTTGGACAACCCTTTGTGTCATCACATCAAAATGACTTAAGCAAACTAACATGCAACACATTATGAGTTACACCAAACTCTTTTGACAAATCTAATTTGTAAGATACTTCGCCAACTCGTAGAATTTTGTAAGAACCCATATATCGAGGTGCAAGTTTCTTTGATAAAACTTCTGACAATTTCATGTTATTTTCCCCACTTGAAATTGTAAATCCCAACGATGAGTATTTTACAACTTCCAATAATGTTCATGGGCCTTAGTGAAAGTTTGTCGTGCTCATTGCCAAGTTTATTGCAAGGTCAAGGTGAATTTGCAAACCAATGTTGAACATAGAAATTCCTACAAACTAAATGTAGCAGTGGTCGCCACCGACATACCCATATTAAGGATCTATCAGAATAAGAAGGAATAAAATAGAGTACATATCAGACTTCAGAAGGTCGGGAAAGGGTAAGGATGGCAAGGTATGTAGCAAGTAATAGTACTGCGGATCCCGTCACAGTACTCAGAAAAGAATAATATACATCAAAATAGTAAGAAGAGCAAGAGAAAGATGTATTGAGAGTAAGAAGAAACTTAGTACAATAATATAGTATACTCGAGATACCTTTATAGTCCTAGTCTGGTCTATTTATACCCGTACTCTTAGTCCCGTACTAGCAGTTATAGTAACTACCTCTTAGCCTTATCCATTCAGTTACTGTAACTCCTTATCCTTATCCAAGTATGCCATACTCCGCCTTAAACGTCATATTCGGTAGTGACTCACCCGTATTACGTTAGTGACTCGTACTCCGATATATCCATCCTACTCTCGGTTTTCACAATATATACTGTTTTTGGTGTTTTT
This sequence comes from Selaginella tamariscina, assembly GCA_003024785.1. Classification (NCBI taxonomy): domain Eukaryota; kingdom Viridiplantae; phylum Streptophyta; class Lycopodiopsida; order Selaginellales; family Selaginellaceae; genus Selaginella; species Selaginella tamariscina. Next base: position 922,459 of record PUQB01000008.1, read on the forward strand.
TCCCATTATATTTGCCCATGAAATAAACATAACAAGGAATCTTCTAAATGTCTAACTACAATCCTAACACCAAAGAAACTTGCACTTCATCTCCCACCCAAGGATTCACTAATGTGTACCACATGGCCTCCCCATCAAGATTTCCCATGGACTACAACCTAAGGTTGTGTGCATTGAATTATTGTAGCACATTTCAACTATATTCAGACGTTCAAACTAATTAATCTTGTGAGTGTCTCACAAAAGGGCTCATGATAACAAGTCTAGGTTGTTCAACCCTTGGATTCCAAGGAGAATACTCCCCTAGCTAAGTGTGCCAAAGCACACCTAGTTACGAGACCTAGCCTCCCTTGAGCCGATGCCCAAGGCTTATCTAGTGCGAGCACAAGCATGCCTGTTTGCTAGAGTATCTAACCCCTTAGCAACAAACTCATGACACAACCCCAAAAGGCCAGCCCAATGTCACATTTTTATGTGACACTGCCTTCCACGATGTGGGATATCATGCAATAACCCCTTAGATTCAAGAGTTGCATTGAGTGCCACAAACGTGTCTTCTAAATGCCAACTATAGAACCCCTCAATGAACCCTGTCAAACAAGATCCCACGCCCATAGTTGGAAGGGCATAGATGTGCCTTGCTTGGTGATGAGCGCTACACCTAGCTTGACGTGGAGGAGGAGGCTAGAGACAAGCTTCTACCTCTGCCTCTTGGAACGTGCAAACCGACGAGACTTCTTAGGCATGGATTCACCAACGTTAAGGGTAGGCTACCCCAAAGGTGGGACGTACCCCTACTATCTGGAAGTTGAGGTAGCACAACAGAGGGTTGTACTTTAATGACACAAGCTAAAGCTTGCACCGGTAGAAGAGCAACGAACTCAGTCATGAACCTAGGAGCTCTCCTACATGTACTACTTAATATATGTGACAGCCCCCCCCCCTCCCTTCGTTTTCCTGTTACATAAGTAGGCTAGCATGGAATTTCATTCCCAAAGGGAATATACTTGGTGAGTTAACTTAATGATTCATCAACCCCTAAACTGTCAAACCTAGGGGTATTTCTAAACATATCCGACATGCCGAACTCACCAGAACTAACCATTGACCCAACTAAGACATGGAAAACGAGGATAAGAGTTTTTTAGAAGGTAAGTGCTACATTCGCTTAGAGTTTCTTGTGATATTTAAGGACATCGAACTACCCCTAAACACCTAAGTGCACTATGCGGGGCTGTTTTTCACTACATTTAGAACTCGTCAACATAATTCGGTAAGTAACAACAGTCAACATCCAAAGTAAAGAGGAGTCATAGTAAAAACTATGACAAACGTGAACTTGTCAAACAAGATCCCACGCTTATAGTTGGACAAGGACACGGATGTGCCTTGTGGTCGTGAGTGCTATACCTAGCTTGACGTGGAGGAGGAGGCTAGAGACAAACCTCAACCTCTGCCTCTTGGAATGTGGAGTCTGACAAGACCTTTTATGCATGAAGTTGCTCGAGTTACCTCCACATCGAGCTGTGGACCATAGGATAAAGATTTTACCAGGTTCGTCTCCACCAACAAGAGCCCCATGTCGATTGAATCCTCAAGAGTTAGTAGAATTGAAAAGACAACTGATAGAATTGATTGGTCGAGGACACATTCGACCTAGTCGATCACCGTATGGTGCACCGATCTTGTTTGTAATGAAAAAGGATGGTATGATGCAAATGTGTGTGGAATATCGAGCACTGAACGCGATAACTATAAAAAATAAGTATCCTCTTTCACAAGTGGATGACTTATTTGATAGGCTATTGAAAGTAAAGTATTTTTCAAGAATAGACTTGAGATTCGGGTACCATCAGATTCGGGTAGCAGAGAATGACATTGAGAAGACCACTTTTTGAACGCATTATGGATCATTTGAGTTTCTAATCTTGCCATTCAGGTTGTGCAATACTCCAATAACTTTTTGCAAAATGATGGATGATGTGTTTAAAGACTATCTAAACAAGTTCATAGTGGTGTATATTGATGACATTCTGGTTTTCAGTTTGACAATTGAGGAACATGTGGAACACTTAGAAAAAGTGTTTTAAATGTTGAGGGAGAACCAATTGTATGTTAAAGAAAGCAAGTGCACATTTAGTTAAACCAAGATATATTTTTTAGAACACTCGATCTCATGTGGGAAGGTTGCCATGGATCCAAAGAAAATTCAAGCTATTACCGAGTGGATGATTTTGAAAGATGTGCATGAAGTTAGATCATTTCTTGGTCTAACGGGGTATTATCGAAGATTCATAAAAGGTTACTCGGAGAAAGTGGCCCCATTGACAAATCTCATGAAGAACATTCCATGGCATTGGATTCCAAAGTGCCAACGTGCATTCGACAAACTCAAAGAAGCTATCTCTTCTGAGCCAGTTTTGCAATTGCCCATTTTTGAAGATCCCTTTGAAGTAGAATGTGATGCTTCCGACTTTGCAATTGGTGGGTGTTATGACCCATATAACGAATCAAAGAATATTCTCCAGAAAGGTATAAGCTAGAATATTCCTAAGGAGCTATACCTAGATCTAAGAGAGAATTAAAGGCACACTATTATTGGAAGCCTTTCTGGGAGAGCAGCGTGTGGAGACTAGAGACAGCTCGGGGGAGGTCGGAGGGTATTGTGAGGGTCTCTAGATTGTACGTAGAGGTGCCTAACAATTTGGTATCGGAGCGAGGTTCGAGATGAGTGACCGATGGGAAGGAGAAGACAACACCAATGAGGAGTGGACGAACCAGGAAATCGTGCTCGAATTATACGCTATGGCGAAGGATTCCAAGCAATTTCAAGAGTACGTGACTGGTTCCTTAGAGGTGATTCGTGAGCGGTTGGATACTATTGAAGATCAACTTGCTCAAGGAACCGTGACTGGTAAGAGCAGGGTGCTAGATCGTCTTCGCGTTCCACCTTTTACCGGTAAAGAATCTGCGGATGAGGCTATGAGTTGGCTTGAGATAGCAGCGAACTTGCTCACTGCACAGGGAGTGACTACCGAGCAGGCTATGATAGCTGTATCAATAGCCTTGAAGGATAAAGCTGCGAGGTGGTGGACACGCATTCGAAATCAGCGCCAGTTAGCTCACCAGGAGATGATTGCAACTTGGGAGGAGTTCTCTGAGCTATTTAAGAAGGAGTATGCTCCTCGGTTCGATGTGTCTCATGCAAGGCGTGAATTGCTACATTTAGAGCAAGGGAAGATGACCTTGGACGATTACATTGAGAAATTGAGTCAATTACTTTGCCGTGTACCTGACGTGTCTGTCAACCAGCAGAAGGATTATTTTGTAGATGGGCTGCGAAGTGCTAACTTGCGTAGACATCTTAACTCGGTGATTCAGTCCAAGACTTTAGAGGAGCTGTTCGAATATGCTCGCTTGCTAAATGAGGAGGATAAGGTGTTTAAGGAGAATGAGCGACATGGCAAGAAGCGTGGTAGGAGCACCTCTCCAAGTCCTCGTGAGCACCAGGAGTATAGAGGGAATAGCCATCGTGCTAGGCCGAAGTCCAAGCTGGTAGCTTCTAGTTCTTATCGCACCGACAATCGGCCTAAGAAGATTGTCAAGGTGTTTGATAGTGAACGTTGCCACCTGTGTGGAGAGGTGGGACACTGGAAGGCCAATTGTCCTAGGAGGAACAAGCCCAAGGGCAAGGGGTTCAATGGTGACAAGGACAAGGAGACACCTAAGAAGCTTCAGGAGATGGAGCGTGGAGAGGAACACAAGGGAGATAGTTCTAAGCCACGAGGTAAATTTTGTCTGTTCTTGCTCGACAGGTAAACTGCATGGCAAGGGAGGAGCCACACACACGTGCTATTGTGGTGGAGGGACAACTTGGTGAACGTCCAGTGCGAATCCTCTTGGATAGCGGAAGTAGCGATAACTTTGTATCAGCAAAGTTAGTGTAGGAGTGCAACTTGCCCATGAAGACTGTGCCTCAATACGAGATTGAGGGCTCAGCTACTGTCACACAGAGCTGGAATGCTTGTGTGGAGGAGTTACAGCTGACGGTTGGCAAAACTCAGCTGGTGGAGACTTTCTTCCTTGCGAAGCTAGCGCGTGTGGACCTCATCCTTGGGATGAGCTGGCTGGAGCGTGTGGATCCTGAGATCAAGTGGAGCATCAAGCGAGTGAAGCTTGAGTACAGTGGAGTGAAAGACACTTGGTTTGGAACAAGGCTTGAATCTCCAAACAAGTATCTTTCTACTATGTCTTTGAAGAAATATCTCCGTAATAAAGAAGATTAAGTCTTTTTGATATATATATGTGAGTTAGATTCTTCTAATGTCACATTGGGCAAGGCTGCTGTGCAAGTTGTCCTTGAGGAATTTGCTGATGTCTTCCCTCCTGAGCTACCTCATGGCTTACCACCTGCAAGAGGTGTGGAGCATGAGATTGTGTTGGAACAGGGTACGAAAGCCATTTACCGTAAGCTGTTCCGACTGAGCCATGCTGAGGAGCAAAAGGTTAAGAGACAAGTGATGGAGCTATTGGAATATGGCTTTATACAACCGAGCAAGTCTCCATTTGGTGCACCAGTATTGCTTGTCATGAAGAAGGATGGCACCATGAGGATGTGCATAGACTACAGAGCTCTCAACAAGCAAACAGTGAAGGACAGGATGCCCATGCCACGTGTGGATACTATCATGGATCATCTCGGTGGAGCTAGAGTGTTCACCAAGATAGACTTGCGTAGTGGGTATCATCAGATTGCTGTGAAGGAGGCAGATATCTACAAAATTGCTTTCAACACTAGCTTCGGGCATTTTGAGTTCACTGTTATGCCGTTTGGCTTAACAAATGCCCCAGCCACATTCACTCGGTTGATGACTGAGGTGTTTGGTGACTGCTTGCATGATTTTGTGGAGATCTTCCTCGACGATATTCTTATTTACAGTAAGAATATGAAGGAGCATGTGGAACATTTGCGGAGAGTTCTTCAATTGCTGAGGAAGAACAAGCTCTATGCAAAGAAGAGCAAATGTGCATTTGCTCAGTGCGAAGTGGAGTATTTGGGTCACATTGTGACGCCAAGGGGAGTGAAGACTGATCCACAGAAGGTGGCAGTGGTGGAGCAATGGCCAGTTCCTAGCAATGCACAAGAGTTACGGAGTTTCTTGGGCATGGCTGGTTATTACCGGCGGTATGTCAAGGATTATGCCAAGAAAGCTTCTCCGTTAACTAGGTTGCTAAGGAAGGACGTTCCCTTTGCATGGAGTGCTTCAGAGGAGAGCAGTTTCCAAGCTTTGAAACAAGCTTTGGTACGTGCACCAGTTTTATGTATTCCAGATCCCTCTAAGCCTTATGAGGTATCGTGTGATGCAAGTGGAGTGGCCATTGGAGCTGTACTTATGCAAGAGGGAAGGCCTATTGCTTATGAGAGTCGTACTTTGAATCCTGTAGAGCAACGGTACTCAACGTATGAGCAAGAACTACTGGCTATTATTAATGCATTACGAGTTTGGAGGCACTATCTTTATGGTGCAAGTTTCAAGGTGTTTACAGATCACAAGCCTTTGGTGTATCTGTTCACACAGAAAGAGTTAAACTCTCAACAAGCTCGCTGGATGGTTAAGCTCATGGAGTTTGGCGAATTTTCTATTGAGCATCGCGCAGGAAAGACTAACGTGGTGGCAGATGCTTTGTCACGCGTTAGGAGAGCCACAGTAGTGGGAGAATTCCAAACACGCTTATGTAATGCATTAACAAGGACGGTCAGTGAGTTTAGCCAAGTAGTTCAACATGCTCAAGCACAAGACGCCAAGGTGCAGGAGCTCAAAGGACAGCTAAAGCCACCATTCTCATTTCAGGATGGGTTTTGTACTACAATGGCCGTGTGTACCTTCCTCGTGTGGACCATTTGATCAACCAGGTACTATATTTTCATCATGATCGCCCGGAGGCTGGTCATTTTGGGGGGAGGAAAACGTATGAGTTGATCAAGAGGAGGTTCTACTGGAGGAATATGAAAGCTGATATCATAGAGTACTGCAGGACTTGTGACAAGTGTCAGCAAGTAAAGGTGCCCAGGGAAAATAGGTGGGCTATTAGTACCATTGCCTATTCCAGACAGGCGATGGGGCAGTATCTCTATGGACTTTATCACCCATTTGCCAAGGACACAGAGGCAGAATGAACAGGTGTGGGTCATTGTGGACAGGTTGACAAAGTTTGTCAAGTTAGTTCCCTTGGGGAAGAATGTGAATGCATCCGAGCTGGCTACGATGTATTTACAACATGTATTTCCTATCCACGGATTTCCAGATGATATTGTAAGTGATAGGGACTCCAAGTTCACTTCTAGCTTTTGGAGAGGCTTTTCTAAGTGCATAGAAGTGAAGCTTAAGCTATGTAGTGGAGATCATCCTGAAACAGATGGGCAAACAGAGAGGGTGAACCAAGTTCTGGAAGATATGCTAAGGTGCACTATTAACCAGAAGGAAGGTCAGTGGGATAAGTATATTCCATTACTCGAGTTTGCTTATAATAATAGCCAGCATAGTGGCATTGGAATGAGTCCATACTATGCTATGTTTGGACGACATCCCAAGACAGCTTTTGAGCTCGGTTTAGCAAGTAAGAAGGCTCAAGGCAACATGGATGAGGAAGCTAAAGATCTGAGTGTTGAACTTGAAAACATTCAGAGTTTGTGCAAGAAGAACTTACAAGCAGCTCAGAGCCGAGCTATCAAGTTTGCTAATGAGCACAGAAGCTTCCGAGAGTTCCAGGTGGGGGATTATGTATATCTCCGAGTGGTATTTGCCACACATGTAAGGCGGAACACAGTTGTGGCCTTACGGAAGGGACGCAATGATAAATTGTCTCCCAGGTACTCAGGTCCTTATGAGATTCTGGAGCGTATCGGTAAGGTGGCATATCGATTACGACTGCCAGAAGGAGTGAGGGTGCACCCAGTGTTTCATGTTAGCCAGTTAAAGAGAGTACTCACAAGGAACGAGTCTCGGGTAGATTCTTTGTGGATGTACGAGGCTAATGATACAGGACAAATTGAGTAAGTTATATTGCCCTTGAGGACAAGGACTTGCTAATGGGGGAGGATTGTTATGACCCATATAACGAATCAAAGAATATTCTCCAGAAAGGTATAAGCTAGAATATTCCTAAGGAGCTATACCTAGATCTAAGAGAGAATTAAGGGCACACTATTATTGGAAGCCTTTCTAGGAGAGCAGCGTGTGGAGACTAGAGACAGCTCGGGGGAGGTCGGGGGGTATTGTGAGGGTCTCTAGATTGTACGTAGAGGTGCCTAACAGTGGGGTATTGCAACAAAAAGGACATCTAGTGTCCTTTTTCTCGAAAAAGTTAAATGCCACGCAAACTCAATGGCCTACTCACGAAAAGGAGATGTATGCTATTGTTGCTTCCTTGGAGTATTGGTGTCATTATCTTCCAAGTCATGGCACTGTGGTTTGGACAGATAGTGTAACTCTAAGGTATTTTAAAACGCAACTAAAGTATGCTAGATGGCAATAAAAGCTGGCACAATTTTAGCCTGAAATCAAACATAAAGCAGGAAAAGACAATGTGATAGCTAATGCACTCAGTAGGAATGGTCATCTTCGTATTATGTCAACACCCGTGTAAACTTTGTTGGATGAATTTGTGACGACGTATAGTTTGTTAAGGAGGCTTTGAGCCTGGTGGCAAAGAGGAAACAAGTTCATCAATTATGAAGAAATGGTAATATTCTAATAGGAATAAAAGTCGAATGGATGCACTCAAACAGGCGCATCTTGCGATACGAGATGGAGTTCTTTATTATAAAGAAAGAAGACTCTATGTTCCAAAAGGGACATGGAGGGAGAGCTGTTAAGAGAGCATCACGACGTTCCTTTAGCAGGACATGGTGGAAGGCATAAGACGTTGGCTTTGTTGAAATAGGGATTCTATTGGCCAGGTATGATAAACAATGTTGCCAAATATGTTAAGACATGCCAAACATGTCAACAAGTGAAGAATCGATCGTAAAAACGAGCTGGGAAGTTGCTGTGTCTACTGATTCTAGAGCGGCCATTTCAAAGTGCTACTTTGGATTTTATCATGGGATTGCCAAAATCTTGTGGTTTCAATGCCCTTATGGTGATAGTTGATCAGTTTTCAAAGGCTGCTCATTTCGTTCCAATTGTAGAGACAGTGAATGCAAAACAAGTAGTAAAGTTATTCTTACACGAAATCGTAAGAGTGGACAGGCTACCAGAAATGATGATCTCAGATCGGGATCCTCGATTTATAGGCAAATTTGGGGGAATGTTGTTTAAGCAGTTTGGCACGATGCTGAAGTTCAGTACAGCTTACCATTCGCAAATTGATGGTCAAACAAAGAGGGTGAACTGATAAGTCGAGGACTATCTTAAATGCTATGTTTAAGGTGATCCACTTGATTGGGCTAAACACTTAGATATGGCTGAGATATGTTACAATAACTCGACACACACTGCGATCGGATGTAGCCTGATGGAAGTGTTAACTGGGAATAAGGGTGGTATTCCTTAGAGTATGGTGTTACTGAAAGACGATGTCAATCGAGTTCCCTCTATAGCAGAGTTCACTGGACAGTTGTATCGAACATGGGAAGCTGCTTGTCAAGTGATAGTTATAGCACATGAAAGGTATCATCAGCAGTACGATAAACATCGACAGGATGTAGAATATCAGGTTGGGGATATGGTATTGTTGAGTACCAGAAACCTGAAGGTTCCAACGACTCTTTCGAAAAAGTTTCTATTGCACTACATAGGTCCATACAAGGTGGTGAAGCGAGTAGGGAAAGTGGCTTATGGGTTAGATCTTCCTCCATAGTTGGGAACAATACACAATGTGTTTCATGTCAATTTGCTCGAGCCATTCCACAAGGATGAGAAACATCCAGATAAATATCATAGTTTACATCCACCTCCAGAGTTAGTTGATGAGAAGAAAGATTTCGAAGTTGAAGCGATATTAAAGAGGCATGAACGGCAAAAATGTAAACGGAAATATCTTGTTAAGTGGGAAGGGTACCCAACATGCGAGTCGACATGGGAACCATTAGAAAATCTACAGAACGCAATGGAGTTGATGAATGAGTTTGAGGCGAGGTCTCAAACTGATTAAGAAATAAAGTTATTTCTTCTTAACCTAGGGCCGACATACAACATTAACTAGCGGCCTCCAATATAATTCTAGTTAACTAAAAGAAATTAACTAACTTGTTGTCTGTGTCGGGTAACAGACTTTGCAGACGTGCAAAAGGTCTCCAAATGACTTCTTGTCATAGGTGGTACCTTCGACTCTCGCTCAATGAACGATGGTTCTGAAGTATTTGGCTTTGCGTAATGTAAGGGGGTAATAAAACTTGTGAACTTTTTGCTAACTCCGCATAGAGTGATTAACGTTAGTTTTTGGTTCATTTTTCCTAACCTAGTCTAGTCTTGGAGTTAGACATCAACGAGGACGTTAACATTTTCAAAGGCGAGGAGTGTGTCATAGTTTTTACTATGACTCGACCCTTTACTTTGAGGTTTTATTATTGTTACTTACCGAGTTGTGTGACGAACCCTAGATGTAGTAGAAAACAGGCCCGTTTAGTGCACTTGGGTATTTAATGATGGTTCAGCTGGGTGTCATTAGGTATTTGCAGAAAACTCTAAATGAAGCTAGAACTTACCTTTTAGAAAACTCTCCCTCAGTTTGACGTTCCAAAGTAGGTTTTCTGTTAAAAGTATAGCTTGTCAAAAAATAGTTAGGAACACCCCTAGGGTTGACCTAACCCTAGGGTTTCCTAACCCCCCCCCCCCTAGGGGTTAGGTTAGGACAACTCATTTTCACTAAGGGCTGGCATTTTCGTGCCAGCCCACTTACTCACTTAGGAAAACAAGGGGGAGGGGTCCGTCACATAAATAAGGTAGAGTATGTGTAGTGAGGCTTTTTGGGTTCAAAAGGGAGCTCGTTAACCTCCTACCTGTGCAAGCTAAGCTTGTGTCGTCAAGGCACAACCCTTTGTTGTGCCTCCCAAACTTCCACACGACAGGGGTACGCCCACTTTTGGGTTAGACTATCCTTATTGTTGGCAGGATCTCGCCTTTGTGATAGGGGTACGTTACTTCCAAGGAGTTAGTCAAATTCCTTGGGCCAAAAACCTCCTCGCAAGCTCAAAGGCGTTGCCTGAGTTCACGTTCTGCAAAACTAGTGATTGAGGCCTTATTCCAGCCGCCTTAACCACGCCAAGCTAGGAACAATACCTATAGCTCGACTAATCTGCATATCCTGATTCACAAGGTGAGCCTCGTTCATGGACTTGGTCAGCTAGAGGTTTAAGTTCCTAAGGGTTGGGTTGCTTGGTGCCACAAAGGCGGCTTGCCAGGTGCCAACCATGGAATCCCCCTCTTTGGAAACCCCACGGAATCTGGTAAAGTAACCCATGGTAAAAACTCTGACATATAGTCGCGCTAGTCACCTCAGAGGACATCATGAGACCACCATGTTGGTTGTTCCCTGGGAAGGAGATGTACAGTGCAGCGCCTCAACCACCATGATGACAAAATGGACAGAGCAAAATAGGCCAGTGGTCATCCAAGAGATTCATGTGTCCTACAGAGGTCAGGTAAGGAAGACGAAACTTATTGCACCAAGACACTCGCAATTCAAGGAGCTGATCGAATGCCTCGACATCCTAAAGATCAAAGGCTAATGCACCTACTCAAATTATTTGACCTTTTGTGAAGAGAAGTGAAGAACCTAGGATTCGCTAATAGAGTCGAGCAATTCATCTAGTCTGCACATGTGGTAGCCAGCCAAACTAGGCGAGCATGGATCTAGTTTTGCTTAGGAGGTAACATAGCTTTTCACATGAGGTTCAACAAGCTGGCGGCAGTATTTCGACTATCAGAGGACAACCTCACAATAGGGGAATTATCGAAGACTGAGCCATAGAGGTCTACCATTAGAGGAATGAGGCGTTACAACCCGAGGTGGGCATACATGGAAGGGAAGAAGTGGCCGAGTTTGTAGCACTTGTGGCATTCATGTTCACCGGAAAAACAGAGAGACAAATCACTAAGTAGTTGGCGAGCAGTCTCTACAGGGCCTGGGAAGGAGTCATGGTGAACTGGGTAGATTGCCTTAGGCAGTACCTGGTTTTAGCACTAACCCGTAGGATTTAAGGAGTTTGAACCAGGCCCGAGCGAAGACTTTCCACAGCCGACCATATTGGTATCATGACCATCAGTCTAATTGGCCGAACAACGACTTCAATACCAACATAGCTATGGACAGGAACAATAGGTGACATGGGGGAGAAAGAGCAAATTGGAACAAGGCAGGTCAACCAAGGAAAACAATCAGAACCCCCAAAGTTGTCGAAGAAGCAGGCGAGAGATAAACCTCTCCTGAGTAGGAACTACCTAGGCACTAGATGGCAAAACCCATATGGGTGGTCCCCTTGTAGTAAGACCTTCGTTACCATGGGATCCCACATCAGGAAGGGCCAGACAGCCTATTGGACCAGACCGAGAGGGAACAGGGGTGACTCCAAGGGAGAGTCAGAAAATGCTTATCGGCGTTTCCATCGGCTCATCTCAAGCTCACAGAGGCCTTCAACCAACTAAGGGAAGTAGTGGCAGTGTACAACAACCTCGACCTCCCAACCGTGGCTAAGGAACATGATACCATAATAACTAAGCTTATAGAATGGCAGTAGGTCACGCAAGGGCATGCCAAGAATCTAAGGAACTGCTCTTCCAGGGAGCCCAATTGTATGAGGTAGAAGAGAGGAGGAGGAAGGACGCAGTAGAAACTTGGAGCAAGCTAGCAACGAACCTCGATAGGTTACAAGGTAGGTACGATACCCTCCAAAAACTCCATGACCACCACAAGCACACCTGCAACTAGGTCATAGCAAAAAAAGAGCGGCGAACCCATGAACTAGTGACCTGGATTGAACAAAGGGAAAGGGAGCTCAAAGAAACCCAAGCAAAGTTAGTAGCTATCAAGGAGGAGCTGCACCATCACATCACCTAACTCACAGAAGCTAGAGTTGCACTCATGATAGGCCAAGAGGAACCCCCACTAGGGGGGCCAGAGGCGAGTGTTGCATTTCAGCCAAGCATAGAGTGAGCGTGGCTCAGCCAAAACCCAGCAGGACGCATCATGAACCGCCACCACCAAGTTAGTAAAGCATACCCAATGACAAGCCCAACTGCTCATAGCAAGGGAGCATGAGTTACAACACTCACATGGGCAAGTCTGGGAGCTGGAGGCCTAGCTGGAACGAACTCAAGGAAAGGTTCAAGGCAGAGCTACAGAAGGCTATTGAGCTATGAGAGCGACAATCGCCTCCCTAAAATCAAAGTTGACCGCAATAGAGAGCAAGGCCGTTACCTACCACAACCACTATGGCATGACCTAAGATGATGGAGCACATGGCCAAAGGATGAGCCAACAACTAAGTTCAGTGTCAAACCTCCAACTAGTGTGAATGAGCGGTGGGACGAACGGCCGAGCAGGAAAGGTATAACATGTACTAACTGACATTGACGGCTGTCAAGTAGTGCTTAACAAAGACCTAGATTCGATCGTCCGGATCAACTACTAAGGTATGAGGGACAACACTCGTGAGGGAGGCGCATAAATCCTACTATGCAAGACTCTATTACAGGGCAATAGAGGAGTGCCACCTAGACCTAGGGTCTAGCCCCCACCGACCCACTATATAAGCAAGAAGGTTAGTAATAGGTTGGGGTCTAGTCCATCTTTTACTTGTGTTTTGCTCGAGCTCCTCTAAGGAAGGGAGCCAATTTGTATCTGGACATGCTATATATATATATATAATATATATATATATATGTATGTATGTATGTATCTAGATTCCTTCTGTCTACTACATCTCCCAATCATCCCCCCCCCCCCCCCCCCCCCCCCCCCGCTCTCTCCTAGCCCAACAATATCACATAAGACGGCAGCAGCATTGCACTAAGGGGAAACCCCCCACATGTACATGGACCCTCGTAGCATTCGGGTAAAGGCCATCACCGCACCTTTTAGTGTCTTCCGAGGTAAAGGCCAACTCACTGGTGTGGACCCTTGGGACTGGGCATTGGCAACAACGTCTTGACGACCACTGAGGCTACTTAAGTCACCCCACATCTGGCCTGTAGAGTCCTCGACGACCAAGGGTTCTCATAAGAGAAGAATGACATGATAGAGATTTGGAATATGTTTAGAACATACATAGTCTAGGTTTTGATGTGTTTCCCGGTGAAACTTGTGGATTACGAGTGGATATGTATGTTCACTTCAACAGATAAGACTAGAGCATCAATTTTTGGATGATGAGGTGTTCTGAATGATTATGAAATGAGGTCTTTGATATGAAAGAATGCGCTTTAGACACCCACATGCTTTCAAGTGCATGTTGTTTAAGTATATGAATCAACATCAGACTGACTAGGATCAATACCCCTTCTTCAACTTATTTATGTGTCTTATGCCTATTAATTTAGTTAGCTACCATGGTTAGTTCGAATTTCAACAAACATGATTTTCTACATGGTTTTTTTATACAATCATGGTTTCATAATGCACAAAACGTTAAAGTCAGTATCTAGATTAGACTTTTCAAGTGTTGCGCAAGAAGATGTTAACTAATGATAATTGATGGAGCGATTTAGGATGGTAATTGATGGGGCATTTTAGGCTAGCCATTGAATAAGATTTATGTGTAGGAGATATAATAACAACACTATAATGCTTGGTATTCTATTATTGATTTATGTTATAGGTTTTAAAGTTTTCATTTGTGGATATAAAAGGTTTGACCTCTAGATTAATTTTAAAATGACTTGGTTCATATTCTATTGTGTGAAAATTGTGTCCTCAAATGTACATAGTACATAGTTAATTAAAATTACACGTCAACATTCGAGATCAGAAAAAGAGTAATATAAAAATTTTATAGAATATACCTTGTGTATATCAAAACAATTACAAGGTGATTAAGGGATATATAGAAATTAAATATGATATACTCTAAAAGTTACTAAAGATATTTATAGTGTGATTAATTCTCTAATTAAGATAGTGAGGAATATACTTTTCCTATGTAACATAACAATAGTAACAAATTCATTGCACAGTTGATAATAACTTCAAATTTTTAAATGTAAGTTTATAAATTTTATATGAAAATAAAAAGATCCCACTATAAAACTTTATGACATATATTAATGAATATACTATTATATATAGATTTAAACATGTAATGAAAATCATATAGTATATAATTTATAAAATAAAAAGATGTAATATCTTTCTAAATTTAAAATTACAAATAAAATATGATTCACATGATCGAAATATATTAATGTATTTATTAATGATTAAAAATATAGTATATTTGTTAATGTGGATTTATTAATGATTTAAAATATATTAGTAAATTGTTTTAATGTGTATAAATCTAAAACATCGCTCTTGACATGTAAAGTAATTTCAAATTTATAATTATAATTTAAAAATTTTCTTAAATTTCAAAAGGAATGCCCAACTATACGTGTGATGTATAATTTTGAACGAACGTACTATTTTGAGTTTATTCACCTGAGTGCGAATGTTAAAATGTTTATTGAATTTATTCGCATATGTAAAACAAAAATAGCATGTAAAATGTACCTATTAAAAATGACAAAAAAAAATTGTTGTCCAATTTCTTGAGAGCCCATGAAGGATCCCAATGTGATTGCTACTGTAAGTCTGTTGTATATGTATGTATATATGTTTCATAAATCACATGTATTTTTAATACGTGTGTGCATAAATCACGCGCGCACTGATGTTTGTGGTTCACCGGACTTGCAAATATAGTTAAATATGAAACGTGTAGTATAACAAAAGAAGATATAATTAAAAACAAAAGAGAAAAACGACATGTCTTTTTTATTCCTATGGCTATTAAGACTTTAACCTTCAGAAAGTAATGGAAAACTTATGATAAGCTTTAAAACAAAAATTTGTTTCATCTCCAACGAATTCATGTTCGATTAGTCATCACTGATTACTGACAATGTACCTATGTGTTTGACGTGTATATATGCAGATATATGAGAGGGAATGTACATAGGAGTGGTTTGACAATGAGTTTGTAATATGCTACTTTGAATCACCATATTATAAATGATGTGGAACTCATTAACCTTTTAAAGATGTCTAAGAAGTGGTGATAGTCGCCTCGATTTTTTAAAATATCAATTAAATTATTATGGAGAAAATTTGACTTTTGATAAATTATTATAAAGAAATTTTACTTTTGGAAAAATTTGTGCATTTGAATTTATGTACATACAAAAATCAAACAAATCAGATCATTTCGTTAAGACGCTTCAATCCAACATTCCTAAACTCATGGCTGTACACAAATTAAATTAAAAAAATTAAAAATTAGAAATAAATAATTATATTAATTTAAACAAGTTATTAATAACAATTTAAACAGGTTCTTACTGTATATGTGTATATATATTGCATGTTATACATTACAAAAGGCAAATTGTAATTACCTGAGAAGAGAGCAAATACCATGATGCCGGTTATTATTGCTAGCAAAAGACCCATCGAAGCAACCAATTGCTGGAAACGGAGAGGGGAGCTTTAGTTTCCATGTGTGTTTTGTAAATACACATAGATTCACTTACCATCGCATTATGATGATAATCCAGGAACATAGTAGAAGCTGCGAATGGCGCTGTGTTAGTATATAATAGAATATGGTTATAACTATCTATAAAACATTGTAAGTATATTCACTTACAGGAAAGCGACGGGCTGGCCTGGTCTGGACATGATTGCTGGCCCGGAGATAATTGATGACGTGGTCGTCGCTGTCGTCGCTGTGGTCTGACATTATTCTGACTGGCTGTGGTCTGACATTATTTCTGACGTGGCTGTGCGACCTGTCACATAATGTACATACACATTCTCACACCGCACCAAAAAATCAGGTATATAAACTTACAGTTAATAAGTGTAACTCGCTATGACTGCGTTTGCTACACTGCATATCAACGTTTCCAAGCATCGCCGAATCCACTGCTAAAGAAACTACAACGTGATTAACATGTACTGCACACGAGCATGTTGTAACAAGACATACATGCTCAAGGCATGAAGATCATATGTCTAGCTGGAAATGCACAATATCCATCTGTGCTCGTTATGTATGAACATTACACATTTATTACAAAACATACATACACAAAGATATATGTATCTCTCTCTCTCTCTCTCTTTCTCTCTCTCTCCTCTCTCTCTCTCTCTCTCTCTCTCTTATATATATATATATATATATATTTGTGTATGTGTTGTTCATACCTCAGTACGACTAGCATGGCCCTTGCAGTTTGATTCACCTATCGAAATAATAACAAATTCACATATATAATATAAATATATACGTTTTTATAAAACTATGTGGACATTATATATACAGTCGTCTATATTAAAAAATAATACATTGCTTTTCAGTTTAATTATTTTCATATTTTATTCCCTTCATCTGGATGTACACCATATACACACGCACCGCAGTCATGCATGTCCACATACACCAGACATACAACATACTTTCTATTATAACATGCTTAATACTCATGAAGTGAACGCATTAAATTCTCTATCTACACGTACACGAACATGTGTACCTGCACACACGCAGGCAACCATACAATGTATGGCTGCGTTTGCTACACTGCTTATCAAGCTTCGCCATTGCTGAATCCACTGCCTAACAAAACTACACAACTGATTAACATGTACAGCGCACAAACATGTGTACATGCTTCAAGGCAATGAATGGAGATCATATGTCTAGCTGGAAATGACAATATCCATCATGAATGTGTACTTATGTACATACATAACGTAGCGCACACACACACACACACACATCTTTGTGTGTGTGTGTGTGTGTGTGTGTTGTTCGTACCTCGGTATGACTAGCATGGCCGTTGCAGTTTGATTCACCTGTCGAGATATTAACAATTTCACATATATAATATACATAAAGAATTAATTATGTGTATTTTGTTATTTGGATATATTTTAAGTCTTTCAAAAGCAAAACGTACCTCACTTCGTATCGACCGTATTGGCGTCCTTGCTTTCACCGTTCTCACCCATTTTCGTAGTTACCTCCTGCTATAAATGTTAGTCCGGCGCTATATTTATTAGTAAAACGACTGTTAAATAAGTGTGTGTGTGTGTGTGTGTGTGTGAGAGAGAGAAGAGAGAGAAGGAGCTTAAGCAACTGTTAAGCTGAGTAGTATGTGTGTTACTTCTATTTCCTGATTAAGTCTTCCATGGCGTATCGACCGTATTGATTTCGGTCACGTCCTCCCTTTCATCGTTCTCACCCCTGTTCGTAGTTACCTCCTGTTGTAGTTATATTATTTATGTTAGTCCGGCCCTATATTTAATAGTTAAAACAACTGGTGTTGTATGAAAGAGAGAGAGAAGATTAAGCAACTGTTAAGCTGAGTAGTACATAAATGTGTGTATTACTTCTATTCCCTGATTAAGTCTTCCAAAAGAAAACGTACCTCGCTCGTCGTATTGGCCATATTGGTTTCGCTCACGTCTCTCTTTCATCGTTCTCACCCTGTTCGTAGTTACCTCCTGTTGTAGTTATATTAAATATGTTAGTCTGGCGCTATATTTAATAGGAAACAACGGTTAATAAATGTGTGTTTTGTGTATGAGAGAGAGAAGCTTAAACAACTGTAAGCTGAGTAGTATGTGCGTTACTTGTATTCCCTGATTAAGTCTTCCAAAAGCAAACGTACCTCGCTCGTATCGACCGTATTGATTTCGGTCACGTCCTCCCTTTCATCATTCTCACCCCTGTTCGTAGTTACCTCCTGTTGTAGTTATGTTAAATATGTTAGTCCGGCGCTATATTTAATAGTAAAACACTGTGTGTGTGTGTATGAAAAGAGAGAGAAGCTTAAGCAACTTTTAAGCTGAGTAGTACATAAATGTTTGTGTTACTTCTATTCCCTGATTAAGTTCTTCCAAAAGAAAAACGTACCTCGCTCGTCATGTCGGACCATATTGGTTTCGGTCACGTCCTCCCTTTCATCATTCTCACCCCTGTTCGTAGTTACCTCCTGTTGTAATAGTAAAACAACGGTTAAATAAATGTGTGTTTGTGTATGAGAGAAAAGCAACTGCAAGCTGAGTAGTATGTGTGTGTAACTTCTATTCCCTGATTAAGTCTTCCAAAAGCAAAACCTACCTCGCTCGTCGTATTAACCGTATTGGTTTCGGTCACGTCCTCCCTTTCATCTTCTCACCCTGTTCGTAGTTATCTCCTGTTTTATTATAATTATTTATGTTAGTCCGGCCCTATATTTAATAGTATTAAACAACTGTGTGTGTGTATGAAAGAGAGAAAGCTTAAGCAACTGTTAAGCTGAGTAGTACATAAATGTGTGTGTTACTTCTATTGCCTGATTAAGTCTTCCAAAAGCAAAACGTACCTCGCTCGTCGTATTGGCCATATTGGTTTCGCTCACGTCCTCTCTTTCATTGTTCTCACCCCTGTTCGTAGTTACCTCCTGTTGTAGTTATATTAAGTATGTTAGTCCGGCGCTATATTTAATAGGAAACAACGGTTAATAAATGTGTGTTTGTGTATGAGAGAGAGAAGCTTAAGCAACTGTAAGCTGAAGTAGTATGTGCGTTACTTGTATTCCCTGATTAAGTCTTCCAAAAGCAAAACGTACCTCGCTCGTCGTATCGACCGTATTGATTTCGGTCACGTCCTCCCCTTCATCGTTCTACCCCTGTTCGTAGTTACCTCCTGTTGTAGTTATATTAAATATGTTAGTCCGGCGCTAATTTAATAGTAAAACAACTGTGTGTGTGTATGAAAGAGAGAGAAGCTTAAGCAACTTTTAAGCTGAGTAGTACATAAATGTTGTGTTACTTCTATTCCCTGATTAAGTCTTCCAAAAGAAAAACGTACCTCGCTCGTCATGTCGACCATATTGGTTTCGGTCACGTCCTCCCTTTCATCGTTCTCACCCGTGTTCGTAGTTACCTCCTGTTGTAATAGTAAAACAACGGTTTAAATAAATGTGTGTTTGTGTATGAGAGAAAAGCAACTGCAAGCTGAGTAGTATGTGTGTGTTACTTCTATTCCCTGATTAAGTCTTTCAAAAGCAAAACCTACCTCGCTCGTCGTATCAACCGTATTGGTTTCGGTCACGTCCTCCCTTTCATCGTTCTCACCCTGTTCGTAGTTACCTCCTGTTGTAGTTATATTATTTATGTTAGTCCGGCCCTATATTTAATAGTAAAACAACTGTGTGTGTGTATGAAAGAGAGAGAGAAGCTTAAGCAACTGTTAAGCTGAGTAGTACATAAATGTGTGTGTTACTTCTATTCCCTGATTAAGTCTTCCAAAAGCAAAACGTACCTCGCTCGTCGTATTGGCCATATTGGTTTCGCTCACGTCCTCTCTTTCATTGTTCTCACCCCTGTTCGTAGTTACCTCCTGTTGTAGTTATATTAAGTATGTTAGTCCGGCGCTATATTTAATAGGAAACAACGGTTAAATAAATGTGTGTTTGTGTATGAGAGAGAGAGAAGCTTAAGCAACTGTAAGCTGAGTAGTATGTGCGTTACTTGTATTCCCTGATTAAGTCTTCCAAAAGCAAAACGTACCTCGCTCGTCGTATCGACCGTATTGATTTCGGTCACGTCCTCCCCTTCATCGTTCTCACCCCTGTTCGTAGTTACCTCCTGTTATAGTTATATTAAATATGTTAGTCCGGCGCTATATTTAATAGTAAAACAACTGTGTGTGTATGTGTATGAAAGAGAGAGAAGCTTAAGCAACTTTTAAGCTGAGTAGTACATAAATGTGTGTGTTACTTCTATTCCCTGATTAAGTCTTCCAAAAGAAAAACGTACCTCGCTCGTCATATCGACCATATTGGTTTCGGTCACGTCCTCCCTTTCATCGTTCTCACCCCTGTTCGTAGTTACCTCCTGTTGTAATAGTAAAACAACGGTTAAATAAATGTGTGTTGTGTATGAGAGAAAAGCAACTGCAAGCTGAGTAGTATGTTGTGTTACTTCTATTCCCTGATTAAGTCTTCCAAAAGCAAAACCTACCTCGCTCGTCGTATCAACCGTATTGGTTTCGGTCACGTCCTCCCTTTCATCGTTCTCACCCCTGTTCGTAGTTACCTCCTGTTGTAGTTATATTATTTATGTTAGTCCGGCCCTATATTTAATAGTAAAACAACTGTGTGTGTGTATGAAAGAGAGAGAGAAGCTTAAGCAACTGTTAATCTGAGTAGTATATAAATGTGTGTGTTACTTCTATTCCCTGATTAAGTCTTCCAAAAGCAAAACGTACCTCGCTCGTCATATTGGCCATATTGGTTTCGCTCACGTCCTCTCTTTCATTGTTCTCACCCCTGTTCGTAGTTACCTCCTGTTGTAGTTATATTAAATATGTTAGTCCAGCGCTATATTTAAGGAAACAACGGTTAAATAAATGAGTGTGTATGAGAGAGAGAGAAGCTTAAGCAATTGTAAGCTGAGTAGTATGTGTGTTACTTCTATTCCCTGATTAAGTCTTCCAAAAGCAAAACGTACCTCGCTCATTGTATTGGCCATATTGGTTTCGCTCACGTCCTCTCCTTCATCGTTCTCACCCCTGTTCGTAGTTACCTCCTGTTGTAGTTATATTAAATATGTTAGTCCGGCGCTATATTTAAGGAAACAACGGTTAAATAAATGTGTGTGTGTGTATGAGAGAGAGAAGCTTAAGCAATTGTAAGCTGAGTAGTATGTGTGTTACTTCTATTCCCTGATTAAGTCTTCCAAAAGCAAAACGTACCTCGCTCGTTGTATTGGCCATATTGGTTTCGTCCTCTCTTTCATCGTTCTCACCCCCGTTCGTAGTTACCTCCTGTTGTAGTTATATTAAATATGTTAGTCCGGCGCTATATTTAATAGGAAACAACGGTTAAATAAATGTGTGTGTGTGTGTGTATGAGAGAGAGAAGCTTAAGCAACTGTAAGCTGAGTAGTATGTGTGTTACTTCTATTCCCTGATTAAGTCTTCCAAAAGCAAAACGTACCTCGCTCGTCATATCGACCGTATTGGTTTCCGTCACGTCCTCCCTTTCATCGTCCTGTTGTAGTTATATTATATATGTTTTACAACTGTTAAGCATAAATGTGTGTGTGTGAGAGAGAGAGAGAGAAGCTTAAGCAACACAATGCTGTACTTGAATACTACGTCAATAGGAACTAAGGTATAACATGTAGCAAATGTGTGTGTGTTACTTCTATTCCCTGATTAACATCTACAACATGTGTTTGTGTGTGGGTGCGCTCTGTAGCCTCCATATGTGTATCCACTATTCTGGTAATATTCGAACTTTATCGAATTTTCTAATACTGCAATAGGTGCCTCGAACTGCAGAGGTCAATGCTAGTCATGCTAAGGTACAGACGTATACACACACATACATATATATGTATGTAGGTATGTATGTTTATGCGTATTACCTGTAAGAACTGCAAATTCAGATAAATGTACTCTTACTGTGCGTGTGTGTGTGAGTAAGTGAGTGAGCCAAAGAGCATTACAAGGAATACATTGAGTTCAATAAGCAAATTATTTAAGAATAAATAAGGAAAGAATATACCTTCGCATTTATTGCATCTTGCTGGGCGATAGCAGGTGACTGCTCCATCGTATTTGCCGGTGCATTTTCTGGAGCCTATAAATCATACATGAATGTTTTGTTGAACTATACAAGAGATCTATTCTTTTATAAATACACTTTAGCACGAGTTTATATAACAATAGTTAACGCATATTGCTGGTGTTCGTTGTCTATCAGTTTGTCTTATCTACATATGTATATATCTATTCAAAACAATGCCCCTTTCTTGTGTGTGTACGAAAGAGAGAGAGCACATACGTTATTAGTCGTAATAATATAAAAATTATATTGGATATCGATATAATACAATAAATAGAATTATCAGCAACGGCATGAGAACTGGCCAGCATTGTAATGCATAAACAGATAATCTTGTTTCGTATCTACCACAGAATGCAGGAAGGACATATAAAATACGACCAAGAACGTTGTAAAGATTTAAGAATATAATGCATGATGAAAAATTAAAAGTACAATCTAAAGGTATTATTAACAACGAATATGTAACCTTTCTCTCTCGGGAACATAGACATATAGTGCCTTTATATGTCATATAATATTAGCATATGCTGTATACACCACCAGACGACATACAAAATATAGACGTACCACTCGTTGCTGTTCCAGAGATGCAGACCCAATGGTAATGCCAGTAGTGCCAGGGATTGGGGGTGCACCGGCCATGTCGAGTGGAGGTGCCAGCGCCGTGCTTTTTAATATATGCTAAATACTCGAGTTACAGTTTAGTAGTATAACATACATACTTACATACATTACATACTCAGTGTGTACGTATACACGCTTAGTATGTAAGAAATATTACCTCATAGCTTCAGCCACTTTGGCTTTCAATTCGTCAGGGGTTTCTAAGAGATAAAGGATCTCAGCCGTGTCCATTTCCAGTAGCAAGGTAGTAACATTCTCAGCGTGATCGTGCTCTAGCTGGTTGACAAGTGGATACAGGTGATCTTCAAGAATCTGCAATGAACACTCTTCAGAAAACTTAACATCTAAACAAACACTTATTACGTGGCTGTGTGTGTGTGTGTGTGTGTGTGTGTGTGTGTGTTTTATATGGATTCAGCAACGGCATGAGAACTGGCCAGCATTGCAATGCATAAAAGATAATCATGTTTCGTATCTACCACAGAATGCAGGAGGGAAATATAAAACAAGACCAAGAACGTTCTAAAGATTTAAGAATCTAATGCATGATGAAAACGTACGGAGGAATTAGAAGTACAATTTAAAGAGGTTTTATGTTCAATTAGTACTTTTAGCAACATATACATATAGTGTTGCGAACATAGAAATATAGTGTCTTTCCAAGTACATATATGCTATACGCACATACGAAAGTAGACACGTACCAGTCGTCGCTGTTCCGGAGTTGCAGAAGCAAGATTGGAAAGTGAGTATATCGGGATAAGAATGGGACGTCTGCATTATGTTATAAAAAAAAACTTTTTATATATACACAATATGCATACATAAATATTACAATATTTTACCTCCGACCTCAAAAACGATAACAAAAACTCTCTTACATGAATGTGTGCGTGTGTAATTTGAAAATTATAGCACACGTACCTAAGTGGAGAGGGAATATACGCTATATACGGCAGTCCGCGATAAGTGACCTGTAAATTTCTTCTATACTCTATATATATGCGTGTGTGTGATGTGTGTATGCATATATATGTTGTGTGAGTAAGAGAAAGAGAGTTTTATACACACATATCACCGCACTAAGACCATACAGACAAATACAACACATGAATACTACATAAGTACACGCACGCCGCACGTAAACAGTACTCATTATTAAACAGCTACTAGTTAGCCGAACGTGTACAACGATTTAATAGTTCCTGATATATAACCTTAAAACAAACGATATGGAGTGCTTCCTAGAAAGATTAAGTGATCACGATTTTCACCTCGTTTCCACACGGACAATCTTTCAGATAATCTGCTACGTTTTACTAACACGGACTGTTACGCCAGTGCCGGAGGCCCATACTTTGCTAGACAGGCTTGCAATCGGCCAGGGGATAGAATGCAATTGAAAATGCACCGGAACAACAAAAATCAATGGAGAGTCCATACTTTACATAGAAATCTGCTAGCGCCTCACTGCTGGCACAGTCAAATGCATGCAAATCGGCTGATTTTGGAGGATTTTAGTACGGTTTTACTAACACGGACTGTTCCGGCCGACAAAGTAAAGCCCATACTTTGCTAGACAGGCTTGCAATCGGCCAGGGATAAAATGCAATCGGAAAATGCACCGAAACAACAAAAATCAATGCAGAATCCTAGTTTATATACAAATCCGCTAGCGCCTCACTGGCGACAAAATCAAATGCATGCAAATCGGTTGATTTTGGAGGATTCTTGGCCGGCACAAAGTAAAGCCCATACTTTGCTAGACAGGCTTGCAATCGGCCAGGGGACTGCAATCGGAAAATGCACCGGAACAACAAAAATCAATGCAGAATCCATAGTTTATTACAAATCGGCTAGCGCCTCACTGGCGACACAATCAAATGCATGCAAATCGGCTGATTTTGGAGGATTCTTACAAGACCATTGCGGAATGAACACCATACCCTAGTCGCATGAACTCATTCATGGAGAGGCCTACCTGAACTGAATGTATGCATTCTCGGGATCGAAATCCATATCCGAAACGCTTGCTTCGCCTTCCTACGGCTGTCCGGCGCCATCGCCACTCGCTTCTCCTTCCGCACGATCATTCTTCTCCATATGTGCTCTTCGTAAAATCCTAGCGAAATGAAATTTCCGAAAACAGAGTATATAAACGGTAAGGACACGTCAGAAATGTAGTGGATATTCTGAGTTTATTCTAGGTGCAGATGTGAATATACTGCCGAATGGTTGACGTGGCTTTGGTGTTTTTGAATCGATACCATGGCGCCATTCTTCTTTTATACAAATTGGACGCCATCTTAGAATTGCATTCTCAGGCCTTTGAGCAGAAACATTCATATATTCTTCAATTGATGACCATTTTGTTGTCTGCATCCACCTCAGTCAAAATCAGGAGACGTATGTTTTGATTGGATTGAAAGAATTCATCATATGGTAATCTTTGCTTAGACATGGACTTCCAGGGGTTCAAAACGATCACTATATTTAAGTAATATTCATTTCTTTTTAGTTTTATTTAACATTTTATAAAAATGACTTTTATAATTAAAATTTATAAAGGTTTCCACAGTTTTCTACACATTTTGAACACATTGTGATAATTTTTGATGTCACAAGATCAATATCCGGAACAATTAATTGCATGTACACACATGCAATCATTTTCGTGTATGTATAAAGATTTGCTAAGATAATACTTGCATCCATACCTCATATTACATACGTGTAATGTGCACTAATATGAGAAATTTAATTCAATTAAAATATTATTAATCATATTTTAATTAAGAAAAGCATAATAACTTATATATCAAATGTTTCTGATCATCCTTTTTTTCTTTCAATTGGTTTTTACTTGCTCTACTTTAATAAATAAATTTTAATTCACATATCTATGTATCTTAAACAACATGTGGCCACCGATTCTAAATTTAATTTAAACCATAGCCTCTTAATTAATTAAGCTCAAATATATATAATATTTATGGAACAACTTAGCACATCATCAAGATTATACGATTGTTCAAATAAATTAAGAGAAAATTAAAAAAGTATGTTAAAGAAAATGAAATGTCCAATCACCGTTGAACACCGTACAAGTGAATATTCATATTATTTTTGAAGGTTTTCATCCATTACATTTAGGTCTTTAACAACTTTAAATTAGAAATTTAAAACTAAAAATATTCTAAAACCCAAAAGAAAAATATTTTTAAATAGAAAGAATAGTTTAAAAACTTTAATAAGCTTTGTGTCTAATTAACAATCAAAAAATATATTAAATTCATTAATGTTACACTGCATACAACTAATTAAGTCTCTCATTCAACACTCGCCTTTATCATGTATAATAATAAATTTGTACATAAAAGTTTAATAAGTATTGTCTTAATTTGCACATTGAAAGACTATTTCTTATTATAATAGAGTTATAATATACGGTTGGTTAACTCTTATGAAAAAAGCCATGACCAAATTTTTGTAACTTACATATGGGTGAAATTTTAGCATGATATGTTTTAAGAGCTCTTGAAACTAATAACATGAAGGGCCAGGTACACTGTATTTACTTTATTTCTTTAAGGGAAGCATGGTCCCCCTCATTTTATAGTGGGTTTACATTAAATTGCAATCTCATATATAAAATTCTAACACTTGTGCCTATGTGTTTCTTTACTCCTGGGCAACCCACTCGAAAAAGTAAAACCCTAATTTAAGGCTTTTTGATTAACTTAAAGACCTAATCTTAATGTAAATATTTATATTGTATACAAAGTTGAAACTTATTTAAATAATTTTCTATTAATGTTTGATGTATTTCAAAGTCCAATAATATACTTACAAAAATTATTATATATTTAAGTCATAAGGACGATGACTAGTTTTTTTGTACTGGCTCATTTATTTAATTATATTTTAAAGCTTTTTAAGATTATACTTAATGAATACACTCTTTTTAAGGAGGGAACACTATCTAATCAAATGTGTACTGTTAAAACATTTTTTTATGACTTAGATTAATATAATATTTAAAGTTTTATCAAATCCTCTTTCTTGATCATGTAGTTTATAATTCTTAAAACCTTTGTTTATTATAATTTTGGTAAAGATAATTGAATTATCTTTTATCATAATAAATATGTACATGACTTTTATAATTATGATGGTTCTTACTTACTAAGCTATTTTGTTATGTGCACCATTACTATGAGAATATTTAGAAAAAAAAAACTTCTGAAGTTTCTTATTCATTAATCAATCATTTTTTCTTTCTAAACTCACATGATATTACTTCAACATAACAAAATTATAGTATGTAATGATTTGCACAACCTATTTTAGACTGTAATCTTTACAATTTTTTTTTAAGGTTACCAAAATATGGGCAATACAACTATTTTGAAGGTTTCTAAATATGTGTATAAATATTATCAATAAAAATATTTTAGAATATATTGTATATTCTTTATTAATTAAAAGTTGCAGTGTGTGTGTTACAATAGATTGGGTGTGAAACCTGGTTAAAGAAGGATAATGAAAAAGCATTAACAAGTAAAAAAAAAAAAAACAAATAAAAATGAGAAATTCTTACAAAATTATTGAAAAGATAAAAAAAAATTTTAAAAATTAAAAAAAAACAAGTAAAAGCTAAGAAGTTCACTTCACAAAAGATTTTTAAAATAAAATAATTAATCAAATGAAAAAGAAGAAGACTTTGTAGATGATGAATAAATTTAAGAAGAATCAAATTAATTTAATAAATGCTTCATCTTTTAAAAAAGAAGATATAGTAATTATTAATAAGAAAAAGAATTCATAAGCTGGATATTAAAATGAAGAAGGAATCGTAATTATTGCTCTTATAAAGAGTGAAGGAAAATCAAGTCAAATTAAAAGTGAAAAAAAAATGGATAAAAATTAAACTCCATACACTATAAAAAAGTAAGTATTATTTTCATAACTCTTTCTATAACTTCATAACTATATAAAAGTATCTTTTTTTAAAGAGCATTATAACCAACTTCAACAACATTAAAATCGTTCTCTTATGAAACATGTAATGCTTGCATAGCTTAGTTAATTACCAAGTTTTCTCTGTGAGCAATACAAATGCACGAGGATAAATGAGATAAATTTGTTTTTTAATAAAGTTAATAGGCCTTTCATTATGTCTTTCATGACATTATAACCATCCACATTAATCCCACAAACTTTTCTACATTTAACTCTATTTCCATTATTAACTTCTTTGTTTATGTCATCTTTTATTTTAAACATCTTAACAAATACTTTTGTATAGTTCTTAATATTAATTAGATATCTCATGTAAATTACTATATGACTTTTTAAACCTTTATTTGTCGTCCAAACTAATGAAAAACCAATGTGAATTTTTTATAGGGAAAATTATATTTATATCCCTGAAATTTATCATATTTATATATATATCCCTAGAAGTTTATATTTACATATACATATATTCCTATGAAACTTCAATTTAAAACTTTATAAATTTCAAAATTAAAAAACATTTTTAAAAAATTAAACATTATATTTTATTATATTTAGGTCTAAAATATAACTTATTAAACATATATATCACAATATAATTATTTTAAAAATATTTCATTTTTTACTATGACAATTTTTTGATATTTTAACACTTAATTATTTCATTTGCAATATATTACGAATTGAAAATATATTTTAGTTAATATTATTTTAAAAGTCAAAAATATAGTTTTCAAGAGTATATATATAAATTTATAATTTTTAGAGGGTATATATGTAAATATAAAATTTCTAGGAGTATATATGTAAATATGATAAATTTTAGGATATAAATATAATTTTCCTTTTTTTATATTCATAATTAATTGGTTCTAAAGAACTTATTTAATAACTTTAAGAACTCCATAATAAAAATCATATTTAAATAAGTGCCATAATATGGAGTTTTAGACATACGGCCATTCCTTTAACAATGCTATATTGACAAATTTGTTTATATAGTTTCAAAATCCTCTGATAATTTTAACAACAAAATATAAGTTCCATATGAAAGTTATTACATTAATCTTTTTTTTTTATCTTGATATGTTACTAAATAATCCTTTCTACCTTACACTTTACTAAACATGGTTTTTAAATTTTTTATGTTGCATAAGGTTGGTTTTTGTAGTGTAAAACATCTTTTAGTTGTGAAGGTGCTAATCATTTTAACAATCATACATGGGATAAATATATATTTTGAACGTGATGTTTCAAATAGATATTATTAAGTTATTGAGTTATGTTGAATTGGCAATCAAAATTTATAATTAAGTTCTTAAAAAATGTAGTACAAAAATAAAAGCATTTACAAAAGTTTGTTGAATCCATTATGGTTGAGAAATATTTTTAATTAAGAATGGCACAAACACAAGTTAAGATCTACTTCATTTGAAAATACTTCTTCTAAACATACATGCACTTTTGTTAATTGTATGACATTGAGAAAGAAAGTAATTGAGACAATAATTCAAATTTAAAAAAAAAGTTGTATAATGATAAATTTTTATTTGATGCTACAAGACTAATCATAAACATTATTTAAATTTCTTATTGAGTTGAAAAACTAAATTATAAAAATGTTAAAGATTTTATTGCAAACTTTTGAAACCTTAGTAAATAAATAAGTATATAAATGAAAACTTAACTTTTTCACTTGCATATTATATTCTCTTGAAAATTTAAGGTTTTTAGATTGTTGGACTATTTGTAAGAATGGTTAAACAATGTGTATGGATTTTTTGATAATAATGAAGCTTTTAAGTATTTTATTTATGATTTTTGTTAACACTGCTACAACTTCGATATTAAATCTGTTAACACAAGTTTAAGAACAAATTTAACTTGTTCAACATTATAAGAGTCCATGTTTGTGTAATGAATGGCCTTCTTATAATGATGTTGATTGGGAATTTATTAATAAGATATGGTACAACAAAAGGAAACAACGGCTTAATCTTTTAGCTTAAATTTAATTATGATATTTACTTTTGATATTTAAAATGATTTTTGTATAAAAATTTATAGAGTCTAATGTAAGGTTAAATCCCTTTTAAAGACCCTGTGATTTGATATGTTTATATGGACTAATTTTAAATGCAAAAGTAACTGCATGTAAAGTTTTATTTAACTAACAAACAGGTAAAAGTGCTTGGAATAAACACTTTTAAAATCACGACTTTTCATACGTTACATAACTCGTCTCAGTGGTCCATTCGTGTTCTAAAACAAAATTACTCATTTTTTTAATGTTTGACCTCCATATAGACTTCATCAGCTTTTCCTGTTTCGATCACTTCAAACACAACTTAAGCATTATTGTTGTTGTGCATAATCATTCTTACTCCCATACCAGTTGTTGTTGTTCATAATCGTTTTAACTCCGCTACCAATTGTAACTCTCCTAGCACAACCACAAAAGATCTACCAATTCAAACCTCGAACACATTATTTTCCTCCAACAATACACAAAACTGCAGTACTATATATTTGGCACACAACTAGAATCATGGTCATCCTAAGACCTTTTGTCTATATATAATAGATAGACTACTACTGACTGTATATGCTCACATGGGAGGCGTCCATTATGTAAGTATGTTTCATTACTAGTGATTGTAATTAGTTACAAGTTTTGTAAACTAGTCAGTCAAATCTTTTATAATTATAAATTATTATCATAATTAAATTTGAATATTCCAGTAGAATATTGTTTTACCGGTTTAAGCTAAGTTAAGCCATGGCGAATCTTTGTCCCCATGGCTTTAAAAAAAAATAAAATATGGCCAATCGATCATGAATATTATCACTGTCATTAGTCATTATCCAATATGGATGAATCTTGCTGCTGTTCTAGAAGGCTATAAGTATTTGTTTTGTTATGTTCAAATCAGAGGCCTCAAGCTATTAGAAAACATATTTTGAAAATTCATCGTGTGAAACAAAATTGTTGTGGCGTGAGTCTCGAGAATAGGAGTGTTGCTTGTAATTTGCTTGGAAAAAAAATTTGGAAAAGTATATGCTGATTCAGTTTCAAGGAGTTGCTATGGTTTCTAAACCAAGACGACAAAGAGGCACAGAAAAAGAAACAATGGCAGATCTTTCATCTTCGACTGGAATGGCCGCTGGCATAGGTATTGAATGTGGTAAGGCTAGTTCATTGACTTCTTGTCCTGCTTCCGCTTCACACAGCCGCATGCATTCTCCATCACCATCACCACTTGGAATTGGAAGAGTTGCTTGAAGGGGCAACAACAGAGGAAGGTCCACTTCACCATCTTCAAGTGGAAGCGACACTGGAAGAGGAAGAAGCATGTCACGCTACAAGCCCATCTTTAGTTTATTTTTAGAAATATTCTGATGTTTATGAAGAATATATCAACCGGAGATCTATTAATTAAATGCTGACCAGTCATAATTACAATAATAATGTGAGTGCAGATTATGCATCCAATTTATAAGATGGAAGCATAATTAGTAAACAATTGAAAACACTGTTCATTACACTCTCTCTTTCACTCTCAATTCCTTTAACTGTCCACTGACATTCATTCAGTGTTCTTCACTGTCCATTCTGGAACAATGGACAGTGAATTTGTTTAAGCATTACCCGTCCTAAACAGAACAACTGCCTTTGCCCTACACTCCAATTCTCCCCATTCTCAGTCACTGTGTAAAATCACAAAATTATTTAACTAAGTAAGTTAATTAAGTGATTAAAATTACCAGCTGATTCAAGTTTTTCTTCTTTACTGCGTACCAAATCACCAAGTTGACAATTATCCAGCGCCTATGTGAGCATATGAATTTAGATACATATGTCCCTACGTACATTCATATAATATTACTTACCTCCCATAGTTGTGTATCAGAGTACTGTCCAAGAGGATCTAGATTGTAACGAACAGTGCCTTCAAAGAGTGTGGGATCTTGTGGAATGATACTTGGACCTCAGGTTGTGCAGTCCCATTTGAGTTATATCCACTCCATCGATGACAATCTTATAAAAACATTATCAACACACACACACACACCTTATACAAAAGATATATACGTACCTTTCCTGCTGCTGGCTCAATGATTCGGAAGATAGCTTGGATTAAAGTTGATTTTCCACTGCCTGTTCTTCCCACAACACCTATTTTCTTGCCGCCAGGAAACTCACAGCTTAACCCGTGTAACACCAGCGGCGCATTCTCATTGTACCGTATCTAAGAAATAACTAAATAAACACACACACACACACACACACACACACATGCACCATGCACATTCCAGGGTTATGTTTAAATCTTCAAATACAGCGTATGAGAATAAATAACATTAAGACTACAGTGTAGTTTAACTAATAAATGATATAATAGTGCAGTTTAGTTATACCTGGAGGTTTACGAGCTGGACATTTCCTTGTGAAGGCCAAGTCTGGAGAGGTTTACATGCTTCAATCTCCCAAGGTGCCTCACTTGGAATACGAGTATATTGTTGAATGCGCTCCACGGATATTATTTTCTGCTCCACATTACATAGGTTCCATTATGAACCACGAAAGTTACAGCAAGCCCAGCTAAACCTGTATCAAGTAAACAAAATCGTTAAGTAAAACAGTATATATAAATATATGCATACATGCTTATATGCTTTATCCAAACACACACACACAACTTACTCGGTTTGATGACCCCAGGGGGCAAAGAAATAAGCAAGATAAGACAGAACGAGAAGACAATATTTGTTAAAGCTCAAGCCTCAGAGACACCCACTCCATGGCAGCAGCAGAATAAAAATGGCCCTCCCAGCAGATACATGTTTCTCTTCATAAAACGCTCCTCCTGTTCAAAACCCCTTATAGTTGCTGCACCTGCTATAGTCTCTGCAAAATGGTGTATTATTGGTGCCTTTTGCACTCCTTGTATCCTTGCTAGTTCTCGACCAGATGAAATATAATATTTCTGTTTTAGAGAAAGTGTTTTTAATACATATACATCACATAGACACGCATACACACGCACACGCACACCTACCTGTAACATAATGCAGAGAATGGAAACTGGAACAAACACAATTAAGACTGGCCATGCAACTTGAGCCATTACACCAATAATACACAGAAGCTGTATGGCTGCAAATCCAACGCCTCCAAGACGGTAAGGGACATCCAAGTCTAATGAACTTTGATCAGTAGAAGCCTGAAAACAAACACAATGTTATCAACAATAACGTGAACAGGTATTATTTATAAAGAGCACACACACACACACACACACAGGTTACCCGACTGAGAATACGTCCAGTTGGTGTAGAATCAAAGAAAGACATCGGAGCATGAAATATAGAGTTGAGCATGTCAAAGAAGAACTTCTGAGACGTCTTTAAACCGATTATGTTAAGAAGTAAAACTCTCATAAGGATGAAAAACGAAGCTCCTAATGAAAGCAATCCATAACCCATAATCAACCTATAATGAAATTGTACGAATTTAATCAACTAGCTAAGAGATAGAGAAATCTGACTATTATTGATTAATGGACAATTTCCAACATAAGTTATCAAACTTAGCAATTTAGTTCATAATAAAGTTAAGAACCCTAAATTATGTTATTCTTCATTCTTGTTGAAGAGCTTATCCCATGTTGCAAACAATATTACCTTTTAAGATTAAAGAGTTAAAAATAAAAATGCATAAGTGTGTGTCAAACGCTATCATTATGCAAGTTCTTTATTACTCAAAAAAAACTTGAAAAAGTAAATATATGTTTTCCAACAACATTCTTGTTTCTAGTAGATCACGCCATCAACCCTAAATTGTACTAATAAGGATGTTGAATCTTCAAATTGTATTTTCAAGTCTCTCTCATATGAGATACAACTTGAAATAAATTAGCTAACTTAAACATAAAGTACATGCTTTCACCAAGATGTGGTTCAACTTTCTCTCTAACTTCTCCTCATATTTGCACTTTTTGTTTCAAGGACGTTCTTGTTAAAATCAAGTGACTTAAACTTAGTAAATTGTTCCACCTAATGTTACTTATAGCTAGCGTCATTGAAATATTGTAAACATCGGATAATACTTTCATTATATTAGGTCTTGAACTAATTGCTTTACGTATTTACTAAATGTTAATATCCAATTTCCTATTATATTATAAATTCATCTCTATAGTTTACTTCTTGAGTTACACTTTCAAAAAACATACACTATATCGAAAGCTCATTATACATCTTCTATCAAAATGTAGTGTTTATTCTTATGTTTGAATAAAAATGAATGTGTGTTTTTGATTTCGGAAGAAGGGGCACTCATTTATCACAACCTTGATATATAATTTTTCTGAACATAAGCCCTTCTTTATTTGAACACTATTATTGAAACTTATATTGAATCTTAACATAAGCCAGACACTATATGTTTTCAAATCGTGTGTTATTCAAAATTCAAACACCTTAAAAAAAAGAATCCAATAATGTGTAAATTTAACATATCACATGATAGACTTAGTTTGTAAACCAGAACAAACTAATTTGCCATGTCTTATGAAGGTGTTCGATAAATTAACAAGCACAAACCTAAGGTAAAATAACCTAGACAATGTAAAGGTAATGTAACTTAGCATGCAACTTGGAAGTTGATTCCAAGTACATCAACTGTAAAGTCCATAACCCACACCCACTTACCAAGTAGGTGTTCTTTAAAGAGTTATATAAATCTTAGGACCAACTCTCTGCGCACATGTTTGTTGAAAGTGATAGAGTACTTCAAGAATTTAGAACTAACTAAACCCTAAAACACACTACACTTTAGGCAGCCTTACTGATCAAAGAATAGACTCCAATACCAATTATCAAAGTTTTAACCCAAAGGGCTAACACATGGTTGTCAAATAACCATCTAGCGTCATCACCCTATATGAGCAATGTTAAGTCTTCCAATATAACCTCAAGAGTCTGACTCAAATGCCCAATTAGGCAGAAGACCTAAAGTTCTATCCTAAGTCCTTTAGAATAACCATCCCTCAGATATCTTTAGGATCCTATCCTAGTAGACTTAAACAGACTCATACCCTAACCCCACAAAGGAGATGTGTCTCACACATACCCTCATGATAGAGCTAAGGCATCGTCATTTACCCCTTGAGGAATCACCCTCATCTGGGTGTACAACCCCTTTAGGACAACGGGGTACTCTGAACCACGACTAACCCTTGAGGGTTTAAGTGGTTAAGTTATACCTTAGACCTAAGGCCAGTACTTAGTGAGGATGCGAGGTGTGCTGTAGGCGGACACGAATGTTTTGTTAAGCAACTCCCTAAGGCTAGATTTGGATAACCCTAAGTACATGACCGTGTGAGTGCCTCAAAAAGAGTTTTTACTAACAAAGCTTAGGATGTTCAACCCTTAGATTCCAAGGAGAGCTCTCCCCTAGTTAAGTTTGCTAAAGCACACTTAATTACAATACCTAACCTCCTTTGAGTCGATGCCCAAGGCTTAGCACCTAGTGTGAGCACAGACATGCATGTTTGTTAGAGTATCCAACCCCTTGGTAACAAACCCATGACACAACCCTAAAAGGCATGCCTTGGGCATTGTATAGTGTAATGTCTAGCTTAGTGTCACATTTTCATGTGACATTGCCTTCCACGATGTAGGTTATTATGCCATAGCCCCTTAGATTCAAAAGTTGTACTAAGTACCACAAATGTGACTCATGAATGTCAATTCTAGAACCCTTTAATGAACCCTCAAGAACTGGGTAACATGAACTTGTCAAATAAGATCCCATGCCCATAGTTGTACAAGGACCCGTGAGTGTTACACCTAGCTTGATGTGGAGGAGGAAGCTAAAGACAAACCTCAACCTTTGCCTCTTGGACCCATGCATGGATTCGTTAATATTAAGGGTAGGTTACCCTGAAGGTGAGACGTACCCTTATTGTCTAGAAGTTGAGGCGGTACAACAAAGGGTTGTGCCTTGATGACATAAGTTAGAACTTGCATCAAGAGAAGAGTAACGAACTCAATCACGAACTCATAAACCCTCACTCTTACATACTCTACCTTATTTATGTGACGAAGCCCCCCCTCTTTTTCTATATGTGTAAGTGGGCTGGCACAAAATGCCAGCCCCTTAGTTAATTGAGATGAGCCTAAACCTTACCCGGATTTAGGACATGGGTTAGGTCAACCCTAGAAGTGTTTCTAACCCTATTTAACATGCTAAACTCATTTAACTGGGATGTCAAAATCGGGGTGGGTTTTCTAAAAGGCAAGTGCTACCTCATCAACATAGTACATTAGGTAATAATAATCAACCTTCAAAGTTAAAAAGTCAAGTCATAATAAAAACTATAACACTAATACTTAATGAGGACATGAGTGTGCACCATAGGTGGAAATGAATGTTTTACTAAGTAAACTCTTCAAGGTTAAGTTTGGATAATTTCAGGTACACAACCTTTGTGAGTGCCTCACGAAAAGGCTCGTGCTAATGAGCTTAAGTTTTCTAACCCTTTAATCCCAAGGAGACATCTCCTAGCCAAAACCTAAATCTTCCTTAAGCGAATGCATAAGCCTTAGCATCCTGATACAAGCACAAGCACGCCTGCCTATTAGAGTATCCAACCCCTTGGTGTTAAATCCATGAGGGCGTGCTTCAAGTGTTGTATCGTTTATCATTTAACCTAGTGTCACATTCATGTGACACTATTTTTAAAATGTGGGTTATCTCGTCATAATCCCTCAAACTCGAGAGCTACACCTAGTGCCATGAACGTGACTCGCAAATACCAACTCTAGAACCCTTCCATGTGAACCCTCAGGAACCTAATAAAGAAAACTTGTTAATTAAGATCCCACACCCACAATTGAATAAAAATATTGTGTCATGTTTAGTCACAAGTGTTGCTCTTAGCTTGACATGAAGGAGAGGCTAGAGACATGCCTCAACCTTTAATCTATTTTAACAAGACTTCTCAGGCACAGATTCACCAATGATAAAGATTGAGCAACCCTTCAAGTGCGACATACCCTATGGACTAGAAGTTATTTGATGAACAAGCTAAAGCTTGCACCAATAGGAGAATAATAAGCTCGGTCATAAACCCAAGAACTACCCTACCTTATTTTTGTGATGAAGCCCCCCTTTCCTTTCCTACTTGTGTGAGTGCACTAGCACAAAAGATTAGCCCCAATGTTAGTGACTCAAATTGCTTATAACCCTAAACTCGACCCTTTTAAATGTATGAGGTTAGGTCAATCCTCATATTTGACACACCAAACTCATTTGACATACACACAAATAAAAGAGAGTTCTAAATGGCAAGTTCTACATTTGCTAAAGTTTTTTGAGATATTTATTGACAATTGGTTAAACCACCCTTAAAAACCTAAGTGCATAAAGTGGGGCTATTTCTAAACACTTTAACAAAAATTACAATAGGTAAAAATAATAACCTCCAAAGTAAAAGTAGAAGTCATAATAAAAACTATTATAATTATATTCCAAGTTTGACTTTCAAATAAACATCAATTTTACAAACTCAACTAACTAAGATACGTGGATGAAAAGATGAATAGATTAGATGTGTTTATGATAATCAAATTCATTTTTCATGACAACAATAATCAAATCTTACTTTATGATTAATTTTCAAAAACTTTATAAAATTTATTTTAAAAACAAGTGAGTTTATTTAGTAAACTGTTGTCAAATGAATAAAAATCAAATTTTCAAATGGACTTCTCTTATTCACATATAAATCATTTTATAAATACATATCACTCCATGAATCACATAGGATGTGAAATGACAATTACCAAATTTTGACTAGATGTCTAATTTAATGATATGGACAAATTAATATGGGCTTGTGATATGTGATGGCAATGTTATATATCACTATGTAATTACTGAATGTCCATGTATGATTTAAAATTTTAAAATTTAGGTGACACATTATCACTATTACGAAAATTCATTTTTATTTACTTGAGATGCTTTTTTATTCCATAATTTTCTCATTTTAGTTATCAAACCAGAGGAATTTGATTTACTCACGTTATAATAATTATTATGTTTTTAGAAGTAGTGTTTACAATCTTATGTGCATTTTTAATATTCATTAAAACTTACTTGATCTAGTCTAAATATATTAATAATATTAACATTAACTTTAAAGGATATATTATTGTTAAAAACTCATCATTTTGTGTGAACGTCCAGAGGAAACGCGCATACAGACAGAAAATATTGATAATTAAACAAGGTTTATAATATGGATGCCTGCTTGCAAACACCAGTGTTAATTATTATATAAACATTTAAATATACCTAATTTTTGGTTTTTACTGGAATTATTTTCTTACCACATAAATGTGCTCATACATAAAACCCGGTAATTTAAAAAAGAAAAGATAATAGTAGAACATGTTCTCATTAATATGTGTGCCAAGGAGTCTTTGAATTCTCTATGCACACCCTCTCGTATATGTCTTCAATATAGCATACACACATATACACTCGTATTCAACTATACATTATATGCATAATATGTATAGAGCTCTCTCTCTCCAGCATATTCTTACGAATATGGTTAGGTTAAATTTGTAAAGGACTCCAGAATATTTTGGGAATATAGATATACATATTTGATTTATAATTAAATTTTCCTTAAAATATCAGAAGGCATGCACATATATAACACAAGAAGTATACTTTTGGTCAACGAATTGTTTTTCAGTTTATTCAGTTGGGTGCCAATACTTAAAACATTTGTTGAGTTTGTCGCACATGTAACATTATATTAATCCACATTATATCATTATAGAGGATAGGGATTTCTATTGTCTAATCTCTTGGGAGCTCATGAAAGACCCGTTGTCATTGCTACATGACAGGTCTGTGTGCGTATATATGACTTAACTACATATATATGTTTCAATATGTGTGTATGTATCACAATTTCACTGATGTTTGTGGTTTATCAGACTTACAGCGAGCATATATTAGATAGTGAGGAATTTTTCTTATCTCTAACATGGCTATCAAGACTCTAATTTCTACAAAATAGTGGAAAACTTATAACAAGCTTTCAGAAGTTTTTCTATGTTCCATTTCAAACGAACTCATGTTTGATCCAATCATCATAGACACTGGCCATGTACGTGTGTGCGCGTGTGTTTTGTGTGTTTTAACATGTATACATGCAGACATATGAAAGGGAATGCATATAGGAGTGGCTTGATAATGGAACCACTACATGTCCAAAGACAAAGAAAAATTTAAGAAGTCTGGAGGCAGTATTGCTTAAATGCATAATAAATGAATGGCACGAAAAGCATTTAACTGATGAAAACTTAAGTGACATTATAAACTGTTCAAG
Source organism: Selaginella tamariscina (assembly GCA_003024785.1). Taxonomy (NCBI): domain Eukaryota; kingdom Viridiplantae; phylum Streptophyta; class Lycopodiopsida; order Selaginellales; family Selaginellaceae; genus Selaginella; species Selaginella tamariscina. The sequence goes on from PUQB01000008.1 coordinate 961,343, forward strand.
ACGCTATGGATAGCCATTTTAATTTTTAAGATAACTATGGAAAAACTTATGTACATAGAAAAATTAAACAATTGTCGCTTTATTTCAATCCAGCACACGTAACCTAGTTGGAAACAAATTAACATGTACATATTAATATTATACATTTGTACATTGTGTAATGCTAGAATTATATATATATCGTATATATATCAACCAATGCTCATATATGTATGTATGTTACAAAAGGCAAAAGTAATTACCTAAGAAGAGAACAAATACCACGGTGCCACTGTGACCAGGACCAATACTGTGTTAATATATAATAAAAACTATTTATAAACATTCGTCGTCGAGTGTATACACTTACAAGAAAGGGAAGTAAGTGCCGACGTAGCCACTGTAGCCACTGTCGTCGCGGTCGGCCTTGAAGATGCGCTCTCCGCTGTCGTCTATTCCCACGTGGTTGTTCGACCTGTCAAATAATATTTTATATTTAACTACATGCGTGTACACCAAACACAGGTATAGAAACTTACAATATACATTGCTTTTCAATTTAATTATTTCCAGCTTCATCTGGATGTACACATGTTTACACGCACACGCTGCCATGCATGTCCACATACAGACACAGAGATGCTCTTTACAAACAACATACTTTCTATATATGAACGCATTAAATTCTCTATCTATACCCACACGAGCATGTGTACCTGCTCACACGCACGCACACCATACACACGTTTCGCTGCGTTTGCTACACTGCTTATTAAGCTTCGCCATTGCTGAATCCACTGCCTGACAAAACTACACAACGTGGTTAACATGTACAGCGCACGAACATGTGTACATGCTCAAGGCATGGAAATGACAATATCCATCATGCATGTGTACTTATGTACATACAAACATAACATAGCACGCACCCGCACACACACACACACACACAAAGATGTATATATATATCTTTGTGTTTGTGTTTTGGTTCGTACCTCGGTACCGTTGCAGTTTGATTCACCTGTCGAGATTTAACAATTTCAGATATATAATATACATAAAGATTAATTATGATATATGTTAAGGCAAAACATACCTCACTCATCGTATCGACCGTATTGGCTTGACTTTATTGGTTTCGGTCACGTCCTCCCTGTATCGTTGTTATGTATGCACCACTGTGTATAAACTCCCGACCTCCCAAGTTGTTTCTATTCTTCACAAGCTGCTCTCCAAAAACCTCTGAATATTAGGGTGCCTTCCTTAATTCACTTAATTCCCCTTTTTATCTTAGATTTATATCTTTTTCAAATTCTTCTAAATTTATATCTTTTTTTAAATTCTTTTAAATCTATATATAAACTTTAAGGAATATTCTAGTTTATACCTTTTTAAAGGAATACTCTTTAATCTATTATTTGCTGAGATATTATTTTTGTTACAAAAAGTTATTTCTACGTATCTAAATCCTAAACTGACGTGATTTTCATGAATCTGCAGTTTCTGACCTTTCTTCTTATCTTTGGCAATGCCTTTTCATACTATATACATATGTATTAGATTGAAAAACACTATGTCTATTAAGAATATTGACAAGTGTTTAAATTAGTGTAAAACACCAGGTATATTGCATTAATATATAAACGTGCACAGTGGATTTGATACTGATAACTCCACCGCTGGCAGACCATGTTACTAGTGATTGACATATATAAACAATGTGAATAATCTCAGGACCATTCCAATTATATTGTTATAACAATCCTCCCTTCATTAACCAGTCCTTATCTTAATGGTAATATAAATTACTTAATTAATCTTGTATTGTTAATTTTGTACATTCACAAAGAATCTTAGACCCATTTATTATGAATACTCCTTTTAATTGACTAACATGAAACACTGAGTGCGCCTTCCTTCGTAACTTTTAGCAATAATAATCAATATATCACCTTATTAATACACTCCAGAATCTCATAAAATCTACTTGCAAAACAACTTATAGTTAGGGTCATTTCGCACCACACTTAATAGTCAAACCCTTAAGCATAACTTTCATTAATACAACAAGAAATATATAATTATTATGCCAGAAATATGTAATAAATAAAATTAAGGGATGCTAAAGAAGGGGGAGGGGTCATTTAGCATCCCTTAACTTACCGTCCGGCATTATTTATTACATATTTCCAGCTGCATTAATTAATTAAGGCCATGATTAAGGGTTTGACTGCTAAGTGTGGTGCGAAACAACCCTTACATTCCTTTCATAAGGCCATAATAATGGTTTGTTTACATGTGTGTCAAATATCACTTCTACCTAGAACTCTTGAAAATTTTTATGTTCATTAATAAACTTAATAATTCAATGTAAGTTTCTTTTACACAAACTTTGAATACTCTTAAACTTAACACTTAAATTTTTAATTTTTTCACAGGCCTTCTTACTTATTAACCCTAACTCAAAAGCTGTTTTGAGATGATATTCAAATATAACATAATATAAACTCATTTCAATCTCACTATGCTGGCTATTATTATAAACAAATTTAAGTAATAAAATATATTTATCTCACTGGCCTTCCTTTTAATTGATAATGCACTTCAACATATCTTTCAAAACTTAATTTACCTTCTCTATTTATTCATCCATTTTGAAATGATCTTTACTATACAACTTAAGTTTCACTTTTATGCACTTAGAAAAAGCCTCATGTGTGTGTCTTCTATTGATTGAGCAACGACAAGAGAATTGGCCAGCATTGTAATGCATAAACAGGTAATCATGTTTAGTATATACCACAGAATGCAGGAAAGAAATATAAAACAAGACCAAGAACGTTTATAAGGATTTAAGAATATAATGCATGATGAAAACGTACGAAGGAATTAGAGGTACAATCTAAAGAGGTTTGACATATGTTCAATTAGTACTTTTTAGCAACATATATATATAGTGTTGTGAACATAGAAATATAGTGTCTTTCCATGTCATATATGCTATACGCACATACGAAAGTAGACACGTACCAGTCGTCGCTGTTCCGGAGTTGCAGAGGCAAGATTGGAAAGTGAGTATATCGGGACTAAAGAAATAAAAATGGGACGTCTGCATTAACCTCATCACATGTATCTTAAAACAAACTATATGGAGTGCTTTCTAGAAGATCACGATTTTCACCTCGTTTCCACACGGACAATCTCTTCAACTAATCTGCTACGTTTTACTAACACGGACTGTTCCGGCACAAAGTAATTCAACGTAAAGCCCATACTTTGCTATACAGGCTTGCAATCGGCCAGGGGATAGAATGCAATCGGAAAATGCGCCGCAACAACAAAAATCAATGCAGAATCCATACTTTACACACAATTCCGCTAGCGCCTCACTGATGACATAGTCAAATGCATGCAAATCGGCTGATTTTGAAGACCATCACGTTTTACTAACACGGACTGTTCCGCCAGTGCCGGCACAAAGTAAAGCCCATACTTTGCTAGACAGGCTTACAATCGGCCAGGGGATAGAATGCAATCGGAAAATGAACCGGAACAACAAAATTCAATGCAGAATCCATCGTTCATATACAAATCCGATAGCGCTTCACTGGCGACACAATCAAATGCATGCAAATCGGCTGATTCTGGAGGATTCTTACAAGACCATTGCGGAATGAGCACCATACCCTAGTCGCATGAACTCATTCACGGAGAGGCCTACCTCGACTGGAATGTATGCATTCTCGGGATCGAAATCCATATCCGAAACGCTTGCTTCGCCTTCCGGCGGCTTTCCGGCGCCATCCCCACTCGCTTCTCCTTCCGCACGATCATTCTTCTCCATATGTGCTCTTCGTAAAATCCTAGTGAAATGAAAGTATATAAACGGTAAGGACACGTCAGAAATGTAGTGGATATTCTGAGTTTAGTCTAGGTGCAGATGTGAAATGGTCGACGTGGTTTTGGTGTTTTTGAATCGATACCATGGCGCCATTCTTCTTCTATGCCATCTTAATATTGCCAAACATACATTCCCAATGCCAGAAAAGCACAAAAAAAGCAATGGTGTGGCCTTTGAGCAGAAGCCATCATCAAATTGACATTCATATATTCTTCAATTGATGACCATTCTGTTGTCTGCATCCATCTCAGTTATTTTTGATCAAATTGAACGAATTCATCACATTATGGTAATCTTTTCTTAAACATGGACTTCAAGGGGTAAATGTTCATTTCTTTTATTAAGTTAATGTTCATTTCTTTTATTTTTATTTAACATTTGTAAAAGTTGACTTTTGTAATTAAATTTTATATACATTTTGAACACATTATGATAATTTTTGATGTCACAAGATCAATATCCGGAGTGTTTGCAAAGAGTACACACATGCAATCATTTTCATGTATGTACAACGATTTGCTAAGATAATACTTGCATCCGTACCTCATATTTTTTTACGGTACACATACATGTAATGTGCACTAATATGAGGAATTTAATTCAATTAAAATATTAATAATTATATTTTTAAGGGAAAATTACATTTATAACCCTGAAATTTATTATATTTACATATACCCTGAAGTTTTATATATCCTTTTAAAAGTTTTAAATTTACATATATATACCCTTGAAAAACTTTAATCGTAATATTTTGACTTTTAAAATAATAATATTAATTAAAAATATATTTTCAATTCATAATATATTACAAATGAAATAATTAAAGTTTATTAAGTGTTAAATATTAAAATTGTCATAGTAAAAAATGGAATAATTTTGAAAATAATTATATTATATTGTGATATATATGTTTAATAGGTTGTATTTTGGACCTAAATATAATAAAATACAAATTAATTATAATTTTTTATTGATTTTCTAAAAATGTGTTTTAATTTTACTTTTGAAATTTATAAAGTTTGTTTCAAGGTTATATATATAAATATAAAACTTCTAAAGATATACATGTAAATATAATAAATTTCAGGGTAATTTTACCTATTTCTAATTATAAAAAACATGATAACTTATATGCTAGATGTTTAATTCTTGATTTTATGTCATCCTTTTCATTTCTTTCAATTGATTTTTAATTGCTCTACTTTAATAAATAAATTTATAATTCCCATATATCTCTACTTTAATAAATAAATTTATAATTTTCATATCTATGTATCTTAAACAACATTTGCCCTACCATGATTCCCAAATTTACTTAAACCATAGCCTCTTAATTAATTAAGCTTATATATATATATATATTTATATTTTTGTGAAACAACTTTCCACATTGTGAAGATTGTATGGTTGTTTAAATAAATTAAGTAAAAATTAAAAAAGAATGTAAAAGAAAATGAAAGGTTCAATCATCATTGAACACCATATAAGTGAATATTCATATTATTTTGAAGGGGTTTCATTCATTACCTTTAGGTTCTCATTAAACAATATACAAAAAGAATTATAAGCAAAGGAGAGTGAATGAATTAGAATTTTAATAAAAACCCTCTTTATATACAAAGTTTATCTTAATTAGATCACACGTTAACTTTAAATTATAAATCTAAAACTAAGAATATTCTAGAAACCAAAAGAAAAATATTTAAAAATAGAAAGAATAATTTTGATAATAAGCTTTGTGTCTAATTAACAATCAAATCCAAAATATGTTAAAATGTGAAACATTTTTAAATTCATTAATGCTACATCACATACAACTACTTTAAGTCCCTCATTCAACACTCGCCTTTATCATTCGCCTTTATTGTTATGACCCATATAACGAATCAAAAAATATTCCCAGAAAGGTATAAGCTAGAATATTCCTAAGGAGCTATACCTAGATCTAAGAGAGAATTAAGGGCACACTATTATTGGAAGCCTTTCTTGGAGAGCAGCGTGTGGAGACTAGAGACAGCTCGGGGAGGTCGGGTGGTATTGTGAGGGTCTCTAGATTGTACGTAGTGGTGCCTAACAATTTGGTATCGGAGGAGGTTCGAGATGAGTGACCGGTGGGAAGGAGACAACACCAATGAGGAGTGGACAAACCAGGAAATCGTGCTCGAATTATACGCTATGGCGAAGGATTCCAAGCAATTTCAAGAGTACGTGACTGGTTCCTTGGAGGTGATTCGTGAGCGGTTGGATACTATTGAAGATCAACTTGCTCAAGGAACCGTGACTGGTAAGAGCAGGGTGCTAGATCGTCTTCGCGTTCCACCTTTTACCGGTAAAGAATCTGCGGATGAGGCTATGAGTTGGCTTGAGATAGCAGCGAACTTGCTCACTGCACAGGGAGTGACTACCGAGCAGGCTATGATAGCTGTATCAGTAGCCTTGAAGGATAAAGCTGCGAGGTGGTGGACACGCATTCGAAATCAGCGCCAGTTAGCTCACCAGGAGATGATTGCAACTTGGGAGGAGTTCTCTGAGCTATTTAAGAAGGAGTATGCTCCTCGGTTCGATGTGTCTCATGCAAGGCGTGAATTGCGACATTTAGAGCAAGGGAAGATGACCTTGGACGATTACATTGAGAAATTGAGTCAATTACTTTGCCGTGTACCTGACGTGTCTGTCAACCAGCAGAAGGATTATTTTGTAGATGGGCTGCGAAGTGCTAACTTGCGTAGACATCTTAACTCGGTGATTCAGTCCAAGACTTTAGAGGAGCTGTTCGAATATGCTCGCTTGCTAAATGAGGAGGATAAGGTGTTTAAGGAGAATGAGCGACATGGCAAGAAGCGTGGTAGGAGCACCTCTCCAAGTCCTCGTGAGCACCAGGAGTATAGAGGGAATAGCCATCGTGCTAGGCCGAAGTCCAAGCTGGTAGCTTCTAGTTCTTATCGCACCGACAATCGGCCTAAGAAGATTGTCAAGGTGTTTGATAGTGAACGTTGCCACCTGTGTGGAGAGGTGGGACACTGGAAGGCCAATTGTCCAGGAGGAACAAGCCCAAGGGCAAGGGGTTCAATGGTGACAAGGACAAGGAGACACCTAAGAAGCTTCAGGAGATGGAGCGTGGAGAGGAACACAAGGGAGATAGTTTCTAACCACGAGGTAAATTTTTTCTGTTCTTGCTCGACAGGTAAACTGCATGGCACGGGAGGAGCCACACACACGTGCTATTGTGGTGGAGGGACGACTTGGTGAACGTCCAGTGCGAATCCTCTTGGATAGCGGAAGTAGCGATAACTTTGTATCAGCAAAGTTAGTGCAGGAGTGCAGCTTGCCCATGAAGACTGTGCCTCAATACGAGATTGAGGGCTCAGCTACTGTCACACAGAGCTGGAATGCTTGTGTGGAGGAGTTACAGCTGACGGTTGGCAAAACTCAGCTGGTGGAGACTTTCTTCCTTGCGGAGCTAGCGCGTGTGGACCTCATCCTTGGGATGAGCTGGCTGGAGCGTGTGGATCCTGAGATCAAGTGGAGCATCAAGCGAGTGAAGCTTGAGTACAGTGGAGTGAAAGACACTTGGTTTGGAACAAGGCTTGAGTCTCCAAACAAGTATCTTTCTACTATGTCTTTGAAGAAATATCTCCGTAATAAAGAAGATCAAGTCTTTCTGATGTATATACGTGAGTTAGATTCTTCTAATGTCACATTGGGCGAGGCTGCTGTGCAAGTTGTCCTTGAGGAATTTGCTGATGTCTTCCCTCCTGAGCTACCTCATGGCTTACCACCTGCAAGAGGTGTGGAGCATGAGATTGTGTTGGAACAGGGTACGAAAGCCATTTACCGTAAGCCGTTCCGACTGAGCCATGCTGAGGAGCAAGAGGTTAAGAGACAAGTGATGGAGCTATTGGAATATGGCTTCATACAACCGAGCAAGTCTCCATTTGGTGCACCAGTATTGCTTGTCAGGAAGAAGGATGGCACCATGAGGATGTGCATAGACTACAGAGCTCTCAACAAGCAAACAGTGAAGGACAGGATGCCCATGCCACGTGTGGATACTATCATGGATCATCTCGGTGGAGCCAGAGTGTTCACCAAGATAGACTTGCGTAGCGGGTATCATCAGATTGCTGTGAAGGAGGCAGATATCTACAAAACTGCTTTCAACACTAGCTTCGGGCATTTTGAGTTCACTGTTATGCCATTTGGCTTAACAAATGCCCCAGCCACATTCACTCGGTTGATGACTGAGGTGTTTGGTGACTACTTGCATGACTTTGTGGAGATCTTCCTCGACGATATTCTTATTTACAGTAAGAATATGAAGGAGCATGTGGAGCATTTGCGGAGAGTTCTTCAATTGCTGAGGAGAACAAGCTCTATGCAAAGAAGAGCAAATGTGCATTTGCTCAGTGCGAAGTGGAGTATTTGGGTCACATTGTGACGCCAAGTGGAGTGAAGACTGATCCACAGAAGGTGGCAGTGGTGGAGCAATGGCCAGTTCCTAGCAATGCACAAGAGTTACGGAGTTTCTTGGGCATGGCTGGTTATTACCGGCGGTATGTCAAGGATTATGCCAAGAAAGCTTCTCCGTTAACTAGGTTGCTAAGGAAGGACGTTCCCTTTGCATGGAGTGCTTCAGAGGAGAGCAGTTTCCAAGCTTTGAAACAAGCTTTGGTACGTGCACCAGTTTTATGTATTGCAGATCCCTCTAAGCCTTATGAGGTATCGTGTGATGCAAGTGGAGTGGCCATTGGAGCTGTACTTATGCAAGAGGGAAGGCCTATTGCTTATGAGAGTCGTACTTTGAATCCTGCAGAGCAACGGTACTCAACGTATGAGCAAGAACTACTGGCTATTGTTAATGCATTACGAGTTTGGAGGCACTATCTTTATGGTGCAAGTTTCAAGGTGTTTACAGATCACAAGCCTTTGGTGTATCTGTTCACACAGAAAGAGTTAAACTCTCGGCAAGCTCGCTGGATGGTTAAGCTCATGGAGTTTGGCGAATTTCCTATTGAGCATCGCGCAGGAAAGACTAACGTGGTGGCAGATGCTTTGTCACGCGTTAGGAGAGCCACAGTAGTGGGAGAATTCCAAACACGCTTATGTAATGCATTAACAAGGACGGTCAGTGAGTTTAGCCAAGTAGTTCAACATGCTCAAGCACAAGACGCCGAGGTGCAGGAGCTCAAGGACAGCTAGAGCCACCATTCTCATTTCAGGATGGGGTTTTGTACTACAATGGCCGTGTGTACCTTCCTCGTGTGGACCATTTGATCAACCAGGTACTATATTTTCATCATGATCGCCCGGAGGCTGGTCATTTTGGGGGGAGGAAAACGTATGAGTTGATCAAGAGGAGGTTCTACTGGAGGAATATGAAAGCTGATATCATAGAGTACTGCAGGACTTGTGACAAGTGTCAGCAAGTAAAGGTGCCCAGGGAGAAACCAGGTGGGCTATTAGTACCATTGCCTATTCCAGACAGGCGATGGGGCAGTATCTCTATGGACTTTGTCACCCATTTGCCAAGGACACAGAGGCAGAATGAACAGGTGTGGGTCATTGTGGACAGGTTGACAAAGTTTGTCAAGTTAGTTCCCTTGGGGAAGAATGTGAATGCATCCGAGCTGGCTACGATGTATTTACAACATGTATTTCCTATCCACGGATTTCCAGATGATATTGTAAGTGATAGGGACTCCAAGTTCACTTCTAGCTTTTGGAGAGGCTTTTCTAAGTGCATAGAAGTGAAGCTTAAGCTGTGTAGTGGAGATCATCCCGAAACAGATGGGCAAACAGAGAGGGTGAACCAAGTTCTGGAAGATATGCTAAGGTGCACTATTAACCAGAAGGAAGGTCAGTGGGATAAGTATATTCCATTACTCGAGTTTGCTTATAATAACAGCCAGCACAGTGGCATTGGAATGAGTCCATACTATGCTATGTTTGGACGACATCCCAAGACAGCTTTTGAGCTCGGTTTAGCAAGTAAGAAGGCTCAAGGCAACATGGATGAGGAAGCTAAAGATCTGAGTGTTGAACTTGAAAACATTCAGAGTTTGTGCAAGAAGAACTTACAAGCAGCTCAGAGCCGAGCTATCAAGTTTGCTAATGAGCACAGAAGCTTCCGAGAGTTCCAGGTGGGGGATTATGTATATCTCCGAGTGGTATTTGCCACACATGTAAGGCGGAACACAGTTGTGGCCTTACGGAAGGGGACGCAATGATAAGTTGTCTCCCAGGTACTCAGGTCCTTATGAGATTCTGGAGCGTATCGGTAAGGTGGCATATCGACTACGGCTGCCAGAAGGAGTGAGGGTGCACCCAGTGTTTCACGTTAGCCAGTTAAAGAGAGTACTCACAAGGAACGAGTCCCGGTAGATTCTTTGTGGATGTACGAGGCTAATGATACAGGACCAATTGAGTAAGTTATATTGCCCTTGAGGACAAGAACTTGTCACGACCCGATACAGGATACAGGATTCCGAATACAGGATATGGGTTGCAGGATTTCCTACAGGATATTCTTACCAGGATTCCGGACACAGATACAGTTGCAGGATATCCTATAGGATATGCCACAAGATATGCCTAAAGGATAAGGGACATGTGGACTCATCTTAGCCTCTGCATGCATGCAACCACTTTTAGCACTCATGCCTAGATTAGCTCTTGGAGTTGTGAGCATAAAAGCTCCGACATAATTGTTGTACAATCAGTTACTATCAACACCAATCTTACTACGATCAATCTCGTCTTGTCTGTTCTTGTCTTGTTTCCTATCCTACTCCTGTCTCGCTCCTGTATCCTGTCCTACTCCTGTCTTGTTCCCAGATCTTGTCCTGTTTCTGTCTTGTTCTTGGATTCTGTCCTGAGCCTTCATGTCTTGCTCCCGGATCCTATCTTGATCCTGTCTTGCTCCTGGATCCATCCTGTTCCTGTTCCTGTCCTACTCTCGGTCCTGCTCCTAAGTCAAGCCTTCCTGTCCTTGGAATCCTGTTCTCTTCCTGGTTCCTGGATCGTGGCTTGACAGTTTGATAGTAACTCCTTTCATAGCTCTTCGTTTTTCAGCTACTTTTTTTCCTTGATTCTTTTCCTTCGTTTCCTCCTTTTTTCTTTCATAGATTATGGCTGATTTTGAGCACTTTCAATGCGAGCACCAAATGTTGCTTCCATGAGCTGGCCACTTTGCGCCAAGTGGTCACTGATCTGCAAGGTTCCACCAATGCGTCACATGCAGCTGCTGATGCATCCTCCAAGGCTGCTGCACAGGCTCTCTCTAGGCATCGGTGATTCCCTCTTCATCGAACTTTTCTTTGGAGCTGAAGGTTAGCATGCCAAAGAAGTTCAGTGGCAATCGTGCCGATTTCCAAGGTTTCTTGAATCAGATCCGGCTCTTGATCCGTATGCAACCACGGCGCTACTCAATTGATGCTCAAAAGGTGGGTCTTTTGGCATCCTTACTAAGTGGATCTCCATGGGCTTGGGTTGCTCCTTTGCTGGAACGTGACGACCCATTGATGGAAGACTTTGAAGGTTTCGTGGCTGCCTTTGAAGTCTGCTTTGGAGATCCTGATAAGTACCGTTCTGCATGCACGAAGTTACGGAAGCTCACTCAACGATCCCGACCAGCTTCTGTTTATGCATCCGAATTTCAGCAACTCTGCACGAACATTCCATGGGATGAGACTGCATTGATCGAACACTTCTGTTTTGGGTTGAGGGATGACGTGAAGGACCTTCTCCTTACATTACTGGAGCCCAAACATTAGCGGAGATCATGCAACAAGCTGTTCGTTGCGACAACCGTTTGTTCGAGCGTCGTCAGGAAAGATCCCGTCAGCAGTTCCTGCAAACCAATCCTGCAGCTGTGGTACATGTTCCTGCACCACCTTCTGGAGTAGTTCCTATGGAGGTTGAGAAATCCAAGCGTGGCTCTCTTTCCGCTGCTGAGAAGCAACGTCGTCGTGGAGAACCTGTGCTTGTATTGTGGTGGAGCAGGACACAAGGTGGCAGATTGTCCTATTAAAGCCAGGAACTTCAAGACGCGTGAAGTTGAAGCTGAAGTTCAGTCGGAAAACTCCAATGTCCACTTCGTCTAGGAGCCGCGAAGTTGGACGTAGGTGCAGGCTCCATTGGTGCTGCTCATACCATTCCATCACTCACTTAAGTTTCCTGTACACATTCATCTTAATAATCGAGAGCTCAAGGAGTTTGCCTGTTAGACACTGGTGCAAATGCATGCTTCATGGATGACACTTTTGCAACTCAACATGGCATTTCGGTGGTGAAGTTGAAGCGTGCAGTTCCTGTAGAGGTGGCCGATGGGCGTCTGATTGCTTCTGGTGCAGTTACCCATGCTACCGAACCTCTCTCCTGCAGTCATGGCACATTCAACTGTTCAATTTCCTTCAACTTGATCAAGACTCGGTCGACTCCCATCATTTTGGGCATGCCATGGTTCGTTGTTGCAAATCCGCAGATCGACTGGAGGTCTAGGACGCTCACGTTTTCCTCTCCGAAGCTAGGATCAATCCTGTACCTTCCTGTGTGCAGGATACATCCTTAGTATCTGAGGCAGTACAAGCTACAGGATTGACCGTGCCTGTTCCTGTACCAGTGTTGAAGACTCCTCCTCGACAGGATTCACCTCATGTCAGTTCCTCAGCACATCCGCAGGCTCTCTCCACTCCTGTAAGTTTGCGGTTCCTGTACAGGGTTCTTCCAATCCTGTATCAGTGTCGAAGGTTCCTCCTCAACAGGATCCACCTCCTGTTGATTCGTCAGCACATTCGCAGGCTTTTCCTCACTCCTGTGCAACCACGGACTCCTGTACAGGATTCTTCCAATCCTGTACACTCGTCAACATCCACACAGGTTTTTCCAATCCTGCCTCTTTTGTTACCTGCTTCTGTTCCACCCCCAAGATCCTTCCTCTTTTTCAGTCACAGCTCCCTCCTTCTCCTCTCCGAGTTCTTACCACTACCATGCATGAACTGCCACTGATCCTGCTCCTTCCACCTTTTTGCCTTTCAAGTAACTCCTACGTCCTCTTCTACCTTTCCTGTATCCGACTCTCCTGTTTTTCAATCTCCTTCCCTTTCTCCTTCTCCTCCTTCTTCCTACCATCCAAGTACCACGACTTTAAGGACGTTTTTGACAAGCACAAGGCTGCAGTTCTTCCTGTTCACAGGTCCTACGACTGTCCTATTGATCTTGCGAAGGAAAGACTCCACCGTTGCATCACCCACAGAGTTGGAGGTTCTTCGTCAGTACATCGAGGACAACTTGGCATCCGGCTTCATTCGTCACTCAAAGTCCCCTGCAGGAGCGCCTATCTTCTTTGTCAAGAAGAAGGATGGGAGTTACGTTTGGTTGTGGACTACAGGGGTTTGAATCAAGTCACCATTCGGAATCGGTACCCGTTGCCATTGATCCCGGAACTTCTCGATCGGCTGCGAGGAGCAAAGGTGTTCACGAAGATCGACTTACGAGGGGCCTACAACCTTGTACGGATTCGTCCGGCGATGAGTGGAAGACTGCCTTTCGTACAAGGTATGGACACTTTTGAGTACACGGTAATGCCTTTCGGCCTTACCAATGCCCCAGCCGTGTTCCAACACATGGTGAACGACATCTTTCGTGACTTCTTGGACCAGTTTGTGGTGATCTACCTCGACGACATTTTGATTTTCTCCAAGGACCAGGCGGCACATGACAAGCATGTACGATTTTCTACAGCGGCTTCGCGAGCATGGCCTGTATGCGAAGTTGGAGAAGTGTTTTTTCGATAGGGATTCGTGGAGTTCTTGGGCTACATCGTCTCTCCTGCTGGCGTTTCCATGGACATGCACAAGGTGAAGACCATCGTGGAGTGGGAGAGGCCCAAGTCGTACGAGATGTACAATGTTTCCTTGGCTTTGCAAACTTCTACAGGCGGTTCATACAGGACTTCTCCAAGCGTGTACTTCCACTCACAGAACTCACCAAGCGCACAGGGTTTTCTCTTGGTCCGACAAGGCGGAACATGCATTCACAACACTCAAGGACGTTCACGACAGCTCCGATTTTAGCACATCCTGACCCTTCTCGTCCTTTCTTCGTTGAAGCAGATGCCTCGGATTTTGCAGTAGGATCCGTCCTATCACAAGTTGGAGAGACAAGTTGCTTCATCCTGTAGCTTTTCACTCTCGTAAGTTCCTGTCGGCGGAGATCAATTACGAGATTCATGACAAGGAACTCAAGGCCATTGTGGATTCGTTTGAGGAGTGGCGGCATTTCCTGGAAGGTGCTGCACATCCTGTACAAGTTCTTACGGATCACAAGAACCTGGAGTACTTTCAAACGGCTCGAGTTCCAGTCGGCGACAGGCTAGGTGGGCAGAGTTCCTATCACGTTTTGACTTCGTCATCGTCTACAGGCCCGGTTTTCGGAATGGCAAGGCGGACGCATTGTCTAGGCGCTCTTACCTTGCACCAAGCCCGGGCGATCCTGCATTTGACTGTCAAAGGCAAGTGTTGTTGGGTCCTGATCGATTCCGGCTTGCGGCACTAGGTTCATCAGGCTCCAGCAAATTCAACACTCCTACAGGACGTCCGTTCGCAGTTGGCTACAGACGACTTGGCAAAGAATGTGTTCTCACACATTCATCCTGACGTTGCAAGTTCCTCTTCCTCCAGTTCCCGTCCAGACTACAACCTGTTCACCATACAGGATGGACTCCTGTACCGGGAAGGTCTCCTGTACGTTCCTGTTGGTATTTCCAGGACTCGTGTGGTACAGGATTGTCATGATACCCCGGCTACAGGACATTTTGGTGTGGCCAAGACAGTGGAGTTGGTGACTCGCAACTATTGGTGGCCTGGGTTGCGAGGTTTTGTGGAGAGGTTTGTACGGAGTTGTGACACTTGTAACAGGTCGAAGATGCCTCATCATGCACCCTCTGGTCTTCTTCGTCCTCTTCCTGTTCCTTCTGCTCCTTGGAGATCCATTTCTATGGATTTCCTCACAGATCTTCCTCCTCTCGTGGATTCGATGCAGTTCTTGTGGTGGTTGATCGTTTCACCAAGCAGGCTCATTTCCTACCCTGCAACAAGACAACTACAGGTCAGACAACTGCCGAGTTGGTGATCCGTGAGTGTTCCGACATCATGGTCTTCCTGAGAGCATTGTTTCCGATCGAGGTCCACAATTCATGTCCAAGTTTTGGCGAGAGCTTCTTCGGAGTATCATCTTTCTAATACAAACTGATGGGCAGTCCGAACGCACAATTCAGACCTTGGAACAGTATCTTCGTTGCTTCATCAGTTACCAGCAGGACAACTGGTTGGACCTTCTTCCAATGGCGGAGTTTGCCTACAACAACTCCATTCACGCATCTACAGGACAGACACCTTTCTTTGCTCTTACAGGCCACCATCCACGTTTTGACTTTGCTCCTCCCGCTTCTCCTTCTTCCGCTCCTGCAGTACAGGATCGTCTTCAGCATCTTCGTCAGGTACAGGATGATCTCCAGGTTCATCTTCAGCAGGCACAGGAACGATACAAGCATCATGCTGATGCTCACCGTCAGCCGGCACCTGCATACAAGATTGGTGATCTCGTGTGGCTTCTTCGTCGACACATTCGCACCAACAGGCCTTCTTCTAAGTTGGATTTTCAACGATTGGGCCCTTACAGGATCGTGGCGGAGGTAAATCCTGTAGCTTTCCGACTCGAGTTACCATCCACGGTGAAACTTCATCCTGTGTTTCACACCTCCTTGTTGGAGCCGTATCATCCTTCTTCTCTTCCCGGTCGTGTTTTTCTCCTCCCCCTCCTGTGGTCATTGACACTGAACCTGAGTACGAAGTTGCAGCCATCCTTGATTCTCGTCTTCATCGCGCCAACTCCAATACTTGGTGGATTGGAAAGGTTATTTGCCTACTGATCGCACTTGGGAACCTGCATCCAACTTACTCCATGCTTCTTCCAAGGTTGCTGCCTTCCATCGGCATTATCCTGCTAAACCAGGTCCCAAGACTCGTGGAACTCGTCTTTAGGGAGGAGGTGCTGTCACGACCCGATACAGGATACAGGATTCCGGATACAGGATATGGGTTGCAGGACTTTCCTACAGGATATTCCTACAGGATTCCGGACACAGGATACGGTTGCAGGATATTCCTACAGGATATGCCACAGGATATGCCTAGAGGATAAGGGACATGTGGACTCATCTTAGCCTCTGCATGCATGCAGTCACTTTGCATGCATGCAACCACTTTTAGCACTCATGCCTAGATTAGCTCTTGGAGTTGTGAGCATAAAAGCTCCGACCTAATTGTTGTACAATCAGTTACTATCAACACCAGTCTTACTACGATCAATCTCGTCTTGTCTTGTTCTTGTCTTGTTTCCTTTCCTGCTCCTGTCTCGCTCCTGTATCCTGTCCTCTCCTGTCTTGTTCCGGATCCTATCCTGTTTGTCTTGTTCCTGGATCCTATCCTGCGCCTTCCTGTCTTGCTCCCGGATCCTATCTGATCCTGTCTTGCTCCTGGATCCATCCTGTTCCTATTCCTGTCCTACTCTCGTCTGCTCCTGAGTCAAGCCTTCCTGTCCTTGGAATCCTGTTCTCTTCCTGGTTCCTGAATTGTGGCTTGACAGGACTTGCTAATGGGGGAGGATTGTTATGACCCATATAACGAATCAAAGAATATTCCCCAGAAAGGTATAAGCTAGAATATTCCTAATGAGTTATACCTAGATCTAAGAGAGAATTAAGGGCACACTATTATTGGAAGCCTTTCTTGGAGAGCAGCGTGTGGAGACTAGAGACAGCTTGGGGGAGGTCGGGTGGTCTTGTGAGGGTCTCTAGATTGTATGTAGTGGTGCTTAACATTTATCATGTATAATAATAAATTTATACATATATTATTCAATAAGTATTGTCTTTATTTGTACGTTGAAGAACCATTTCTTATTACAATAAAGTTCTAAGTACATGGTTGGTCAACTCTTATACAGAAACCAATGACTAAGTTGTAACATGAAGGGCTAGGGTACTTTATTTCTTTAAAGAAGAGCATGGTCCTCCTCATTTTATACTTGGTTTACATTAAATTGCATTTTCATATATAAAACTCTACACACTTGTGCATGTGTGTTTCTTTACTCCTTGGCAACTTTTAAATTCCACAAGGTCTCAACTTAAAATAAAACCATTATTACACTAGCATATATGACTTTTCAAACATATTAATTTTATCAAAATGCAAGAATTGTAATATGGACTTTGACTTTAACTTGGGCTTCCCAACCAATCTTTTTATACTTAAAAACCTAATCTTAATGTGAGTATTTCTTGTTATATACAAAGTTAAGACTTATTTAAATAATCTTTTATTAGTGTTTAACATATTTCAAAGTTCAATAATATATTTACAAAAATATTATATATTTAAGTTATAAGGATAATTATCAGTTCTTTTAAAGGTTTTCATGGCTTATTTATTTAGTTGCATTCTAAAGTTTTTTAAGATTATACTTAATGAATACATTATTTTTAAGGAGGTAACACTCTCTAACCAAATGTGTATTGTCACCACATTTAAATTATTTTTTATGGTTTAAATTAATATAATATTTGAATTTTTATTAAATTCTCTTTTTCTAATCATATAATTTATAATTTTTAAAACCTTTTTTTATCGTAAGTTTGGTAAAGACAATTAAATTGTCTTTTATTATAATAAACATGTACATGACTTTTATAATTATGGTGGCATTTATTTAATGAGATATTATATTGTACATATTTCCTTAAGATTTATATCAATAAAGTCGATTAAGATTCTATAATTGAATTATTAAACCATTTAAAAATCGGTTAAGTTATTTTATTGTGTGTACTCCTTAAAATGGTTACTATGAAAATATTTAAAAGAAAAAAAACTTCTTAAACTCTTTATTTACCAATCAATAATATTTCTTTATCACATTTACATCAACATAGAAAATTATAGTATGCAATGGCTTGCATGACCTAGTTTAAATTATAATTTCTTACAATTTTTTTTAAGGTTACTAAAAATATGAGCAACATGTAATGCAATGTTGTTTTAAGGGTTATTAAAATATATGTATAAAATTATTTAATAGAATATATTTTTAAATATTCTTTATTAATTGAAAGTTGTATTGAGTAGTTATAATAGGTTGAGTGTGAAATAAGGTTGAAGAAGGGTAATGAAGAAGCATTAATAAGTAAAAAATAAGAATAAATAAATAAAGATAAGAGATTTTTATAAAATTATTAAAAAGATAAAACAGAAAAAAGATTTAAAAAATGTAAAAAGTAGGAAATTCATTTCACAAATAGATTTTTAAAATAATTAACAAATCAAATGAAGAGAAAAAGACACTAAAGATGATAAATAAAATTTGAAAAAATCAAGTTGATTTAATAAATGCTTCATCTTTTTAAAAAAGAAAATGTAACAACTATTAGTAACAAGAAAAACAATTTCATAAATTAAAGATTAAAATAGAGAAAGAATCATAAATGGGTATAACATGTTATTTTTTTATAAAAATAAAGAAAATAAAGTCAGAATCAAAAATGAAATTTATATAACTGCTAAAATAGTTAACACTTTTATAATTAAAAGGTGTTTAGCTAGAAAAACTAACCCTTCATATAATATGAGAAATTTAATAACCATAATTTAATTTTTAAAGTGCAAGAGAGGAATACTCTCTTCTCACATGTTATATAACAACATATTAAGATTAAAAAAAAGGCTAATGTCTAATATAATATTATTCAAGGAATTATTAATATGCCTAATACTCCATATTACGACACTTACTTGAATATAACTTTTATTATGGATTTCTTGAAAGATATTAAATAAGTTCTTTAAAATTAGTTAATTATGAATGTAAAGAATTTATTTTGGTTTTTCATTATTTTAGATGATAAATAAAAATTTAAAAAGTCATTTCATAATTTATGTGAGATATTTAATTGATGTTAAGAACTATATATGAATGTTTATTAAGTTATTTAAAATAAAAGATAACACAATAAAGAAGTTTAATGAAAATGAAGTTAAATGTAAAAAGTTTGTGGGAATTAATGTAAGGCATAGTGAAAGGCCTAATAACTTTATTGAAATTAAATTTATAACATTTGTACTCTATACATTTATGTCGCTTATATGAAAACTTTGGTAGTTGGCCAAGCCATATAAACATTATATGCTTCATAAGAGAAATTAAACAATTTTAAACTTATTGAAATGTGCTTAAAAAAGTATGTTTTAGGTTTATGTTATTACATGGTTAATGGGTGAAGTTATCAAAAGAGTTTGGAAATGAAAATTCTTCTATATATGCTTGATTGGTAGTATATGAAAGTTAATTTTTTATTTATTTTTGAATTGACTTATTGGGAAAAATGTATATGTTAAACGTTATGTTTCAAATAGATATTGTTAAGTTGACTAGTATATTTAGTTATGTTTATACAAAAAGAATAACGGCTTAATCTTGTAACTTAATTTAATTATGATATTTAAAATGATTTTTATATAAAAAAAATTACAGAGTCAAATGAAATCCCTGTCGTTTGATATGTTTGTATGGACTGTAAATTTCAAGTAAAAGTAACTGCACGTAAAGTTTCATTTAACATAAGGCCTTGGAATTCCACTCACATAACTCATCTCATTAATAATCCATTCGTATTCCAAAAAAAATTATGTTTAACCTTCATATAGACTTCATCAGCTTTTACTGTCTTGATCACTTCAGGCACAGCTGAAGCACTATTGTTGTTGTGCATAATCGTTCTAACTCCCGTACCAGTTGTTGTTCATAATCACTCCTAGCACAACCACAAAAGATCTACCAATCCAAACCTCAAACACACAGTATTTTCCCCAACAATACACAAATTGCAGTACTGTATATTTGGCACACAAATTACTCTAGAATTGGTCACCCTAGGACCTTTTGTCCCTTATATATCAGAGGTAGACTACTGACTGTATATACTCGTACGTCCATTATGTAAGTATGTTTCATTACACTCTCTCTTTCACACACACACCTAACTGTGCCACTGACATTCAGTGTTCTTCACTGTCCATTCTGGAACAAGAGTAAAAGATAGTCATGTGAATATGTGCTATCTGAATAAGAAATAAGGATTTCAAATAGTACACAAACAGAGCCTACTCTCTATGTGGAAAAGTTATCACGTGTGTGTGTGTGCGTATGCTGTCGTTGTGTTGACTGGGAAGTGGCCATAATCGGTGCACCTTTCCTTGACCACCTTATTGACTTTCATAGGCAGACAAAGAATTATACACACACGCAAGCCACTAAGATGTATGTATTTATACGTAATATATTATATATATGAAGATTGTATGAATCTAATCAAGAGTAGTCTCTCTCTCTATATATAGAGAGAGATAGGGTCTAATGCCTTTATGTTATAAATTTAAAAGTTCATTTAACCGAAAGACCTCTTGGAATACTCAGAGACCAATTGGAAGAAGTGTGAAGAGCTTCTTTCTAGCAGTTTGGCTGGCTCATCATATTCAGCTATCCGTCCTACAAACAAATAATTCCATAATCATAAGTTATACCATCTCTCTCTCTCTCACACACACGCACACACGCACACACAACTTACCATCATTGAGGACGAGCACATAGTCACTATCAACAACCGTAGGAAGCCTGTGAGCAATAGTGATAACAGTACAGCCCTGAAACTTGTTACTTATGGTGGACTGTATAACTCCATCAGTGGCACTGTCCACGGATGCAGTAGCCTCGTCCAGCACTAACACACGAGCTTGTTTAAGCATTACCCGTCCTAAACAAAACAACTGCCTTTGCCCCACACTCCAATTCTCCCCATTCTCAGTCACTGTTTAAAATCACAAAATTATTTAACAGTTAATTAAGTAATTAAAATTACCAGCTGATTCAAGTTTTCTTCTCTTTACTGCGTACCAAATCACCAGTTGACATTATCCAGCGCTATGTGAGCATATGAATATTAGATACATATGTCCCTAGTACATTCATATAATTTACTTACCCATATAGTGTATCAGAGTACTGTCCAAGCGGATCTAGATTGTAACGAACAGTGCCTTCAAAGAGTGTGGGATCTTGTGGAATGATACTTAACTTGGACCTCAGGTTGTGCAGTCCCATTTGATTATATCCACTCCATCGATGACAATCTTATAAAATTTACATAAAAAACATTATGCACGCACGCACGCACCCTTTATACAAAATATATATATGTACCTTTCCTGCTGCTGGCTCAATGATTCGGAAGATAGCTTGGATTAAAGTTGATTTTTCCACTGCCTGTTCTTCCCACAACACCTATTTTCTTGCCGCCAGGAAACTCACAGCTTAACCCGTGTAACACCAGCGGCGCATTCTCATTGTACCGTATCTAAGAAATAACTAAATAAACACACACACACACACACACACATGCACATGCACATTCCAGGGTATATGTTTAAATCTCCAAATAACAGCGTATGAGAATAAATAACATTAAGACTACAGTGTAGTTTAACTAATAAATGATATAATAGTGCAGTTTAGTTATACCTGGAGGTTTACGAGCCGGACATTTCCTTGTGAAGGCCAAGTCTGGGGAGGTTTACATGCTTCAATCTCCCAAGGTGCCTCACTTGAATACGAGTATATTGTTGAATGCGCTCCACGGATATTATTTTCTGCTCCACATTACATAGGTTCCATATGAACCACGAAAGTATCATGTTTATATTCAATCCATAAGTTACAGCAAGCCCAGCTAAACCTGTATCAAGTAAACAAAATCGTTAATAAAAACAGTATAATAATATATACATACATGCTTATATGCTTTATCCAAACACACACACACACAACTTACTCGGTTTGATGACCCCAGGGGGCAAAGAAATAAGCAAGATAAGACAGAACGAGAAGACAATATTTGTTAGAAGCTCAAGCCTCAGAGAAACCCACTCCATGGCAGCAGCAGAATAGAAAATGGCCCTCCCAGCACTGTCGACTAGATACAGGTTTCTCTTCACAAAACGCTCCTCCTGTTCAAAACCCCTTATAGTTGCTGCACCTGCTATAGTCTCTGCAAAATGGTGTATTATTGGTGCCTTCTGCACTCCTTGTATCCTTGCTAGTTCTCGACCAGATGAAATATAATATTTCTGTTTTAGAGAAAGTGTTTTTAATACATATACATCACACAGACACGCATACACACGCACACGCACACCTACCTGTAACATAATGCAGAGAATGGAAACTGGAACAAACACAATTAAGACTGGCCATGCAACTTGAGACATTACACCAATAATACACAGAAGCTGTATGGCTGCAAATCCAACGCCTCCAAGACGGTAAGGCACATCCAAGTCTAATGAACTTTGATCAGTAGAAGCCTGAAAAACAAACACAATGTTATCAACAAGGTATTATATATAAAGAGCACACAAACACACACACACACAGAGGTTACCCGACTGAGAATACGTCCAGTTGGTGTAGAATCAAAGAAAGACATCGGAGCATGAAATATAGAGTTGAGCATGTCAAAGAAGAACTTCTGAGACGTCTTTAAACCGATTATGTTAAGAAGTAAACTCTCATAAGGATGAAAAACGAAGCTCCTAATGAAAGCAATCCATATCCCATAATCAACCTATAAGTTCAAAATGAATATGAAATTGTACGAATTTAATCAACTAGCTAAGAGAGAGAGAGAGAGAGAGAGAGTGGAGAAGGGGAAGGACCTTGTAGAATTCAAATGAGTTCCTTGTTGCTTTGTTGTGGGAGTTTCACTGGCCATCCACCAATTGGATCCTATCTGAAGAAGTTGAAAGAAAAGCTGTGCAGCTAATATACATGGTATTAATCCTCCTTTGTATATTGCTGTGCAGTAGCTCCAATACACTTTCAAGTTAACATTCCCTATTGAACCATCGTTTAGTTCTAATGTTCACACACACACATATATATATGTATATGTATATTATGTATAAATATACTGATAATAAAATACATATAGTATCATAAGTTCTCTGTGTGTGTGTGTGTGTGTGTGTGTGTGTGGTGTGTAATAAGCCCGAGTGAATACCTTGTTCGCGTTCTTCTTCTTGGACAAGCTGTGCTATTTGTTCAACAGCCTCATTTTGTGCCTTAGATTCTACCTGTTCTTCAGTTTTTTCTTCATTATCCAAAATTTTTCTATGCTATCATCTGAAATGACATATGTATATGTATTGCTCGTTAGTTCATATCTGTACACATAGGAAAGCTACACACACGCACACGCACAAACCACAGAGACACACACCTAGTTTTAATGATTTATGGGCCTGATTAACAATATCCATGGCTTTGTTGTGTGCACCAACTAATTCACTGAAGTTGGTTGACTCTGTTAAAAGCTGGTTGTGAGTTCCAGATTGTTCTATATGACCATTCTTTAAAACCTGCAAAATACTGTAAGCATTAGCACATAATATATATGTGTGTGTGTATGTATATGTATATAGCTAAGACAAACATAAACATGTATAATGATATATCGCTATAATAAGTGTGTGTGTGTGTGAGAGAGAGAGTACCAAGATAAGATCAGCAACAGGTAAGAACTCCATTTGATGCGTCACTAGAATCATTGTCTTGGACGCCAATGCACCCAGAACACATTCCTAAAATTGTAGGAATTGAATGACTTTTAAATTATATGTAAACTCTCTCCTCCCTCTTCTCACACACACACACACACACACACTCTGTAGTACTAACCTTGAAAATTTGAGTTCCTGTTTGAACATCTACAGCACTGAATGGATCGTCAAGGAGATAAATATCTGCATCCTGATACACTGCTCGAGCAAGTTGTATTCTCTGCTTCTGTCCACCGCTTAAGTTAATTCCACGTTCTCCAATCTCAGTTTGATCACCATATGGAAGCACCTTAGAAATATATAAACTTAAGTACACGTCTATATGATGTGTGTATATGTGTTGTATATGTGTGTGTAACCACCTCAAGATCTTTCTTCAGTTGGCAAATCTCCAAAACATAATCATACTTCTTTCTATCCATGGGACTTCCAAAGAGTATGTTATCTTCAATTTTTCCACTTTGTATCCATGCTGTTTGGCCTACATATGCTGTTCTTCCCCTCACATGCACCTAAAATCAGGTATATTCGTTAGTAATGCTTAATATGTATGTAGAAATATGGCTCTGATACACAAGTGCAAGTGTATGTTACCTGTCCAGAAATCTTTGTCATTTCTCCAAGAAGACAAGAAAGTAAGCTTGACTTGCCTGAACCGACAACCCCGCAAA
Organism: Selaginella tamariscina; assembly: GCA_003024785.1. Classification (NCBI taxonomy): domain Eukaryota; kingdom Viridiplantae; phylum Streptophyta; class Lycopodiopsida; order Selaginellales; family Selaginellaceae; genus Selaginella; species Selaginella tamariscina. The sequence goes on from PUQB01000008.1 coordinate 985,627, forward strand.
CCATCACAGTCATCCCTTCCCGTACATTGAGGTTAATTCTGTGCAAAGTAACCTTATCACCATCCCAGCTGAACTCTCCATCTTCCATTCGTATGGCATACTCATAAGACCCAGCATCTATATTAGATCAACAACTAATTACACATATATATAGATTACACACGGGCGCACGCACACACACACTCCTTGTATGTACCTCCTTCTCGTAAAACAGCATCATCCTGGAGCTCTTGCTCCTGCATGTACCTGCTCAGACGGCCAACCGAGACTCTTGCCTGAGGTTAACAAACTAATTAGTTGAAATCCAGATATAGAACTAGATAAAGATGTACTTCACATATTACACCCCAACACACTCTTCTGATAATACTTATACAATTAGACATATATTCATATACCTATTGTTAATGATATGAATATGTGGGTGTGTACACACCACACACACACATGTAGTATAGCTTGTCGGCGTACATTGCACCAACAACAACAACAACAACTAGCAGAGAGTATTTATATTTTACCTGCGCAAAAGCAGATAAACATTCTGGAAAGCTGGTGAGGGGCTGCTGAAGAATTCTGAAAGTTGCAAGAGCCGATAACACTCTTCCTGTAGTAAGAGGTATCTTCAACAACACGCATGATCCGAATGTGAATACTCCCACAATACTTGGGCTCACCCAGTATAGGAAAGTTACTGCCGCCTGTAAAACATAATCCAAGTTAGTACATTAGTAGACCACATTCTACTGCTTTGTGCACACACACACACACGTCTATAGTCAATATACAATACCATAAACGATTTTAGATAACCCCTAACCTCTACCTCTAAACGGATTGCTTCAGAAATGTGTGTGTGTGTGACATATACTATACCTGTGCACAGAAGGTCTTTTTTAAGGATTTATATTCAACATATCGAAGATCCTCAAGCTTCTTTAGATAAGCTTTTTCCCAGGCCTGGAGTTTTAATATCTTCATACTTTTTAAACACTCGGTGGTTGCTCTCATACGAACATCTTTGGCTTGCATTATCTCATCTTGATATTTCTCTGTCAAATATAACATCAAGAATTAAATAATAAAGTTTAAAAGATTATACTATTGAAAGTTCTTACATCACATTATTAAGCTCTCTTCTCTCTCTCTCTCTCACACACACACACACACACACACACAGAGTTAATAACTTAAAAGTAATTACCGAGCATCCTGCTAAGTGGTGCATTACAGGCCACTGTCAAGATTGTTGCAACTATTGTGGCAATTGCTGCAAGCCCCACTTTGCTATATAATATGGTCAAGGCTAGGACTAACTGTAAAGCTATATTAGTATTTGTATCATATTGTTGTGCCCACGCACGTACCTGAAATGGTACCATCCACATGTCATGCATGTACCAAGTAAAGTCTAAAATCCTTTGAATGTCCACTGCCATGTAATTAACAATCTCTCCACTAGTGTGACTTTGCCTTGACTGGTTCGACAACCTTAAACCCTTTCGATATACACATGCTGTTAACGCTGCCCTTATCTTCACTGCTAGAGCTTGCACCTAAACATGTCTAAAACTGTCAATATATACTCATAGTATATATTACATACGCGCGCGTGTGTGTTATACGAACCAAGAAAAGCCATTGCCGGAAAGCAAAATTCTCCACTATCTTTGTCCCAAGAAAAGTAGTAACCAAAATCGCACCTTCATGACGGAACCTCCTTACACCACTGAGTTATGGAGATTAGTCATCAATTAAAGTACAATTGATAATTAATAAGAACATTAACAAGTATTAATATGAAAACATGGAGTGTATATGATTATACTAATTACCTCAAATACGTTACAAAGTCGTCAATCAAATATGGTCCTACGTATTGAGACAGGGAGTTTATAACCACAAGAAATCCAACTACGGTAGCCTCCTTCCAGAAACACTTGATAAGAGTTCTCATTAAGGAGCGTCCTCCAGAGCTGACTTCCCTTGACTGCTCGCTGACCTCCTCCGGTGACTGTTCTTTTTCTGGCCCTTTCTTCTTCCATTCCTCTTCAAATTTGCTGGACGCTTGCATAAGCACGGTGTACATCTGCTAGCTGAGGGAGGTCCTCAGGCTGTTACGTTTATATATTAGTTACAAATATGCAACACATATAGAATGCTATATAATAAAGTATAGTATCTACATTGTATATTACTGAACTGTTGATAATCGGATAATATATATGACATTGCCTCATTGACAAGCATTACCACGTAGACCACAAATGTTACACCTAAGCATATGTGTGTGTACACATGTATCTACGTATATTCATATGTGTGTGTATGTATGTATATTATACCTCGAGACGTCGTTTTGCACCTGTTGCAAGTAGGGGATTGAGCCATGAAAACACAAGGACGCTGTATATTCCTGCGGTACTGTATGGAGTGACATCATCCTCAGCTTTTGTATGGACTCCATCATTTAGTAGGGGCTCTTCAAGGCTGCTTTCGTGTATCTTTCCTGTCTTACCCCGAATTGAAGCCCACAACAGTAGAACATTCGCTGGAACCGAAGCGCAAGCGACTAATCCCACTAAACACTTCTGTAAACTAGCGTTTAGAATTCCACGACTCTCTCTCTCTCTCTCTCTCTCTCACACACACACACACACACACACACATTGAAACTTCCAACACTCTGATCTGACTCCTTGAACGAATTAAACAATAATATATTCTCTACAGTATCGTTGACATCACGTATTGTCTCGTACATAAATATCATTAAATCAATATATAATTCAAAATATAATATATTGAATATAATTAATTACTAAAAAAATATGAAGTAATTTAAAAAGATTATAATATATAACTGGGTAGATCTTTTGTAAGTAGTTTACCTGTGGAGGAGTCTTGAAGACCACCATGAAAATCACAGGCTGAATGAAGATTGTGAAAAATGAAAGTATCCACCATACTCTCAGAATTGGTAAAATCTTGTTGGCTTGTGTTAAATGGAGAGCAATTAATGAAACTAACCATGTCAAACCTTGAGTGACAAGCTCCACGAATATGAGCACATTTTGCAAGTTCCTGTTTTGCCATTGATGATACGCAAGCCAGATTGCACAACCAAGGTTTACCACCACAAGATAGAATGATCCGAGCTGCAGAGTTGGATAAAACCCGAGTACTTCACATTGGATTTGCCATTGCTCTCCTTCTTAAACCGATGTACTAAGTAAGTGAATACGAACAAAACATCAAGTCCAATGATAAGAGCTGCGGAACATTCAATCCAGGAAAATGTGTTCTGAGCCACTGCAAAACATTATACATATATATATATACACACACGTGTGTGCGCGTGTGTGTGAATTAAAAGAGAAATTCGATCATGCCTACTGAGAGGAACATGTGTTCTCTTGGTGAGCCCTCCAACAAATCAGGGTTTTCTTAAATATATATATGAAACTTACTTGACTTGCAGAACACTCAAACCAGTTAATAAGTCCCTGTTTTTTTTTGTGCTTGAATATTTTTTCCAAACAAATTATAATAAATAATCTATAGCCTGATTAATTTCATTTTTAATACATATTTGACTCGTTTTAATTTTAAAATAAATCTATATTAAACTTGCAAGCCTCTTTAAAGCGTACATAATTTTGTAGTTAAAAAGTAGGTATTGTAAAGTAGTGTACGGTATACGTGTGAGTACTCCATGTGTCAATCCCGTGTGTTGCACAGAAAACTGTGTGTAATTTTCCGGTAATAAAAAATTTCCTAAATAAGGTTAATTTAATTCATTTTTCTAAATATAATATTATTTTTCGATTATATTATATATATATATATATATATTTGTTCTGTTTTCTTTTGGCGGCAGTGAATACGGAAGCATGTCATTAAACACAAACCAAATTTGAAAGTGACTAGTTGATAGTGAGTGCTCTTCCTTCTTTATATTCATATTGCACTTTGTTTTCTTTTAAATTTATAAATTTAAGAATTCATTCAGAAATAATGTTACCACTGATTAAATTATTCTATGTGACTGTTCATTAGCATTATTAGTTCGACAAAGCTTTAGGATAACACATGTTCTATTTTATTATTTAAAATGTATATTGAAACATTCAGACAATTTTTTTAATAGTATATAATTTAACAATTAATGAATCTTTTGTATTATTTAGTATCAAAGTTTGATGTTTGGCTCAACAAGCATATCCTAACATAATAAATCTAATTAAACTTAATATGTTATGGTGGTCATGCTACTTAATTAATTAAATTCAGTATTCTATAATAAATGATGGATATTTTACATTAGATAGTGATAGTCAAAGTCAATGATATATTTATTTAATTATTACAACAAAGGCAAATGATGTGCAAATGCAATTATTTATTAAAGTTGTTCTCGTGTTGAGGGTTCACTCTATAGTCAACTCATTAGTATAATCCATATAATCTTCCAACTCATATTCATATTTAAATTTATTAAGGTATGTAATATCCACGTGTATGGCTGATGTGCACATACTATTATTAGCATAGTAGATTTTAATAATCGTCATATTGAATTCAATCTGGACCACTTGCTCTTGTATATAAGTTAGGGTTTTTGAGTTAATGATATACACATTTCTATATTCCAAGTTTTCGCATTGGTGGTGTCAAGCCAAGATCCAAGAGCGAGGAGGCTTGACTCAGGAGTAGGACAAAACTTGTTCCTTCCGAGTTCTCGCATTAGTGGTGTCAAGTCACGATCCAAAAGTAAGGAGGTTTGACTCAGAAGTAAGACAATAACTAGAAACAAAACGAGAATAGGAAGCAAGGAGCAAGACAAGAACAAGACAAGAATGATCGTAAAATGATTGGTGTTGATAGTAACTGATTGTACAATAATTAGGTCGAAACTTTTATGTTCAATCTAATCATGAGCCTAATCTAGTCATGAACTAAAAATGATGACCCTTATCATGTAAGTATATCTTATAAGCATATCCTGTATTTCGTATCCTGTATCCTATATCTCGTATTTTACATCCTGTATCAAGTTGTGACAGCACCTTCTCCCTAAGGATGAATTCCACAAGTCTTGGGACCTGGTTTAACAGGATAACGGCGACAGAAGACAACAACTTTGGAAGAAGCATGGAGTAAATTGGATATAGGTTCCCAAGTGCGATTGATAGGTAAATAATCTTTCCAATCCACCAAGTATTGAAGTTGGCGGTGATGAAGACGAGAATTAAGGATGGCTGCAACTTTGTACTCATGTTCATCATCAATGACCATAAGAGGGGAGGAGAAGAAGTACAACCAAGAAAATAAGAAGGATGATACGATTCCAATAAAGAGGTATGAAATACAAGATGAAGTTTCACCATAGATGGAAGCTCTAGTCGAAAAGTTATAAGATTGACCTCAGTCGCAATCCTATAAGGGCCTAATCGTTGAAAATTCAACTTAGAAGAAGGTATGTTGGTGCGAATATATCGACGAAGAAGCCACACGAGATCAACAATTTTGTATGCATGTGCCGGCTGACGATGAGCATCAACATGACTCTTGTACCGTTCCTGTGCTTGCTAAAGATGAACCCAGAGATCATTCTGTACATGACGAAAATGCTGAAGACAATCCTGTACTGCAGAAGTAGAAGAAGGAGAAGCAAAGTCAAAACGTGGATGGTAGCCTGTAAGAGTGAAGAAAGGTGTCTGGCTTGTAGATGCGTGAACGGAGTTGTTATAGGTAAACTCCGCCATAGGAAGAAGGTCCAACCAGTTGTCTTGTTGGTAACTGATGAAGCAGCGAAGATATTGCTCCAAGGTTTAAATCGTGCATTTTGACTGCCCATTAGTTTGCGGATGATATTATAAAGAAAGATCCGCTTTAACTTGTAAATTTCGGAGAAGCTCTCGTCAAAATCTGGACATGAATTGTGGGCCTCGATTAGAAATAATGCTTCAGGAAAACCATGATGTTGGAACACTTTGCGGATCACCAACTCAGTAGTTGTCTGGCTTGTAGCCATCTTATTACATAGGAAATGAGCATGTTTGGTGAAATAGTCAAACTGCATCAAATCCACGAGAAGAAGGAAGATCTGTAAGGAAATCCATAGAAATGGATCTCCAAGGAGCAGAGGGAACAAGAAGAGGACGAAGAAGATTAGAGGGCGTGTGACGAGGCATCTTTGACTTGTTGCAAGTGTCACAACTCCATACAAACTTTTCCACAAAATCTTGCAACCCAAGCCACCAATAGTTGTGAGTCACCAACTCAATTGTCTTGGCCACGCCAAAATGTCCTGTAACCAGGGTATCATGACAATCTTGTACCACACGAGTCCTGTGAACACCAACAGGAATGTACAGGAGACCTTCCCGGTATAGGAGTCCGTCCTGTATGGAAAACAACTTATAGTCTGTACGGGAATTGGAAGAAGAGGAGCTTGCGATATTAGGATTAATGTGTGAGAACACATTCTTTGCCAAGTCATCTATAGCCAATTACAAACGAATGTCTTGTAGTAGTGTTGAATCTGCTGGAGCATGATGAACCTGTAGTGCTGCAAGCCGAAATCGATCAGGACCCAACAACACTTGCTTTTGACAGTTATATGCGGGATCACCTAGGATCGGTGCAAGGTAAGAGCGCCTAGACAATGCATCCACTTTGCCTTTTCGAAAACCAGGCCTGTAGACGATGACAAAATCAAAACGTGATAGGAATTTTGCCTACCTAGCCTATCGCCAATTGAGAACTCAAGCCGTTTGAAAAAACTCCAGGTTCTTATGATCCGTAAGAACTTGTACATGATGCGTAGCACCTTCCAGGAAGTGTCATCACTCCTCGAACGAATTCACAATGGCCTTGAGTTCCTTATTATAAATCTCGTAATTGATCTTCGCCGAAAGGAACTTACGAGAGTGAAAGGCATACAGGATGGAGTAACTTGTCTTTTTTAATTTGTGATAGGATAGAACCTATTGCAAAGTCCGAAGCATCTGCTTCAACGAAGAAGGGACGAGAAGGATTAGGATGTGCTAAAATTGGAGCTGTCGTGAAGGTGTCCTTAAGTGCTATGAATGCATGTTCTGCCTTATTAGACCAAGAGAAATCCCATGTGCGCTTGGTGAGTTCTATGAGTGGAAGTATACGCTTGGAAAAGTCCTATATGAATCGCCTGTAGAAGTTTGCAAAACTAAGGAAATATTGTACGTCTCGTACAGACTTGGGCCTCTACCACTCCACAATAGTCTTCACCTTGTGCATGTCCATGAAAACACCAGCAAGAGAGACGATGTAGCCCAAGAATTCCATAGTATCCCTGCCAAAAAAACACTTCTTCAACTTTACATACATGCCATGCTCGCGAAGCCTCTGTAGAACTAGTCGTACATGGTTGTCATGTGCCGCCTGGTCCTTGGAGAAAATCAAAATGTCATCGAGGTAGATCATCACAAATTAGTCCAAGAAGTCGTGAAAGATGTCGTTCACCATGTGTTGGAACACAGCTGGGGCATTGGTAAGTTTGAAAGACATCACCGTGTACTCGAAATGTCCATACCTTGTACGAAAGGTAGTCTTCCACTCATCGCATAGACAAATCCATATAAGATTGTAGACCCCTCATAAGTCGATCTTTGTGAACACCTTTGCTCCTTGTAGCCGATCGAGAAGTTCCGGGATCAATGGCAATGGGTACCGGTTCTGGATGGTGACTTGATTCAAACCCTTGTAGTCCACAATTAAACGCAAACTCCTATCTTTCTTTTTGACAAAGAAGATAGGTGCTCCTGCATGGGACTTTGAATGACGAATGAAGCCGAATGCCAAGTTGTCCTCAATGTACTGGCAAAGAATCTTCAATTCAATAGGTGATAGTGCATAAATCGGTCCGAACGGTGGCGTCTTCCCTTCCGCAATATCGATAGGATAGTCGTAGGACCTGTGAATAGGAAGAACTGCAGCCTTGTGCTTATTAAAAACTTCCTAAAAGGAGTGATACTTGGATGGCAAGGAAGAAGTAAAAGGAGGAGACGGGGATTGAAAATTATGAAAGTCAAATACAGGAGAGGTAGAAGAGAACGTAGGAGTTACTTGAAAAGAAAAAAGATGAAAAGGAGCAGAATCAATGGCAAGTTCATGCATAATAGTGGTAAGAACTCGGAGAAAAGGAGGGAGCTGTGAATGAAAAAGAGGAAAAATCTTGGGGGATGGAACAAAAGAAGAGTAATGAAAAGAGGTAGGATTGGGGAAAACCTGTGCGGATGTTGGCAAGTGTACAGAATTAAAAGAATCCTGTACAGAAGTCTGTGAATGCACAGGAGTGAGGAGAGCTTGAGAATGTGCTAACGAACTGACAAGAGGTGGATCCTGTTGAGGAGGAACCTTCGACACTAATACAGGATTGGAAGAACCCTATATAGAAATCCATGAACTTATAGGAGTGGAGAGAGGTTATGGATATGCTGAGGAACTGACATGAGGTGAATCAGGAGTGGAGAGAGGTTATGGATATGCTGAGGAACTGACATGAGGTGAATCAGGAGTGGAGAGAGCTTGCAGATGTGTTGATGAACTGATATGAGGTCAATCCTGTCAAGGAGGAATCTTTAACACTGGTACAGAAACAAGCACGGTCAATCCTGTAGCTTGTACTGCCTCAGACACTAAGGTCGTATCCTGCACGCAGGAAGGTACATGATTGATCATGGCTGTCAGAGAGGAAAACGTGAGCATCCTAGACCTCCAAGATTTGCAACCATGAATCATGGCATGCCCAAAACGATGAGAGTCGTCTAAGACTTGATCAAGTTGAAAGAAATCGAACAGTTGAATGTGCCATGAGTGCAAGAGAGAGGTGTGGTAGCATGGGTAACTGTGCCAGAAGCAATCAGACGACCATCTGCCACTTCTACAGGAACTGCACACTTCAACTTCACCATTGGAATGCCATGCTGAGTTGCAAAAGTGTCATCCATGAAGCATGCATTTGCACCAGTGTTTAACAGGGGAAACTCTTTGAGCTCTCGATTATTGAGGCAAATGTGTACAGGAAACTTGAGCAACAGAATGGTGTGAGCAGCACAAATGGAGCCTGCACCTATGTTCAACTTCGCGGCTCCTAAACGAAGTGAACATTAAAGTTTTTCGATTGAACTTCAGCTTCAACTTCATACGTCTTGAACTTTTTAGCTTTAATAGGACATTCTGTCACTTTATGTCCTGCTTCACCATAATACAAGCATAAGTTCTCACCGCAACAATGTTACTTCTCCGTAGCTGAAAGTGGGCCACACTTGTATTTTTCAACCTCCATAGGAACTACTCTAGAAGGTATTATAAGAACATGTGCTACATCTACATGATTGGCTTGCAAGAACTGCTGACGGGATTTTTCCTAACGACACTCAAACAAACAGTTGTCGCAGCGAATGGCCTGTTGCATGATTTCCACTAATGTTTGGGCATCTAGTAACGTAAAAAGAAGGTCCTTTATGTCATCCCTCAACCCAAAATAGAAGTGTTCGATCAATGCAGTCTCGTCCCATGAAATGTTTATGCAAAGTTGTTAAAATTCAGATGCATAAATGGAAGCTAGTCGGGATCCTTGTGTGAGCTTCTGTAACTTTGTGCATGCAAAACGGTACTTATTGGGGTCTCCAAAATAAGCTTCAAAGGTAGCCACGAATCCTTCAAAGTCTTTCATCAATGGGTCGTCACGCTCCAGCAAAGGGGCAACCCAAGCCCGTGGAGATCCAGCTAATAAGGATGCCAAAAAGCTAACATTTTGTGCATTAGTCAAGTAACGGCATGGTTACATGCGGATCAAAAGTCTGATCTAATTCAGGAAACCTTGAAAATCGGCACGATTACCACTGAACTTCTCTGGCATGCTGATTTTTGGTTCTGAAGAAGAATTCAATGGAGAGGAAACCACGGATGTTTGAGAGAGAGCCTGCTCAACAGCCTTGGAGGATGCATTAACAACTGCATCCGCCGCATTGGTGGAACCTTGCAAACCTGTGACCACTTAGCACAAAGTGGCCAACTCATGAAGTAACATTTGGTGCTCGTGTTGAAATTGCTCAAAATCTGCCATGATCCGTGAAAGAAAGAAGAAGAAAAGCAAGGAAGAAAAACTAAGGAAAAAAAAATAATTGGAAATCGGGGAGCTATGAAAGCAATTACTATTAAACTGTCAAGCCATGATTCAAGAGCAATAAGGCTTGACTCAGGAACAGGACAAGAACTAGGAACAAGACGAGAACAAGAAGTAAGGAGCAAGACAAGAACAAAACAAGAATGATCGTAGAATGACTGGTGTTGATATCTGTGACCACTTAGCACAAAGTGGCCAACTCATGAAGTAACATTTGGTGCTCGTATTAAAATTGCTCAAAATCTGCCATGATCTGTGAAAGAAAGAAGAAGAAAAGCAAGGAAGAAAAACTAAGGAAAAAAAAAAAATTGGAAATTGGAGAGCTATGAAAGCAATTACTATTAAACTGTCAAGCCATGATTCAAAAGCAATAAGGCTTGACTCAGAAACAGGACAAGAACTAGGAACAAGACGAGAACAAGAAGCAAGGAGCAAGACAAGAACAAAACAAGAATGATCGTAGAATGACTGGTATTGATAGTAACTGATTGTACAACAATTAGGTCGGAGCTTTTATGCTCACAACTCCAAGAGCTAATCTGGTCATGATCATGAGCTAAAAATGGTGACCCTTATCCTATAAGTATATCCTATAGATATATCCTATAAGCATATCCTATAGGCATATCCAGTAGGCATATCTTATAGATATATCATGTAGGCATATCCTGTATCCCGTATCCTGTATCTTGTATCCTGGAAATCTAAAACTAAGAATATTTTAGAACCCAAAAAAAAAAAAATTCAAAAATAGAAAGAATAGTTTTGATAATACGCTTTGTGTCTAATTAACAATCAAATCTAAAGGTGAAACATTTTTAAGTTCATTAATGTTACATCACATACAACTAATTAAGTCCCTCATTCAACACTCGCCTTTATCATGTATAATAATAATTTATACATATAGATTCAATAAGTATTGTCTTAATTTGTACGTTGAAGAACCATTTCTTATTACAATAAAATTATAAATACATGGTTAATCAATTATTATAAAGAAAGTTATAACCAAGTTTTGTTGTAACTCACATATAAGTGAAGCCTAACATGATATGTTTCAAGAACTCTTGGAAGGTGCCTTGGCTTTGGAAGCCAATAGTGCTAGGATACACTATATTTACATGGTCCCCCTTTTTATAGTGGGTTTACATTAAATTGCATTCTCATGTATAAAATTATGCATGTGTATTTCTTTACTCTTGAGCAACTTACTCAAACTCCATAAGGTTTCCAAGTTAAAGTAAAACCCCTAACTTGGGGCTTTCCACCTCGTACATAAAAGCCAATCTTTTTATACTTAAAAACGTAATCTTAATGTGAGTATTTCTTGTTATATACAAAGTTGGAGACTTATTCAAATAATCTTTTATTAGTGTTTAACTTATTTCAAAGTTCAATAATATATTTACAAAATATTATGTATTTAAGTTATAAGGATAATTCTTTTAAAGGTTTTCATGGCTTATTTATTTAGTTGTATCCTAAAGTTTTTAAGATTATACTTAATGAATACATTATTTTTAAGGAGGCAACACTCTCTAACCAAATGTATATTGTTACCACATTTAAAATATTTTTTATGGCTTAGATTAATATAATATTTGAATTTTTATCAAATTCTCTTTCTTTGGGGATTTTACAATTGAATTATTAAATCATTTGAAAAGCAAACTTTGAGAACTTCAAAAGTTGTAACAACTTCTACTAACAAAATATAGTAATGGTCAAGTTATTATATTGTGTGCACTCCTTAAAATCATTATTATGAAAATATTTAAAAGGAAAAAAATTATATTTTAAACTCCTTATTCACCAATCAATAACTATTTTCTTTATCTACACTTACATTAACATAAAAAATTGTAGTATGCAATGGCTTATATGACCTATTTTAAATTATAATTCCTTATAAAAAAAATTTTAAGGTTGCCAAAAATATGGGCAACATGCAATGCAATGTTGTTTTAAGGGTTGTTAAAATATGTGATAGAATATAATTTAGAATATATAATTATTTTTTATTAATTAAAAGTTGCACTGAGTAGTTAGAATAGGTTGGGTGTGGAATAAAGTTAAAAAAGGGCAATAAAGAAGCATTAACAAGTAAAAAATAAAGATAAATAAATAAAGAAAAGAGATTTTTATAAAATTATTGGAAAAAAAGAGATAAAAAAAATGTAAAAGGCAAGAAGTTCACTTCACAAAGAAATTTTTAAAATAAAAATAATTAACAAATTAGATAAAGAAGAAAAAGACACTGAAGATGATGAATAAAATTTTAAAAAATCAAGTTGAGTTAATAAATGTTTTATTTTTTTAAAAAGAAAATGTAACAACTATTACTAATAAGAAAAACAATCTCATAAATTGAAAATTAAAATGGAGAAGGAATTATAAATGGGCATAACATGTTATTGCTCTTATAAAAAGTGAAGGAAATAAATTTAGAATCAAAAGTGAAATTTATATAGTTGCCAAAATGATTAACACTTTTATAATTAGAAGGTGTTTTATGCTACAAAAACTAATCCTTCATGCAACATGAGAAATCTAAGAACCATGATTTAATTTTTCAAGTGTAAGACAAAAAGGAGAGAGAAATAATCTCCCTCTCACAAACATATTAAGATTTAAAAAAAGGCTAATGTTCAATATAGTATTGTTTAAGAAATTGTTAATATGCCATATTATGATACTTACTTGAATGTGACTTTTACTATAGATTTCTTGAAAGATATTAAACAAGTTCTTTAAAACCATTTAATTATGAATGTAAAGAATTCACTTTCGTTTTTCATTATTTTGAATGACAAATAAAGGTTTAAAAAGTCATTTAATAATTTATGTGGGATATTTAACTGATGTTAAGAACTATATAAGAGTGTTTGTTAAGTTGTTTAAAACAAAAGATGACACGACAAAGAATTTAATAATGAAAATGAAGTTAAATGTAAAAAAGTTTGTGGGATTAATGTAATGCTATGCAAGGCATCATGAAAGGCCTAATAACTTTATTAAAAATCAAATTTACAACATTTGTACTATATGTATTTGTATCACTTTTATAGAAAACTTGGTAGTTGGCCAAGTTGTGCAAACATTACATGTTTTATAAAATAAATTAAACGATTTTAAACTTGTTGAAATGTGCCTTAAAAAAGTATGTTTTAGGTTTATATTATTATGGTTATCAAGTGAAGTTATGGAAAGAGCTATGGAAATAATGTTTGTTCTTCTTATAGTGTTTGGAAAGGAAAATTCTTTTATATATGCTTAATTGGTAATGTATGAAATTTAGTTATTTATTTATTTTTTAATTAAATTCTTGGGAAAAATGCATACTTGTACTCGAACGCGTTTGGGTCTTTGTTAGCATTCTTCTGAACACTCTTACTCGAACACGTACGAGTTGCGTATGTAACCTTTTAAAAGCAAATACAGAATCTTTTATAATATATTGAATCTTTTAAAATATATGGAATCTTTTATTGCATTAGCATGATGAAGCGAAACAAAGCAATCTTTGGGATGAACATACTCTGCAAGGCTCTTCTTATGCTAAGGGACGTGGCCAAAGTAGCTGGACATGCAAGTAGCTGTGCAAGATACCCTTGATGAGTTTGTTGATGAAGATGTTTTGGCAACAGAAGCATACAAGGTTGTTGAGGAGGATGAAAGTAATTCAAATTCTTAAATAGATGAAGAGGAATGGGAAGATAAAATGATTTTTAATTTAAATAAAACATATTTAAAATTAATTAATTATTAGTTAATCATTTCTTAATCATGTTTAGATTAAAATTCCCAAATGCGTTCCCTAATTTTTGTTTGACATACTCAACTTGTACGGGTTGAATACGTTTTAATACGTTTGAAACGTTCTACTACAAATATGGAAAAATGTATATTTTGAACATGATGTTTGAAATAGATATTGTTAAGTTGACTAGTATATTTAGTTATGTTATATACAAAAATAAACAATGGCTTAATCTTATAACTTAAATTTAATTATGATATTTACTTTTGATATTTAAAATAATTTTTATATAAAAAATTTACAGAGTCAAATGTAAGGTTAAATCCTTTTAAAAATCCATGTCGTTTGATATGTTTAACTGTAATTTTCAAGGAAAAGTAACTGCATTTAAAGTTTCATTTAACATAAGGTCTTGGAATTCCACTCACATAACTCATCTCATTAATAATCCATTCGTATTCCAAAACAGAATTACTCTCTTTTTTATGTTTAACCTTCGTATAGACTTCGTCATCTTTTACTGTCTCGATCACTTCAGGCACAGCTGAAGCACTATTGTTGTTGTGCATAATCACTCTAACTCGCATACCAGTTGTTGTTGTTCATAATCATTCTAACTCCGCTACCAGTTGTAGCACAACCACAAAAGATCTACCAATCCAAACCTCAAAACACACAGTATTTTCCTCCAACAATACACAAAATTGCAGTACTATATATTTGGCACACAAATTTAATACTTTACTCTAGAATTCAACTGACCCATGGTCACCTTTTGTCCCTTATATATCATAGATAGACTACTGACTGTATATACTCGTACGTCCATTATGTAAGTATGTTTCATTACACTCTCTCTCTCTCACACACACACACCTAACTGTGCCGCTGACATCCAGTGTTCTTCATTGTCCATTCTGGAACAAGAGTAAAAGGTAGTCATGTGAATATGTGCTATCTGAATAAGAAATAAGGAGAGCCTACTCTGTATGTGGAAAAGTTATCACGTGTATGTGTGTGCGTATGCTGTCGTTGTGTTGACTGGGAAGAGGCTATAATCGGTGCATCTTTCCTTGACCACCTTATTGACGTTCATAGGCAGACAAAGAATTATACACACGCGCAAGCCACTAAGATGTATGTATTTATACGTAATTATATACTATATATTGAAGATTGTATGAATCTAATCAAGAGTATAATGTTATAACATTTAAGAGTTCATTTAACCAAAAGACCTCTTGGAATACTCAGAGACCAATTGGAAGAAGTGTGAAGAGCTTCTTTCTAACAGTTTGGCTGGCTCATCATATTCAGCTATCCGTCCTACAAACAAATAATTCCATTATACCATCTCTGTCTCTCTCTCTCTCTCTCACACACACACACACACGCACACACAACTTACCATCATTGAGGACGAGCACATAGTCACTATCAACAACAGTAGAAAGCCTGTGAGCAATAGTGATAACAGTACAGCCCTGAAACTTGTTACTTATGGTGGACTGTATAACTCCATCAGTGGCACTGTCCACGGATGCAGTAGCCTCGTCCAGCACTAAAACACGAGCTTGTTTAAGCATTACCCGTCCTAAACAAAACAACTGTCTTTGCCCCACACTCCAATTCTCCCCATTCTCAGTCACTGTGTAAATCACAAAATTGTTTAACTAAGTAAATAGTTAATTAAGTGATTAAAATTACCAGCTGATTCAAGCTTTTCTTCTTTACTGCGTACCAAATCACCAAGTTGACAATTATCCAGTGCCTACGTAAAGAGTATATGAATATTAGATACATATGTCTCTACGTACATTCATATAATATTACTTACCTCCCATAGTTGTGTATCAGAGTACTGTCCAAGAGGATCGAGATTGTAACGAACAGTGCCTTCAAAGAGTGTGGGATCTTGTGGAATGATACTTAACTTGGACCTCAGGTTGTGTAGTCCCATTTGAGTTATATCCACTCCATCGATGACAATCTTATAAAATTTACATCAAAAACATTATCAACACACACACACACGCACGCACGCACACACCACTTATACAAAAGATATATACGTACCTTTCCTGCTGCTGGCTCAATGATTCGGAAGATAGCTTGGATTAAAGTTGATTTTCCACTGCCTGTTCTTCCCACAACACCTATTTTCTTGCCGCCAGGAAACTCACAGCTTAACCCGTGTAACACCAGCGGCGCATTCTCATTGTACCGTATCTAAGAAACAACTAAATAAACACACACACACACACACATGCACACTCCAGGGGTATATCCAAATAACAGGGATACATATCAAATTTGCCGTATGAGAATAAATAACATCATTTAGAATACAGTGTAGTTTAATAATAGTGCAGTTTAGTTATACCTGGAGGTTTACGAGCTGGACATTTCCTTGTGAAGGCCAAGTCTGGAGAGGTTTACATGCTTCAATCTCCCAAGGTGCCTCACTTGGAATACGAGTATATTGTTGAATACGCTCCACAGATATTATTTTCTGCTCCACATTACATAGGTTCCATACGAACCACGAAAGTATCATGTTTATATTCAATCCATAAGTTACAGCAAGCCCAGCTAAACCTGTATCAAGTAAACAGAATCGTTAAGTAAAACAGTATAATAAATATATACATACATGCTTATATGCTTTATCCAAACACACACGCACACAACTTACTCGGTTTGATGACCCCAGGGGGCAAAGAAATAAGCAAGATAAGACAGAACGAGAAGACAATATTTGTTAAAAGCTCAAGCCTCAGAGAAACCCACTCCATGGCAGCAGCAGAATAGAAAATGGCCCTCCCAGCACTGTCGACTAGATACAGGTTTCTCTTCACAAAACGCTCCTCCTGTTCAAAACCCCTTATAGTTGCTGCACCTGCTATAGTCTCTGCAAAATGGTGTATTATTGGTGCCTTCTGCACTCCTTGTATCCTTGCTAGTTCTCGACCAGATGAAATATAATATTTCTGTTTTAGAGAAAGTGTTTTTAATAGATATACATCACACAGACACACATACACACGCACACGCACACCTACCTGTAACATAATGCAGAGAATGGAAACTGGAACAAACACAATTAAGACTGGCCATGCAACTTGAGACATTACACCAATAATACACAGAAGCTGTATGGCTGCAAATCCGACGCTTCCAAGACGGTAAGGCACATCCAAGTCTAATGAACTTTGATCAGTAGAAGCCTGAAAAACAAACACAATGTTATCAATAATAACGTGAACAGGAATACGTACTAATGGTATTATATATAAAGAGCACACACACACACACACACACACAGAGGTTACCCGACTGAGAATACGTCCAGTTGGTGTAGAATCAAAGAAAGACATGGGAGCATGAAATATAGAGTTGAGCATGTCAAAGAAGAACTTCTGAGACGTCTTTAAACCGATTATGTTAAGAAGTAAAACTCTCATAAGGATGAAAAACGAAGCTCCTAATGAAAGCAATCCATATCCCATAATCAACCTATAAGTTCAAAATGCATATGAAATTGTATCAACTAGCTAAGAGAGAGAGAGAGAGAGAGAGAGTGTGGAGAAGGTGAAGGACCTTGTAGAATTCAAATTAGTTCCTTGTTGCTTTGTTGTGGGAGTTTCACTGGCCATCCACCAATTGGATCCTATCTGAAGAAGTTGAAAGAAAAGCTGTGCAGCTAATATACATGGTATTAATCCTCCTTTGTATATTGCTGTACAGTAGCTCCAATACACTTTCAAGTTAACATTCCCTATTGAACCATCATTTAGTTCTAATGTTCACACACACACACACACACACATATGTATATGTATATGATAATAAAATACATATAGTATCGTAAGTTCTCTCTCTCTCTCTCTCTCTCTCTCTCTCTCTCTCTCTCTCTCTCTCTATATATATATTATATATTATATAAGCCCGAGTAAATACCTTGTTCGCGTTCTTCTTCTTGGACAAGCTGTGCTATTTGTTCAACAGCCTCACCTTGTGCCTTCGATTCTACCTGTTCTTCAGTTTTTTCTTCATTATCCAAAATGTTTTCTATGCTATCATCTGAAATGACATATGTATATGTATTGCTCGTTAGTTCATGTCTGTACACATAGGAAACCCACACGCACGCACACGCACACGCACACAAACCACAGAGACACACACCTAGTTTTAATGATTTATGGGCCTGATTAACAATATCCATGGCTTTGTTGTGTGCACCAACTAATTCACTGAAGTTGGTTGACTCTGTTAAAAGCTGGTTGTAAGTTCCAGATTGTTCTATATGACCATTCTTTAATACCTGCCAAATACATATGTAAGCATTAGCATATATATATATATATAATATATATATATATATATATATATTATATTATATATATATATATATATATATATATATATATATGTATGTATGTATGTATGTATGTATAAAAGACACACAAACATACATGTATAATGATATATCGTTCTAAGTGTGTGTGTGTGTGTGTGTGTGTGTGTGTGTGTGTATGTGTGTGTGTGAGAGAGAGAGAGAGAGAGAGCGCGTACCAAGATCAGATCAGCAGCAGGTAAGAACTCCATTTGATGCGTCACTAGAATCATTGTCTTGGACGCCAATGCACCCAGAACACATTCCTAAAATTGCTGGAAGTCAATGACTTTCAAATTATATGTAAACTCTCGCTTCTCTCTGTCTCTCTCTCCACACGCACACTGTAATACTTACCCTGAAAATTTGAGTTCCTGTTTGAACATCTACAGCACTGAATGGATCGTCGAGAAGATAAATATCTGCATCCTGATAAACTGCTCGAGCAAGTTGTATTCTCTGCTTCTGTCCACCACTTAAGTTAATTCCACGTTCTCCAATCTCAGTTTGATCACCATATGGAAGCACCTTAAACATATACAAACTTAAGTACACGTCTATATGATTTGTGTATAACACTGTATATGTGTGTGTAACCACCTCAAGATCTTTCTTCAGTTGGCAAATTTCCAAAACATAATCATACTTCTTTTTATCCATGGGACTTCCAAACAGTATGTTATCTTCAATTTTTCCACTTTGTATCCATGCTGTTTGGCCTACGTATGCTGTTCTTCCCCTCACATGCACCTAAAATCATGTATATTCGTTAGTAATGCTTAACTGTGCAATATGTATGTCTCTGGTATACAAGTGTATGCGTATGTGTGTTACCTGTCCAGAAATCTTTGTCATTTCTCCGAGAAGGCAAGAAAGCAAGCTCGACTTGCCTGAACCGACAACCCCGCAAACCATCACAGTCATCCCTTCCCGTACATTGAAGTTAATGCTGTGCAAAGTAACCTTATCACCATCCCAGCTGAACTCTCCATCTTCCACTTGTATGGCATACTCATAAGACCCAGCATCTATATTAGATCAACAACTAAATAAGCTCTCTGTATGTTACACATATATATAATATACACACGGACATACCCGCCGGCGCACACACACATACACACTCCTTGTATGTACCTCCTTCTCGTAAAACAGCATCATCCTGGAGCTCTTGCTCCTGCATGTAGCTGCTCAGACGGCCAACCGAGACTCTTGCCTGAGGTTAACAAACTAATTAGTTGAAAAACCAGATATAGAACTAGATAAAGATGTACTTCACATATTATACCTCAACACACTCTTCTGATAATACTTATAGAATTACTTATATATTCATATACCTATTGTTAATGATATGAATATGTGGGTGTGTACACATACACACACACACACACACACACACATGTAGTATAGCTTGTGGCCCCAACAACAACAACAACTAGCAGAGATATACATATTTACCTGCGCAAAAGCAGATAAACACTCTGGAAAGCTGGTAAGGGGCTCCTGAAGAATTCTGAAAGTTGCAAGAGCCGATAACACTCTTCCTGTAGTAAGAGGTATCTTCAACAACACGCAAGATCCGAATGTGAATACTCCCACAATACTTGGGCTCACCCAGAATAGGAAAGTTACTGCCGCCTGTAAAACATAATCCAAGTTAGTACATTAGTAGACCACATTCTACTGCTTTGTGCACACACACGCACACGCGCGCTTGTATAGTCAATATACAATACCATAACGATCTTTAGCTAACCCCTAGCCTCTAAAACTGATTGCTTCAGAAATGTGTGTGTGTGTGTGTGTGTGTGTGTGTAGCATATACTATACCTGTGCATAGAAGGTCTTTTTTAAGGATTTATATTCAACATATCGAAGATCCTCAAGCTTCTTTAGATAAGCTTTTTCCCAGGCCTGGAGTTTTAATATCTTCATACTTTTTAAACACTCGGTGGTTGCTCTCATACGAACATCTTTGGCTTGCATTATCTCATCTTGATATTTCTCTGTCAAATATAACATCAAGAATTAAATAATAAAGTTTAAAAGATTATAATATTCAAAGTTCTTACATCACATTATTAAGCTCTCTCTCTCTCTCTCTCACACACACACACACACAGTTAATAACTTAAAAGTAATTACCGAGCATCCTGCTAAGTGGTGCATTACAGGCCACTGTCAAGATTGTTGCAACTATTGTGGCAATTGCTGCAAGCCCCACTTTGCTATATAATATGGTCAAGGCTAGGACTAACTGTAAAGCTATATTAGTATTTGTATCATATTGTTGTGCCACGCACGTACCTGAAATGGTACCATCCACATGTCATGCATGTACCAAGTAAAGTCTAAAATCCTTTGAATGTCCACTGCCATGTAATTAACAATCTCTCCACTAGTGTGACTTTGCCTTGACTGGTTCGACAACCTTAAACCCTTTCGATATACACATGCTGTTAACGCTGCCCTTATCTTCACTGCTAGAGCTTGCACCTAAACATGTCTAAAACTGTCAATATATACTCATAGTTATATATTTACACACGCGCGCGCGTGTGTGTTATACGAACCAAGAAAAACCATTGCCGGAAAGCAAAATTCTCCACTATCTTTGTCCCAAGAAAAGTAGTAACCAAAATCGCACCTTCATGACGGAACCTCCTTACACCACTGAGTCATCAATTAAAGTACAATTGATAATTAATAAGAACATTAACAAGTATTAATATGAAAGCATGGAGTGTATATTATTATACTAATTACCTCAAATACGTTACAAAGTCGTCAATCAAATATGGTCCTACGTATTGAGACAGGAGTTTATAACCACAAGAACTCCAACTACGGCAGCCTCCTTCCAGAAACACTTGATAAGAGTTCTCATTAAGGAGCGTCCTCCAGAGCTGACTTCCCTTGACTGCTCGCTGACCTCCGTTGCCTGTTCTTTTTCTGGCCCTTTCTTCTTCCATTCCTCTTCTAATTTGCTGGACGCTGCATAAGCACGGTGTACTTCTGCTAGCTGAGGCAGGTCCTCAGGCTGTTACGTTTAGATATTAGTTACAAATATGCAACACAAATAGGTTGCATATATAGTAAAGTAGTTAATCAGTCAAGACTATAGTATTTACATTGTATATTACTGAACTGTTGATAATATATATATATTGCATTGACAAGCATTACCACGTAGATCACTTGTAGACATGTATCTGCGTATATTCATATGTGTGTGTATTATCTATGCATGTATGTTTATTATACCTCGAGACGTCGTTTTGCACCTGTTGCAAGTAGGGGATTGAGCCATGAAAACACAAGGACGCTGTTATATTCCTGCGGTACTGTATGGAGTGACACCATCCTCGGCTTTTGTATGGACTCCATCATTTAGTAGGGCTCTTCAAGGCTGCTTTCGTGCATCTTTCCTGTCTTACCCCGAATTGAAGCCCACAACAGTAAAACATTCGCTGGAACCGAAGCGCAAGCGACTAATCCCACTAAACACTTCTGTAAACTAGCGTTTAGAATTCCACGACTCTCTCTCTCTCTCTCTCTCTCTCGCTCTCTCTCTCTCTCACACACACACACATATTGAAACTTCCAACACTCTGATCTGACTCTTTGAACAAATTAAACAATAATATATTATCGTACATATATATCATTATCAATATAGTAATTTTAAAAAAATTATAATATAATAACTGGGTATATCTTTTGCAAGTAATTTACCTGTGGAGGAGTCTTGAAGACCACCATGAAAATCACAGGCTGAATGAAGATTGTGAAAAATGAAAGTATCCACCATACTCTCAGAATTGGTAAAATCTTTTGCCTTGTGTTAAATGGAGAGCAATTAATGAAACTAACCATGTCAAACCTTGAGTGACAAGCTCCGCGAATATGAGCACATTTTGCAAGTTCCTGTTTTGCCATTGATGATACGCAAGCCAGATTGCACAACCAAGGTTTACCACCACAAGATAGAATGATCCGAGCTGCAGAGTTGGATTAAACCCGAGTACTTCACATTGGATTTGCCATTGCTCTCCTTCTTAAACCGATGTGCGTTACTTACTAAGTAAGTGAATACGAACAAAACATCAAGTCCAATGATAAGAGCTGAGGAACATTCAATCCATGAAAATGTTGTTCTAGACACTGCAAAAACATTATATATATATACACACACGCACAGGCACACATATACACACACGGTGTGCGTGTGTGTGAGAAATTCAATCATACCTACTGAGAGGAACATGTGTTCGCTTGGTGAGCCCTCCCCCAAATCAGGTTATATATATGGAACTTACTTGACTTGCAGAACACTCAACCAGTTAAGAAGTCTAATGCCCTGTTTTTTGTGTTGAATAGGGCAATAATTTTGAAAGAATATACTAAATTCTTCTTTCTAATTATCATTTTCTAAAGAAATTATATAAATAATATATAATTAAGTTTTATATACAAGCCTCTTGAAAGGAAACATAATTTTGTAATTACATGTTGCTTTTGTCTATACACGTGTGCCCACTTAAAAGTTGGTATTGTAAAGTACTGTACGGTATATTACACGTGTGCAAACTCCATGTGTCAGTCCCGTGTGTTGCACAGGGAACTGTAACATGCTAGTGTAATTTTCCGGTAATAAAATAATTTATAAGAAAATTTCCTATTTAAATAAGGTTAATTTAATTCATTTTTTCAAATATAATAATACTTGTCTTTATATTTTATATATATATTTGTTCTGTTTTCTTTTGGCGGTAGTGAATATGGAAGCATGTTATTAACACACAAACCAAATTTGAAAGTGACTAGTTGATAGTGAGTTTCTTTTATATTCGTTTTGCACTTTTGTTTTCTTTTGAATTTATAAATTTAAGAATTCATTTAGAAATTTTTTGGGATAATTTAAAAATAATGTCACCACTGATTACATTATTCTATGTGATTGTTTATTAACATCGTTTGACCAAACTTTATTGAATAGGATCTTTTTATTATTTTACAAGGATATTGAAACATTAAGATAATTTTTTAATAATTATATATAATTTAATAATTAATCAATCTTTCATATGATTTAGTATTAAAGTTTGGTGATTTGGCTTAACAAGCGTATCCTAATATATTAAATTTAATTAAACTTGATATGTTACAAGTGATCGTCTTACTTAATAATTTATATTCATTATTTTACAATATATTAGAGGATATTTTACATTAGCTTCATATTTTAAATGAATAGTTATAGTTAGTGATGGCTAGGTCCATTTGAGTCCTATATTCTTTTTATTTATTTAATTTTCATAATCTAGGTAAATGATGTGCAAATGTAATTGCCTTATTAAAGTTGTGAGAATTTATGAAATCCTTCAACTTATATTCATATTTATATTTGTGAAAGTAAAAATTAATAAAATTAATAAAAATAATGCAAATCAGTTTAATTAAATTTATTATTGAGCATGTCATAACACATAAATAACACATTTACGATGTTCACTTGAATTAGTAATCAATATAATTATATTTATTTTTATAGTTACCTTGATTTTTAACAACAAAGAAATGACAATAACGCCTTAGTTTTACGAAAAGATTTATATAATAAAAACCTCACATTTATATTTTTATAATTAGGTGTAGGTTTCTTGATATTTAATTTTTATTTTTTATGTTATAAATTCTTCTATATCTAATTTTAATTTTGTTTGAAATTTTAAATAATATCCATTAAAATTTGTTTTCAACAATTAAATACTTAATTAATACACAATATTTACAACATTAATCACAAGTCACCGTAATAGTTTTAGTTTTAGTCCAATTCTTTTATTAATTTTTAACATTATCCTAAATTATGAATAATTAAAATAATATAAAGCAATTTGTGATTTTGTTTAGTACTACATTTTCTATAATTAAAACTATTTTTATTATTTATTTCTTTGTATTTAGATAAACTTAATACTACATCTTTCACAAATACTACATAATTTATTTATATTTTGAGACAGTATTATATCAATAAGTTTAAAAATAATATATGAATAAATTAAGTATATATGCAAATTTATTTAAGTTTGACTTGTGTTAAATCTTGTTTTATATGCCCTAAAATTTTTATATATACATATTAAAATTTTAAAAATTAATATATAGTGTTTAAATGTGATTTTATAAATAATTTATAATTCATAATATTTAGCTTTAAAACAACAATATAATATACTTATTTAAAAAATTATTTCAATGTTATAAATTAAAAACATATTAATTAATTCTATGTCATTTTGTTATCAATTAAGTGAACATGCTTAACTAAATTTCATTCTAATTTCCAACATAAGAAAATAAAATAATAAGAAAAATAAAGTGGCTAATATTTTAAATTTGCTTTAAAAAGTAACTAAAAATAATATATAATATATTTATAATCTTCACATATTACCCTTTCTGATAAAATTCTTGGATTATTTATTTACTTTTAATTAAACACTAACTTAATTATACTATAGAAAATTAAAATTAATATTACAATTAAAATTATTAACGGTTTAACTTATGTTATTTTAATTTATTTTATTTTAACATAACACGTTGAGAATACTAGACTTTTAAAACCGCAGTATCAATGTGTACACATAATTATTAAACAACTATAATATACATTTACTTTATAAACTTCCCGATGTGTTATATGTTAAATATATATATTTTATCATATAAATTTTATAAATTTTAGATTGAATTCAACTTCCAAGAAGATATACATGTAGATTTAAAAATTCCAAGGTAGATTTAAGAGGTATACATTTATAATAACGTTTTCTAAAAATTAGTCTTAGCGAGTTCAAAATGGATTCGATGCCTCTAATAATATTTGAAGGATAAAAATATCAAAAGCATGGGTATATAATGCCTCTGATTAGGTGGTAGAAACATCGAATCGATGGAAGCATTCAAGCTTTGCTTTGTTTGTGTGGCCTTATTGGTTTCTGTAGTTCGGTGTGCTAGATTTCCATTTGTGTGTTCCAAAGGCGATATTCGGACTGACAGATTCCATCTCAGATCCTGGTAATGCCATGTTACAAGCTCCAAACAAGAGCATGGTTCCCTCTTCCCAGCCACCTTACGGAAAGTCACTCGACAACACAAGAACAGGCCGTTTCTGCGATGGGTTGCTCATTATCGACTTTCTCGCACAACACATTGGATATCCTTCTGAGATCCCATCGCATCGCTCTCCGGACAATGCCACGTTTCAAACAATTGGATTCGGATCAGCCGGCACCACTGTAACACCTCAACCTTTCCCTTCCAATCCGGATATCCTCCTCTTCAGGTTGAGCAGTTCCTGCAGTACAAAGCAAACGTGATCAACGCTAATCCACAGGCTGGGAATGACTTCCTCAACGCTCTATATTACATCGAGATCGGTGGAAATGACATCAATTACGCTTTCAATCACTCAACATGACATTTGATCAAGTTAAGCAGCAGGTTGTTCCATCTGTTATCCAAGGTTTAGTCGACAGCATCACAACTCTGCACATGAATGGCTCCTTGCATTTCCTCATCTTCAACATGCCTGCAGCTGGTTGCAGTCCCTTGTACCTCACCAATTTTTATGGTAATCCTTACGTGACCCATGACAACCTTGGATGCATTTTAGAAGCCAATGAAGTAGTCGAGTATTTCAACGCGAAACTCAGGGATGCAGTGTACAAGATGCGTTGCAAGTATCCGATGGTAACTTCATGCTGTTCGATTTCTACCAGGCAAATCTTGATATCTTCGGGAGCATTTCAGGTTCGGTTTCAAGTATACACGCGAGGCTTGCTGTGGGAAGGACTCTGGTCCTTACCACTGCAGTGGCGGATGGTTTGGGTGTGGTTGCGGACTCGACGACCTTGTTGGTTGCCAGAACCCTGATGAGTATATAAGCTGGGATGGTGCTCATTACACTCAGCATTTCTACAAGCTGATTGCGGAATATATCTTGAACAGGATTTCCTTGACCCTCCTGTTCCCATCTACAAGGCACCACCCATGATGTGCGATGCATAATTTTCTGTTCACTATAACTTTGTAGATGGCATCTTTGTAGCTGACTTTCAATTTTAATTCGATTTATTTTCATTATATGCACACATGATAATATAACTTATATAACAATATAAATATATATTAATGTGTCATATATGTTGAAGTTCTCGAGCGGTAAACATGTTAACTCAAGTGAATGTATCTATATAGTGTATATATCCTTGTAATAATATGTATATAATTAACCATGAGTTTAAATGGTTGAAATCATCGACTTAATTTTTTAATTCAAAATTTAACCATCGGATTTTTTTATATGCAGTTATATTAATATATATTTAGTTTAGTATATATTGAATTGATTGTAAGTTATTAACTCTAAATATGAAAATTGTTTTTATTGTCAAACTAAATTATATTATGCATTTACAATAATTTAGGATTTTATTAATGTTAGAGTGTTTTCACACCAAAACTTAAGTTTTAAAATTGTATTTAAAATATTAAGATGACTTCACACCAAATTTAAATTTATAATTCAAAGATACTGATTAACGTTCGAAAGACATATTAAAATTTCAAAAATTTAAATCACATTCTTAACAAAACTTAAGTCATTTATAATTTCTTGACTTAATTTAAGATAGAAATGGCTATACTGATCTTGTTTTGAATTAACATAATGTAAGTTTTTAAGTTTAGATATTGATGCAAAAATGCTCAAATGGCTAGGCTTTCACACGCAGACTGTAAAGTATTGGACAAGAGAACATACGCAGTAGATTCCTTAGAATCATCGTGAAGCATATGCTTTGCAGCACGCTCTCCACGTTCCACGTCTCCATGCATATTGCACGCAGACAGTAGCGTTATCCACGCTATATCATCAGGCACAAACGGCATACTCTCCACAAGCATCTCAGCATCATTTAGTTGCTTGGCCCTGCCGAGCAAGTTGATCATACAATGATAATGTGTTACATTAGGCCAAACACCAAATCCATCTTGCATGCTTTGAAAACACCTCACACCCTCCTTGAGCATTCCAGAGTGCCCGTAAGCCGCTAAAAGTCCCACAAAGGTCACGTCAGTCGGGGACGTACCATCCTGCACCATCTCCTCAAAGAGCTCCCAGGCTTCTCTGTACAGCCCACTACTTGCATATGCAAGTATTATAGCGCTCCAAGCAACACTATCTCGCCACTCCATCCCATTGAACACCTCCCTCGCCTTATGTAACTGTCCTCTGTGTGTGTATGCCACGATTAAAATCGTCCAAGAGACTGCAGTTGGCGACTTCATCTTCGTTAACAAACTCACAACCTCGTCTAGCTTTTCCCTTGAGAGCATACGCCTGCAAGAGTGTGTTGTATGTGAACACGTCCGATCAGTCATTGAAGCAAACACCTCGGTGGCTTCCTTGAGTCGACCAGCTTCTGCATATGCCTGTATCATTGCAGTGTCAGACTTCGTGTCGTGCTCCGGTATCCTGTTGAAGAGCTCCTTAGCAAGGTCAAGGCTCCCAGATAACGCATATGCTTGAATCATGTGTGTCCACGAGAGAAGACTGTGAGCGGGTGTTTTGTCAAAAACCTCTACTGCAGCCTCCGCTGCGAGTAAGCTAGCCTGAAGAAGCCCTGTCCATGACACTGCATTCCGCTGCAGCATGATATCAAAAATCTCTCTAGCACCTGTTAAATCCCCGCCGCTCCGAGCATACGCCTGAATTACACTTGTTGATGAGACGAGGTTCCGCATAGGCATCTTATCAAATATTGCTTTCGTGGATTGCATGTTACCTTCCTGTCCCTGTGCAGCCAGTAATGTGCTCCACGAGATGATGTTTCCTCTGGCATGTTCTCAAACACTTGCAAGGCTTCATGCTTGTGGGCATTTGCTGTGAGCATAGAATTCCATCCGACTTGGTTCCTCGCAGGCATCAACTCGAATGCCGCCTTCACCTTCTCAGAGTAGCCGTTTTCTACGTAGCCTTGAAGCAGCGCGTTCCATGAAACAATACACTTCTCCGGCATGGTAGTGAAGACAGCCTCAGCTTCAAATACCTGCCCGTTTCCGGCGTAAGCAGTGATCATGGCAGTCAATGAGAAAGGATTCTTCTCTGGCAATGCTTCAAACATGCTCACAGCCACGTCCAAGTGCCCGTTACACGCTTGTGACTGAGCTGCAGCAGTCCATGACACCAAGTCCTGCTTAGGCATTCTCTCAAAGGCTTCCTTCGCTAACTCCGGACGCTCATGGTCGCCGAGGAGTGAGTTCCACGAGACTACATCTCTCTGAGGCATTCTGTCGAAAAGCTCCTTCGTCTTGTCGATATGCAACTGGCCAGTACCTGCTAAGAGTGTGTTCCAGGTTACTACTAAGTTCCAGGCAGGTATCAGATCAAACACTCTACTCGCCCGATCGATATCTGAACTCTGGATCACAGCTGAATCAATGTGGTCCAGGAGATGACATCTCGATCTGCCATCATCTCGAAACAAGACATATACTCATCCACGTTCCCGGCATGGGCATATGCAGTCATCATGTGGTTCCATGATACAGCAGTCTTGTCCGGCATTTCCTCGAAGAGATGCCTCACTTGATGCAAATCCCCTTTCTGTGCATACGCATTCATCAAGGCATTCCACGGAACAGCATTCCGCATTGGCATTCTCTCGAACATTGCCACTGCCTCGGTGATATGTCCATTCTGGACATACCCATTCACCATAGCCGACCACGAGACAACGCTCCGGAGTCGCATTCGATCGAAGAATTGTCTGGCAGTGTGTAGATGCCCGTATTGGGTATACGCTGCAAGCATTGTGTTGCAGGAATACGGATCGGGATCTGGCAGGGAGTCGAACACAAGCTTTGCATCGTCTAGGCTGCCACATTTGGAGTACATGTCGATGAGCGCGGTTGCAATGCCGGGATGTGGAGCTGGGATAGTGTGATCTCTGAATGAAGATCCCTGCATTTGGCGAGGTCTCTGGATCTGGAGCATGATTTTAATGAATCTATCAATGAACACAATGAACTGGCCTGTTTAACACCCATTCAACGCGATCCATGAAAGCGGGATCAAGCATTTTCATTAAGCATATTATAAATACTGTTTGAATACCTAAAAACATCTTAATAAATGATTACCAAAGTCTAATGTTAAGGTTTTTATAAAGTTTAAATAAAATATTTATATATTTTTAAATTAAATTAATGCATAAAGAGTCTGTTGCTTAAGTATGTGTTGGTGGTGATTAGTTTTTATTACAAAATTAAAAATATAAATTTAGATTTTATATATATATAAATAGAATTTCTACATATAGAAATATTTAAAGCACACATCATATTAAAACATCAAATGGTGGATATAATCTAGTTATATTTCAATACATAAATATGTTTAAAATTATTATACGTAAATTTAAATGTGGAACACGGTTGAGGCAATTTTAATACATAGTTTCAAATAAATACAAATGTACATATGTATCAATTAAAATTTAATTCAGTCAACTAAAAAAAATATATTATCAAATATTTAAAGTTTTTTCAAAAAATTTAAGGTTAAATAAAATCTAAAACATTTAAGTAAGGTATATTCTAGTAAATAATATTGTCATATTTTAACTCCTTATGATTACTATTCTTTAAATAAGATAATTGTTTTATGATTAATATTTAAACAGCAGAATTTTGTATACTAAGTCTTATTTCAATAATATTTAAGCATCTTTATATACTTTAGTTATTTATATAAAACACATTAAGATATTTTATAAAGATTTTGCTGCTTAAATAGTAAGATATTTTCTTTTGATTAATATCTCTATAATATTGTTGATCTTTAGACAAATTTCAAAACTAATTTTGAAAATTCAAAAATAAGTTTTTACATAAATTCAAATAAAAATTTTCAGCAAACTTAATGTTTTAATTATTGGAAATGATTATAATAAACATAAATATAACAAGAATAAATAATAAATGATATGAATTTTTATCTTTTTATTCTTTTAGGTTAAGGTGCGGTATAATCCGCCAACCCCATCAAACGGTGATAACTCGCCAAGGACCACCACCTGGATTTGAATATTATATATAATTGTAAAATGTAATATCTTTATCAAGTTTAATTAGGTTAGTATTATATATATATAATATATGTATAAAGAGATGATTTAGGGTTTTACTTTCACATTCTACAGTGTGAAATATATGCGGCTTGTACAAGAAGCTCTGTCTTAAAACGTCCACAGTCTTTTATTATTAGTCTTTATATCTGCTTTCTCTTTTGAAACATTCACAATTTTGCATCTCCCATATTAGATTCTCAAAAACACAAGAATTCAGTCAATTCAGTACTGGATTAGATTCTTGATTCTCGATTCTTACAGCGAAAAGGGGTGTCATTCTCCTTGAATTCTGCAAAGATTCAGGGTGCTATTCCTGCAAACTTGGAACGCATTTGGTGTATAAAGGCAAAAAGGACTTGAATGGTATTTCTTTTCTGATTTTTGTAACAAATATTTCATATGTATTCTTACTACTTCCTTGTGCTCGCAGGGTCCCAGTCAATAGCACCACTTTTCAATATGTGTTGCAATTCAACGGTGGCAGGTGATGATTAGTGGCAACTTAAACAAATTATACATTCTTTAACAGCATATGCATAATTACCCCACAATATAAGTATATATACTCTTAAATAAAGCTCAGATAGCTCCTTGTATATACTTATACACACACACACACATATATATATATGTAATATATAAATACAATATGTGGAATTTATTATGTTTGACTTTTTGGTCAGATTTACGCGGTTTTTAGCGTGCGATCCATGGGAGCTTAACGAATTCCCTTGATGGGTTGTACATCTTCAAAGGAAATTGCAGCAGTTAAGACACCATGGAAGAGAGTGTACAATAGAATTGTCCCGAAAGATGCGAGAATCAAGCAAGTCAAAGATGCAGTGGGAGATCCTCAAGCTCCTTCAGATCCCAAATTGGAGAATGTCAAGACTCTTTCCAAGGTTCTACATGAAGAACCTGAGGTTATCAATGTACTGGAGCTCATGGAGGGACTTGAGGATGAACTGGATGAAGCAGATACTGAAAAAGGTATGCAATTCTGTTTCCTTTTTATATGCAACTAGTATATAAACTCGCAATGTATACATGTGTTTGTACATCTTTCTTGCATTGACTTGAGATTGTCATTTTCTCTCTCTCTCTCTCTTTTCTCTCTCTCTCACACACACACACACACGCACAATGGATCCATACTTAAAAGACTAGATATAGCAGATGACGAAGAGGAGAACTCTTCCTTTTCATCTCCAGATGTCGCAGGACTACGTGTAACGCCAAGTCCTAGAAGTCCACTGTGTTTTGGAGTGGTAGGCTTTTAAGTTTTGCTTAATTAGTCCTGATTAACCAGTTTATAATCGCAGGAATATTCTCAACGTACAAATAAGAGAAATAGAGGCACTTCGATCTGGACGTGTGGTGGCAAGGAATTTCTCATTCAATGTACGGTCATCTTCATGTGTTGACGAGGTGTTAACCCCTAAGATTGTTCTCGAGCCCACGTTGCCTCCAGATGATTTCAAACAGAGGTTAACTACTGCGGACCATAAGTCAGATCCTCAGGACACACCATGGAACGGAGATGCTGAGCTTCTTGAGGCTCTAGAAACTATGGTTGAGCAGATTTCTAGGTATATTCTCCTCTCTCTCACACACGCACGCACGCACACACTTTCTTATACAGAGTGAGCAACACTGAAGCAGATGAGTATGAACGCACAGCTACTTTCCTAAAGACGCAAAGAGAGGAGGTTCCGGCCTTGGTCATTAATGCAAGGTGCGTATATGTGCAGGTGTAGTATGTGTGTGACACACACACACAGCACGTGCCTAGGTACAAATGGACCTTGTTCATGTATAGGTATGTAAGCCTGGGAGAAGAACAAGGACTACCACGGTTTTGCAGTGGTTGCTGCGGTGCTTGCTTTGTGCCGTGCCTGGATTGCAATGGCAGCCAAAGGTTTGTATCTGAGAATGGTGTGGAAGATTGTTGTACACAGGGTATGGTCAGATGTCCCTTATGCTCCTTGTGCTAGCATAAACAACGCTGTGAAACAGCTACCTAGTTACTACATTTATAGAATAACGAGATTGTATAGATTACCGAAAGAGAGTATCAGTTGAGAACATTTTGTTTGTTTGAACTCAAGATACTATATGTGTGTGTGTGCGCGCGCGCGTATTACTCCCCTCCCCCCCCCCCCCCCCCCGCTCTCTCTTCTCTCTCTCTCTCTCTCACACACACACACAACACACACACACACACGGTATTCAATTTAAGGAACTTTATAACGTTTTTACCATGTTCTCCAACGTTAAAGTAGATTTGATTAACAAAGACAGAATTAGAATAACTCGTTTTATCCATTTTATAAGTTACAATCATTTGAAGACCAGTTAAGGGACCAATGCAGTTCACACACACGTACGCACACGCACTCATGCACTCACGCACGCGAGGGTGTGTATGTAAAAAGGACATCCCTCTGAGATTAAAAGATTTACTGGGAGATACCGTTATAATGTATAATAATGTTACAAGAAAATAAAAGAGGGAAACAACAGGCTTTTGAGGCGTACAAACGCATTATGTTTTATGTTTCCCAAGGCAGCTTTTGTCCGTGTAAAGAGAGAGATAGATCCAATTTATTTAATCCATCACCTATCAGCTCGGTCACAAACACCTGGTTGGAAAAACGATAGCGAATCAGAATCCCATGCAACCTGCATTTACACACACCATTATACACACACCTTTCATTGTGCGTGTGTGTGCGTGTATGTGTGTAGATATATCATATATACACGATTTGCTATCAACAAACATGAAAGAGATCTCTCTCTCCCTCGTCTGTAGATCTATGGACACGTACATACACGTCTAACATGCATGTCGTACTCAGTATTTAATGAACTTTCATTTAATTAAAATGAAGGACCATAGCAATATTCATTTAATTATTGTTGATGAAATTCTGAATAAAACATTCAAGATAATTGGTGACTTATATCAGAGTGAACACAATATAAGGGGAGTTCTTATATAAACACATATAGTATTTAAAATTTTCATTTTAAATTTTGATTGAATTTATCTACGGACTTTATAGATGAATAATCAAAAAATAAAAATGAAAGAATAACTAGTGTGAACACACGTATACGATACATATATGTTGGGTTGTGTGTGTGTGCATGTGTGCATAATTGACAAGAGGCTTTGTACAATCATTATACACAACAGCAGCAACAAACTCGAAAACTGGTCTCCTCTTTCGTGGGTTCGTGGGTTTATCCTCTGCAGCACATAATGAAAACCATATGCATGTTATGATGATGGTTGTACATACACACATACACATGCAGCATATGTATACATAGTGTTTTGTATGTGTATGTGTACATATTCACTTGATGATGTAACATATACAGAGTAAATACAAGCAAGTATGACTGTCCCCAACTGAAGCCGGATTTCTTGTACCATACCAAATGAATGAACTTTCAGGAGCAGATACCAAAATAATAGAATTGATAATAATAATGTCTGTTACATCCTGCCACCTTTATAATAATTTCTTCTCTCGCCTCTAGGCATCTTTGGAAACTGAGACCGACCTTTGCTGCTTATTTAAAATATAAGTTCCACGTGTCACATCTCAATGTTTGTGTACATGGAATGACACATGAACAATTCCTTTGTATTACAAGCGCCTACATTTCCTCACACAACGAAAACTGTCCTACAAACTCTAACCACATGTTGTTGTGGACAAAACTTAAAAGAGCATTGAACAGCCTTTACAGTTGAAGGTTTGTACTCCCCCGTCACTTAAGACACCTCCATCTCTTCGTGATCCTCGTCGCGTCGTGCTCCTGATCTTCTTCGTCGTCCTCACCGTCGTTATTCTCTTCCCGATCCTCCCAATCCTCCACAGGCGTACAATCATACTTATGTCTGATCTTCCAATCAAGAGCTTGACAAGCTCTTGAGCAGTAGTTAACCGAGCCACAGGCCGAGCACCTCCGAAACTCATGCCGCCTCGTCTCCGGCCGGCCACAGTTGGCATGGGAGCAGAGACGCAAACCATCTCCAGGCGGTGTCCTTCCAAACCAGTCCACCAGAAACCTGTTTGCAACGTGAAGTTTCGGAGGCGGTACATTGCATCCAAAGTCACTGAGAAGAGAGCAACCTCCACCCTGGAGTAGAGTGTACACGGGTGGCAGTCAGTAACAGGAGCAGCAGCCCTTTCCTTTGGGGCAACCGCAGTGTGGTCATTACGCGTGTCTGCAGTATTGTTCTCCTCCTGCTTCTCCACTGGTACATGCTTTACTACAGTGGGGTTGGTCTTACCCAGTAAGGTATAGAGATGCAGGTGGTGGTGAAGACAAGCCATGGGTCCTGACTTTGAAGTTATCTGTAAGGCAGTCTCCATGAAATGCCGTGGGACTGTGCCACGGCTGCCGCGGCTTCTCTGGTGTTCGCCTCGAGTAGCAAACCTCGGCCCTTAACTATGTTCTGCGGTACACCGTACCCGTCCTGGAGACAGTGACCTAGCTCTCTCATTGCATCAATGTGGCCCAGGGACGCCGCGCGAGCACATAGTGCAACTCCTGCCTTGAGATCCTTGTCCTTGCGTGTTCCGCCGCTCCCGTTGAACTGTATGACAGCCAAAGAGTGAAGTGCAGGAGCATGAGATGCCATTGCTGCTTTTGCCATGAGGGATGCACCTCCCCCTCGGTTTTGCAAACAGTAGAAGCGTATCTGCAAACATATACTATGAGTCACAAACATCATACTATGCCATTAAGACACATGCAGCTTTGAAGTAAGCAATAAATATCAGTATTCATGCGGTATGTGAGTACGAGTTATTTAAAAAAAAAACGCTAGATCTAGTAACTAAAATAGAAATAGAGAAATAGAGAAATTTAACGTTTTTTCTGCAAAATAAAAGCAGGAAACGCATTTTTCTTATATTGCAAACATGCAGTAGAAAGTCAGAGCTCTCTCTCCCATGTTTGCATAACGCTGAACGAAATACTAATTATATGTTTACCATGCCAAGAATATAACAGGCTTCATTGTTGCCGGCATCTGCACATTGCTTGAGAAACCGGCAAGCCCCGTCCGCAGCTGCTTGCTTTCACGGCTAAAGCAGCAACGGATGAACTCGATAAAACTTGTGGGTGTGTTGCTGCTGCACAGAATCTCTTACACCTGTAATAAACAATCTCGAATTATCATACTGTTTCTTGAGGAATCATTGCAGGAAACATGAGCTGAATCGCATAGAGGAGCTTACGTGAGCATGGTGTTGACAAGATCGGCTGGGGAAAGAAGTAGAGCTAACAGAAATGATTATCGAGACAAGAAGATCATCGTGAATCGAATCGAAAGGAGAACACCTGGAAAACTTCATGGATTTCGAAGGCCTATTGGAAGAATCAGAAGAACACCCTCTCCTCTTCTGTACAGGCGGTCTGATACTGAAAGTAATCCATCTGTGGGCGTTGGATAGTTTCCATTTCTGGTCCTCATTTCTCTAGATATCTCCACTGGGCACTGCAAGCAAATACTATCTGCTCATATACAAATAGATAAGATCCAAATGGGTATGGAGAAGCAGAGAAAGAGGAAAAGTAGCAAACAAGGCGCCCGTGAATCTGAGTTAGAACAAGCAAGAAATGCACAGAAGGAGAGAAAGAGAGAGAGTCCACTGTTTTCTATTGATTCTGTGCTTTACACTACGCACGAGGAGGCTTATTCCGTATCAGAATTTGGCCTCGGAATGTCCAATCAAAAGGCTTATGCAACCGTGGTTAAGTATTTATATTTGATAAAAATATACAGATATTTGTGAGAAATTATCGCTTCCAATTCTTTACGTGAACCTAAAACATTTATTATTAATTAAATTAATTTTATTTAGAATTGCAAGTTGACCATTTCTATATAAGAATTTCTAAATATATAATAGAAATTCGAATTTTTACCTACAATATTTCTTTTGAAAATATCAAAATTAGGTTAAAACAGAGTAAAAAATGTTTTTTTTTACAATTTTAAAAAATAAAAAAAAAGTATGCTTTTCTTGTCTTGGATTCACGTAACACGCGCATATGAATTGGTGATTGAAACGACTGGCCCACTAGGTTATAATAGTATAAAAAACCATGGATATATTTTATCCAATGTGTGTGTGTGCGCGCGTGTGCGTGTGTGTGTGTTTTGTTCAAGTTTGGCCTGCTGTACCCTGTCACTGCATGACCACGTAAAGCCGGTTTTGCTTTTGCTGCCACTAAGAAGATTTGGTGGATATTGGAATCCAGTGAATGCTATAAACTCTTTGTATATATAAGCTTTTCCATATAAAAGCATAGCAATGAAATAATTAATTTAAATAAATAAATTCGGTCCTGCTTGTCGTCT
Source organism: Selaginella tamariscina (assembly GCA_003024785.1). Taxonomy (NCBI): domain Eukaryota; kingdom Viridiplantae; phylum Streptophyta; class Lycopodiopsida; order Selaginellales; family Selaginellaceae; genus Selaginella; species Selaginella tamariscina. Next base: position 1,022,563 of record PUQB01000008.1, read on the forward strand.
TGAGGTGACTCGTTATTTGTCTTGGAAGGCTTTTCAGAAGCAAAAGACCCATGTCATGCAGAATGCAGGCAAACAAAATGCTACAACATTTGTTTGCTTTGTTAATACATGGTGGATATTATAATAATATATAATATATATATATATAATATATATATATATATATGCTATATTTTTTATTTTGTCAATGCGTACTATTTATTCTCTTTTGCTGAGCTACGGTCAGTGTGAGATGACAACAATGAATACCTCAAGTTGGTGTACTCAACGAAACTTGCACACAAAAGCAAGGAATTAACCAGTTTTACTTCATCTGGACGCACCTCGGTTTCTAGAAATCGTGCATTCCCTCGTATATATATTCCACGTTTTGATTATTATTCTTAATGTATATTGCATTTGTATATTATTTAGACATTTATGCATCGTCCGACAAGCCTGCACCATGTTGATATGATTACCTTGCTCGCTCGTCGGTTGCGGGTAGACTTTTCAGCAAGGAATTTGTCTTAGGTAAAATAAATATGATATATTCCAATTTCTTTGTATTTTTATGCCTTTGTCGTAGTTGTAAGTAAATTATAATAAAAAAAACGTCGGTGGTTTTTGTATTGGGTATATGTGGTTGGTGCAATATACACCCATTATACATGTATACGGAATATACTTTCCGTATATGTTTTTTCCAGCACTGCTTTGTTAGAAATCTCCAGCAGCCAGCTTTGACAAAAAAAAAGCGCAAGTGGATGATAGCGAAGTCAAGCAAAACCTCCCCCACCAAATTATACGAATTCCTTGCTTTATACAAAATGCTGTTTTTTTTATTAATGTGTATATATGTATATTTTACTAAAATAATATGATTTAGACAGTTTGATTAAGAGTAATCCAATTCTCCATAGCAATAAAGTTGCGGTTCAGTGGGGACTTTTCAAGCCTTTGCAGATCCGATTCGGCGGTCCCTTTGTAAAGAATACAATATCAATGTCATGTCGATATCAAACAATTGCTTGTTATACTAAGCTGCCTTCCTTGAACTAAACCTTTGCTTGTCATCAGTTTGCCGTTTTTTTGAATATGCACTTAAATTAAACCATTACTTAACAAGCAAATTAGTAGTTAAACAAGCTAACTGCGTTCGTCACATTCTTGCCAAAGAAGGAAACAGGAATAAACGATATGCATTTTATACGGTGAAATGCCATATATTTATATTTTTATAAGGTTTATATAAAAAGTATATTCCTTTATTAAAATGTTACAGGTTAGTCAAAATGCTCCACGAATCTTACATATATTAATCAAATTTTATAAATTAGAAAAACATAGTCTATCTGACTGGGCTGTGTGAGGGACAGACCTCCAGGCTAGGGACAGAGTCGTACACTCAAAGACACTGTCCTACGTCACGCCCGCAATAATGGGGGCCGCCGGCGGTTACCCTGCCCCGCCGGCCGGGCACGGCGGTTACGCTGCCTGCCGGCCGAAAACCTCGCAGTACCTGCCACGTGGCCCCATCTCCGACCGGGGCGGGTCAAACCTCCGTCGCAGGGGGCAACCTCCGTACCCCGCATAATTGGCTTGCCGCCGCCCTTCCGTACAGGGAACGTTGACCGCCGCCAGATTCTCCTAGGTATATTCCCACATTTTCAAATGAAAAAAGAAGTATATAGAAAGCCACGAACTTGTCTGCGTCAAACATTAAACAAGGTTTGTCCTGTGGGTTTGATTTTTGTTTACATCCAATTGACTTTGTTGCTTCTCTTGTAAATAAACCTTACATCCCTCGAGAGATTCTCGACCCCTGCAGCATATGAAAGGATTAGTATAATCATGGAGCGATCATGCTCATCATCAGTACATTATGTATGGAACCACGAGGTGACCCACTCGTAGATTGTATGCATTGACCCCGGGGAATATGACGAGGAGATGGGTTGCCAAAGCAAGCAATCTTATATTTTTGTGTAGGGGAACATTACAAATAGCTACACATGATACTGCACCCACTAACACACATTTTCGTATATGGGATCCACAAACTGGCCATCCCTTTCCGTTCACAAGCGCGTATGTATATATATAGGCTTCAGTATCACATCATCATTTAAGTTTGGAAAGCTAATATATGATTATTAATAATAATAATAAGTTGTATATAAAGTATGTAAGCCAGCTGGTGCCACCAAACGCTGCTGTTAGCTTTGCAGCTTTTAGCACATTGCGCTACATGGCTCAGACAAACGAGGAAACAGTTTTAATATATATCAAAGTATGCGTGATTCACGCTTCTCAAGTAGCTTTCAAAAATGTCAAAGTCAAAACAGGCATATTATGTTTTCAAAAGTTTCTACTAATTTGTATATTTGTTATGTAAGCAAACTAAAAGGCACAAGTTTTTATCAAACCTTTATAAAGTTTTTGTATTAAGCAATGTGCATACAAGTAACATGCTAGTATAAGCATCTTACGACCCGTGTGTACGATTGAATTGAGTATAATTGAGCAGTTTCAGCTCAAGTTGTTGGATATATATATATAAACATGTTAACAAGACGTGTTTCTTAGAATTCAAGCTGCATGTTAGCTGAGTGGTAGTTGTAGCTAGAATTAGAACTCGTATTTGTTGAAGAAATACGCGTACACACCAGAATGCGTAAGAATACGTCCTAAACGTGCTGTGACGTATACCAACTAATTAAACAGAATCTTCGTCACTTGGAGTAGCAAGCAATGGCAACGTGCAGAGAGCGAAGATCACAAGAGGGTATTATATATAAGTTTTTGTTGCCTTAAAATACAGTTTGTTATATTTACAGTTATATCATATGCTGTCAAAGACCCATCAGTGGGATAATCAAATGAAGATTAACTTGTTAATTACAAACTGAGGACATTAAACGTTAAGTCGTGAGTTTAATACTCTCTACAAGGCATTCTTTGTAAGCTCTGCTCAGTATATCAACCATACATGAATAATGCTCTGTGCTTAAAGCTAATACCGTGTTTTGACATGGTCTATCTCTCTCTCTCTCTCTCACACACAGTTTAACGCATACACACACGTACATGTGTTTAAACACACACCAACACGATGGTTCCCACATCGATTCGCACATCAGATAACCTTTCCATTCGATATGAGATATTCTAGCTTACGTTTCTGTGGCCCATAAGCTTTTGTCATTCAACATTAAATTCTTTCTTGTACTGTTGAAAGATGTTGTATCCTAAAGTGTGTTAATCCTTGGATACACAGGAGCCCAGTATGCTACTGCTCCAAACTTCTCCATGGACCGTGTTCCCACGGGATGTTCCTGTTGAAGTTGAACCCAAGATCTCTGGTCTGTATGTGAATACATAAACTTTTCTGCAAACAGAAGCCCTTGTCCAACTCATTTATGCTTTGAGTGCAGCAACAAATGTAGTACAGTCCGGTGGGCAGTCCATTGTTTGGAACACATTCAATGTGCCCGTTCTCCACGTACCCGACAATTAGGTATACCACCCTATCACAAACAGCACGATGTACCATGTCCTTGCATCTACCGTACGTATCCACCACGCAATTATATCTTTGCCAAATCTGAACCTCTTTCTGCAGAAATCTCTCTATCTTAACTTGCCAGTTGTTAACATGAACAAATATAACAGGATCTGGTGCACATTCCATCTTTTGGAACATGTCCAAGGCTCAAACGATTAAAGGTGTCCAGGATACAACATCCCGGTGCACCGTTCCATCAAAGACAGCACAGGTCCCCACATTTGCTATACATGTCCATCAGCATGTTTGCCACAACCACGTCTTTGTCAAACCCAATTTATGAATAGACACACCACAAATCTATGTAGACAACTAACTCTACATTGGCAACACCGTGATATAATTACAATATTTTAAATGCAAGTCTATAAATTTTAATTTTAATTTTAATATTTAAATTAATAGTGGGATTTATATTTGAACATGTTATAATTAAAGTTAAAATATTTAAATTTATAATTTATAAAGTTAATTAAAAAAATACTAATGTGATTTAATTAAATGTAATATATTAATATAATATTTTAAATTAAACTATCTAACATATATTTTGAAATAGATAAGTTAAAATAACCATAAGATTAATATTTTTGATTATGTGTGACACATTTGAATTGTTAGAGGGTTAGTCGATTCACAATAGACACACAATAGATTCATATTATGGGTATTCCATGTTTTTTGGGGGGTTGCAAGGCCATTTAACCAACCCAGCACTACTACCATGAAAATACATTCACAAGTAGAGTTGTAGTATTGTCAATGTTAAAATAGGATTAAAATTCCTAAGATTTACAAGTATTATTATTGCACATCGTACAATTACTATATATAAATATATAGCTAAATGAGTAGATATGATAGTTGCGCATTATATATTATATATGAATAAGCTAGCTCAAAGTATTTAGGAATAGTCCGACCAAATGTTGTTGGGTAAGGAAATTTTAGGCTATACTTTCTAAAAAATTCACCTCAAGTCTTAACGAGTTTGGCGTTTTGGTTGTGGTCATCCTCTCCAATTCATTACATGATTCATTACAAAGAAGATGCTTCCCTTCCATGCCTCGAATTAGAGGATCTACATTCAACAACCTTATAAAATTTAACTCAACTTATAAAATTAAGATGGACTGGTATGCGTACCTTGTGTTGATCTAACCCTATTGGGATGCCCCTTAGCACATGGCAAGTCGTGTGTTATGGTATTGTAGTTGCCCCTATAGGTTTACCCGTTGGGTTTCCATAACCCCTGGGTACAGGGTTTTTGGCTTAACTATTAAACAAGGGGTTAATGATTTAGTACTAGCCTACATTCTAAGATGGGATTTTTTTTTTTTTTTTTGGGGTGGGTGGGGTTGGCTTTGTCACCGAAAAAACAAGGTAGAGTATATAGGGGAAAACACATTAGAGAGCCTAACGGGTACTATGCTCCCTCCTTTAACATAAGCCCACCTTATGTCATTAGACATATTAGTTATGTCACCCATGTCCCACTAGTACATTACATCTTAGGGGTTAACCTACCTTTATGGTCATGTATGTTGCAAGGTTGGACACACACAAGTATCTAATTAAGCAAGCATCTTAACTTGCACTGTGAACATTGTCGTGCCCTTGGCTAAGTATGTGTATGGGATTTTGGGAGTCGAATTTCCAATTGTGGGCTTCTTGAGTTGGACATATGGCAAGACACATCTGTTGCACTAGAGGTAACTCTAATCTTTGAGGAGCTTATGTTTTGGGAAACGGTGTCATGCTACACATGACACTAGGATGGGCCTCATACATTGCAACAATTAGGGCATAACCCTTGGGGTCGTGTCTCGAGTTTAATGTCAAGAGGTTGGTGATTTTGGTGAGCACCCATGCTTGTGTTTTGGATAGGGGTGATGAGGAGGTGGCCAAGTGTGTGCTGGGACACATGGCTAGGGGATTCGTCCTCAGGGTGTGTGAATATGTTTGAAGGTTGAACTTGGCTAGGGCCTTCTTAAACACATGTAAAATTGCCCAATTTTAATCTTAGGGGTTTGCTTAGGGGACACATGTAAAATTGCCCAATCTTAATCTTAAGGGTTTGCTTAGGGGACACATGGTTAGGATTGCCCAATCTTAGTCTCAAGGGTTTGCTTAGGGAAACACTTATGTTTGCTAACAACATAGACTCAGTACTAACCCTAAGAATTGGGTATGGCTTGGCCACAAAAACCCTTAGGAGCCAATCACGAGTCAAGTTACCCCTTGTTACTATACTTGAGAGAGGGTGATTCTTCAAAGTGTTAAGATGATGCCTTAGCCCCTATTAGGGGTATGTGTGGAACATGATGGGGGTTAGAGAATGAACATATTTAGATCTCACGAGGCAAAATCTAAATTTGTTTAGGGTTACCCTTTAGGGTTCTAAGGGTAGACACTTGGGCTAGACCCTAAGTTTGAGTTTGACCCTAGGTTGTTTTAAAAGATTTAATGTTGTTACACATGGTGATGATGTTAGATGGTCATTTGTTTAAAAATCGAGTTTGTTCCATTTTCATAATGTTTTGTGAGTTAAGATTTAACAAATTTGTTGGCCAACCCATCTTTTGCATGCTGGATACTCTTATGAATGAAGACTCATCTTTCACGAGTATCGTGGCTTTTGAGTTTTCCTTTGAGAAAATTTGTATGTAGTTGTGAAGGTGCCCTAAACCATCATTGAAATGTGTCTAGATTTGACTATGAGTGTAAGACAACTTATGCTTTATGTCAAGTTCCAATGCAATGTTCTTGTGAGATATTTCAAATTTGTTCATTTCAATTATAATTCCTTTAAAATTTTTTGATTTGATAATTTTATGAGGGTTTTGAGTTGTATATGGCTATGGATCATGCAAAGTTATTGAGTGTTTGTTTTTTAAAATGTGTGGTTATAAAAATAAGTGCTTTATAACAAGTTCTCATATAAAGCATGTACAATTGCTTATATTTATTGTATCCTATGTAGATTACATGTTTTCTATTCTCTATTTCATCTTCATTCGGCTTATTAATTAAATTTATTTTATTTTAATATATATATACATAAATATTTCTATTTTTGTCATTTTTGCTTGATACCATGTTAAAACTTGAGTTACCCTTTCTTAAGGGTAAGTTATCAGCATGGCTGTTTTTTATTACATTTATAAACTCAACTATAGACTTGGTGAGTAACAATAATCAAATTCTAAAATAAAAGTAGAGTCATAATAAAAACTATAACATATATGACATATATGCTCTTATACTTATTATACCCCCTCATTGTACATTGGAAGATTATTATTGATTCATGACATTCAAAATTTCAATAAAGAATATATATAATGCTTGAATTTGCAAGATTATATAGATTTAAGAAAATAGATATAGGAATCATTATTGTCATAGTTTTTATTATGACTTTACTTTTACTTTTACTTTATAGATTAATTATTATTACTTATTAAACTTTAACAAGCACACCCCATTATGATACATAATTTTCCTTGAGTAGATACCTAAGGCTTAGCACCCTTTAACACAAACATGTATGCTTAGTAAAATCACCAACCCCTTTGTGTTGAACCATGATATGACCTTAGAGATTATACCCTAGGTGTTTTTTAAAGCCTTCACATGGCTTGCTCGATGCTAATTATGAAATCCCTCATTGTGAACCCTTCACGAAACTCATAAAGAGAATCTGTATTATGAATCTATTTGCTAAGAACTCATGGATAACCCTAAAAACCCAAATCAGTCAGATGCCCTATTTAATTGCAAATGCTATTTCTAAAGCCAAAGCAAGGCCTTATGAGAACTTTAGACTTGTGAAACAATTATTTAGCCAAGACCTTTTAAGTGTATTAATAAGTTATTAACTCCTTAAATGTGACATACCAATGCACAACAATGCAGATTCACCAATGATAAGGGTAAGTTAACCCTTAGGGGTGTGAGGTGCATCACATGTAAGATGTTTGCACAAATGATGGGTCTTAACAACACAAACTAGACTTATGCTAGCAAAGAGGAAGGAACTATAACCATCTTAGTCTAACATGCTCGCCCTCACACATACTTTATTTAATATTTGTGATGGAGCCCTTCACCAACCTTGTTACACCTCTCGGACCTTGGACTAGCCATTAAGGTTTTAAGAAGTTGGGTTAGGAATTAGGGTTAGTAGACCAACCCTTGCAAAAAGACATAATAGGGTTTGAAAATAAAGGATACCATGTCAGGAAACATGGAAGAGCAAAAGAGGACTTGTGTGTGGAGATAACCCCAAATTAGGGTTTTTTGCAACCCTAATCTTAAAAGGGAAAAAGTGGTTAGGAAGGTGGAGTACTAACATGACATGTTCGTGGAAGCCCCTCCCTTGAATGACGCTTGTGTGGGGAGAAACCCCAAATTAGGGTTTGGGGTCAACCCCAACTTATGGGCCAAAAAGGGTATAGATGGGTTTCCCTTGTCATGAGGACCATGAATAAACAGTCTAATTAGAAAATAGACCATCATGTGAAGAGTTCTCATAGTGAGGTGCTTAATACATTGAGAATGGGAAAGCCATTTTGTGCAAACCTACTTTTTAGAAAACGGTCTATTCCTTTGTTAATTTTATGAAACACCATGAAACCAACTAGTGAAAATATACTTGAGAAATTGACAACTCTACTAGTTCAAGGGTAAGTTCTTTCTTTTCATGCGGACCTTTAGGCTTACTCTAAGTGCTCATAAGCTCTTAGTTAGCCATACCACTCTAAAGGCCTCATTATTATAGTTTTTACTAAGATTGCTCTTTACTTTGGAAGTTGACCCATATATAAGGAAATAATGTTGCATTAACATGTGACATTGGGTTACATGACGCCCAATACAATGCCTAAGATACAACCTTAGGGGTTCTGTCATGGGTTTGAAGCTTAAGAGTTGGACATCTTAGCAAGTAGGTGCATCAGGGTGCTAAGCCTTGGGCATTGACACTAGAAAAGAGAAACTACTAAAAAACAAGAAAAAACTCAAGAATGGCTCCTTGGAGTTTATTTGAATGACAATAGTACAATCTACTCATGCTAAGCAACAATCTGATTATGCAGAAGCTCCTCAATTATCTCGCATAAGTACCGGTACCACATCTGGCCGCATGTCGGACATTTGGTTGCAACCTGCTGGTCCTCATAGATTCAAAGTTACTCAACAGCGCAATGTACTCACATGTTACATGTGACACGTTCAGCAATGGGATCTCGATGGCCAGGAAGGACTTGCTTCACCATCTCCAAGAACACAAAGAAGGAAACGAAGAAAACTTTTTTTAAAACTAAAATTGAAATTGGCCGTACCCCTAACTTATAAAATTACCACTCTTAAACATTAACCAATGGGTTGAGACTTCTCGACTTGCTTATCTTCTAAACCACAGCTTAGATCAACTCATCTCAACTTTAGAAAACTTGTCTTGATCAAATCTTTAACTTTGTAGAAAGGTTCATCTTCAAATTCTCACTCCTTCAGGTTGGTCACCTTTTATCTCTCTAGAACTTCTCTAATAAAAATCTTCTTCCATAAGCTTCTAAGCTATTTTCACTTCAATTAACCTTCTTTCAGTTTCAAACACTCCAACAATCATCAAAACTAAAAGGAAAAATAAAAAGAACCAACAATTATGGATGACACCATCCCATTGCAATTCTTGTGCCACCCTTGGCACGATCGACTGCTAATTGTAGACTATTGACCATCTCGGACTTCATTGACCGGCTTTAACTCAACTTGTCTTGGACTGACTCCTCGGCTGTACTCTTGACAACTTCAACTTCACTCTAGCAAGCCTCCATTGACATGCTTCAACTTCTAGTAAAACCTCATGGTGCTCCACAACTTGTCTTCATGCAATCTCCCCCTTGTCGGATGTTCATCCACTTATAACTCGCCAAACTCTACTAACATCTCCAACACCTAAACTCAATAAATTCATCAACATACCTCCACCAACACGTAAAATAGTCCAATGTCAACTCCTCATTCCCCTGCAGCAGCTTTGGGTTGTACTGTTGCTTGTGTCAACCTCGGCTCCATCTCTAGAACCTCCATCTCCTCTAACAGGTGCACTTGCTCCAGCTGCACCTGTGAATGATACTTCTTCAACATGAACCCATTAATCCTTGTTGGCAGCAAATTCCTTATGAGATCTATTAGCTGAAGAGAGCCATTGTTGTTGACGTTCACCACCCGATATGGTCCGAGCCATTGCACCTTCAACTTGCCCAAAACTTGTTGTCATAAAGCAGCACCAGATCACCTGTTGCAAACTGTCGCTTCTGAATGTGTTCATCATGCCATTTCTTCCTCCTCTTTTGCATCGCCTTTCGAGCCTAAAACGTGAGCAGCCACTTCTCATCTATGTGCTCTAGCTCACTTAGCCTCTGCTCCAATGTGGCATCCCAATCTAGAGAGTGCTCAACCGCAGTCAACTTCAGCTTCGGTAGCAAAGCTTCATGTCCATAAACTAATTGAAATGAAGAATACCTAGTTTGACATTGAAAGTAGCTTGGTAGGCCCAAACCGCATCCTTCAATCGCTTGTCCCAGTCCATCCTTGATGCTGAGCAAGTTTTGGTGATGATCTGGCACAATGTTTCATTGGTCCGCTCCACCTACATGTTACACCTCGAATAATACAGTGTGGACTTAGCATGATACACTCCATAAGCCTCGATCAAAGCTATCACCACCTCATTTAAGAAGTGAGTGCCTTGGTCGCTCACTGTCACGACCCGATACAGGATGTAGGATTCCAGATACAGTATACAGGATATGGGATACAGGATATGCTTGTAGGATATACCTACAGGATATTCCTGTAGGATATGCCACATGATATGCCTAGAGGACATGTGGACTCATTTTAGCCTTTGCATGCACATAACCACTTTTAATGCATGCAGCCACTTTTAGCACTCATGCCTAAATTAGCTCTTGGAATTGTGAGCATAAAGCTCCGACCTAATTGTTGTACAATCAGTTACTATCAACACCAGCCATTCTATGATCATTCTTGTTCTTATCTTGTTTGTGTCTTGCTCCTTGCCTCCTGCTCTTGTCTTGCTCTCGGATCCTGTCTTGTTCATGTCTTGCTCCCAGATCCTGTCCTGCTCCTATCTCGCTCCCGGATCCTATCTTGTTCCTGTCTTGCTCCTGGATCCTGTCTTGCACTTTCCTGTCCTGCTCCTGTCTTGCTCCTGGATCCTGTCCTGCACCTTCTTGTCCTGTTCCTGTCTTGCTCCCGAATCCTATCCTGTTCCTCCTGCACCTTGTCTTGCTCTTGAATTCCTAGTTCCTGTCCTGCTCCCTATCCTGCTCTTGAGTCAAGCCTTTTTGTTCTTGAAATCCTGCTCTCTTATTGGTTCCTGAATCGTGGCTTGACAGTCACCAGCTCCAATGGTACACCAAAATGGGTGATGATCTCCTTGTACAAAACTCTGCCAGTATCTTCTTGTAAAGCCTTCACATCAGACCACTTGGTCATGTAGTCGATACACACCAGAATGTACTTAGCTCCTGTTCTCATTGTTGGTGAAAATGGCCCGCAAAAATCAATTCCCCATTTTTCAAACAACATCACTGGCAACATCAAATGAAGAGGCTGGTAATCTCGCTTGTTTGGCTTCCCCACCCTTTGACAAGGATCACACGTCTTGGCATACTCAGCCACCTCCTTCCTCAATGTCAGCTACCAATAACCTTCTCATAAAATCAACTCAGAGGTCGCATCTGCTCCAAAGTGTTCGCCATAAGCTGAGTCATGACATGACATGCAACTATCACTTTTTGAACTTCATTGGCAATAGGCAATGTCTCTCGTCCAATCATGTACAACGTACCTCCAACCATAGTATAAAGTCAGCTCTACAACAAAAGTCTATAAAAGTCCTTTGCCTCGAGTTCAACTCCTCCAGATATTCACCAACTTTATCATCTCCTTGTACCATGTTGACATGGCCTCAAGCTAAAACAATGGAGCATCAAGGTCATCCTCCACACCCACTTCCATGTCTTTATCTTGCTATGGCAACCTTGATAAATGATCCAACATGTTGTGGCTACGTCTAAGCTTAAGCACAACTTGAAACTGAAACTCCTAAAGCATTAGCAGCCACATGGTAATCCTCCCTGTCTTGCAAGGCTTGAGGATCAAATACTTCAAGGCCTGATGATCTAGAAAGAACCGAACTCCTTGCCGAGAAGATAATGCTTGTATTGTTGCATAGCATATATCATGCCCAGGCCTTCTCACTCAAGCTGAATAATTCTTCTCAATAGCAGAACTGTTGTAACAAATCGGATCTGCTCAACCTTCAAACCTCTAGCACAATAGCTCCTATAGCTACAGCCAATGCATTCACATGGATGTGGAACTCCAAACTCTAGTTCGGCATCCTCAGAATTGGAACATTCACCCGGTTAAGGCAAAGTCTTTTCTGCAAAATTCCAGATGAAGTGGTGGTGATATCTGACATGTCCGAGAAAAGCTTGGAGCTATTTGACAGTCTTGGGTGGGATGAGCTGCAAAATAATTTGAGTTTTGGCTGGATCTACAGCCAAACCTTCTTGTGAAACTATTTCGGCCAAGTAGCACTCCATGCGTTACTAGAAATTGGCACTTGAATGGGTTGAGGGAGATTCCAAATTGTCGGTGGCGATCAAAGCACTTCTCAAGTAGATCCAGCTGTGCTGCCTCACTTCCATAGACACTAAAATCATCAAAAAACACTTCCATAAACTCTCTCATGAACGGCTGAAAAGTTGTAGTGACAACTTGTTGAAAGGTAGCAGAAGCATTACATAGGCCAAAGGATCACCCAATAAGCATAGCAGCCCCACTCTGTGACAAACGTGGTCTTAAGTTGGTCCTCTTTAGCTATCTGCACCTGGTTATAGTTGTTGAACCCGTCCAAAAAAGAGTACATCTCGTGATCAACCATTGCATCCAAGACTGTGTCCATGAAGGGAAGAGAGAAGCCATCCTTCTTGGTCACGTCATTTAACTTCTGATAGTCCACATAGACCTGCAATTGGCCATTCTTCTTGGGAACCACCACAATAGGAGACATCCATTAACTCGTCTCCACCTCATAAATAAATCCAATCTTGAGCAACTTGTCAAGTTCCTCTTGCACAGTCATGGAATAATTCGGATTCATCTGGTACGGCCTTTGACACACAGCCATAGCTCTAGGTCTAAGAGGAATTATGTGTTGAGCTAGCCTTATGTCCACTCCTCTCATGTCACGATATGACCATGCAAAAACATCACATACTGGAGAAAGAGCCCTCTCAATCTCTTCTTCACACGAACGGGTAGTTGAGCTCCAACCTTCATCACTTTTTTCTCTTCTGCTGTTCCAAGATTCATCTTTTCCAGAGCTAGCCTTTTAGTATATCTACTTGTACCTCACCCCCTTGGCTGAATGGCATGCTCCTCATTTATCTCTGGAACTGACCTCTACTCCTTGGTGGAAAAATGAGCAGGAAATTGCTGCAACCTTTCTTGATCCTCCATGAGCTCAACTTAAACCATACTGCAGCTAATTTCCCCTCCAAAAAGCTAGTGCTTGAGTCGGTTACTTGTATATCCTCTTGAAAAGGTGGCAGTAACAAGGTCTCGTAGTTGGAGCTCGAGTCCATAGCTGCAACGGCCACGAAACTCTCATCGTCTGAGATCTCTAGACTGAGGAATCCTCACTCAGTCGTTCACCAGATGCAGTTCCAGATGTGGTGTCACTGTTGTTATCAACTCCATCTGTCATCGACTCTCATGTAATTGGAGTCAAAGATGGTCTTCTCTTCATAATGACACGAACAATATGAAACTCATTTCCATCCTCCAACTTAATGACTCCTTTCTGCTAGCTCTTCTCTACATTGGCTTGCTTTAGCCACGGCCTTCCCAGCAGAATAGGAATAATCCAGCTCCTCCAACCATCTTCAACACCACGTAGTCCACATAGAAGATGAATCTGGCAATGTTATTTTTTACTCTAGTTATCACACCTAAAAGCCTTGAGCGTGAATGGTTCGGAAGTGAATTGGTATGGGCTGCTCCAAGCCAAGCTTTGTCACCATCTCCTTAGGAATTAAGTTGATGCAAAATTGCCATCAATCACACATCCTAGCAAGTTGTCCCAAAATCTTAGCATCTATAGTCAGATTCTCTGCTTCAACCATGGGCCATGCCGCATTTACCACCACTTCTCTATGGCCTTTTACTGCTATTGCCACTACCTTTCTCAAACCAGTTGCAACAGTTGGGCAAATGTATAATACTTGGTTACTGATTCTCCAAGTCCTTCAACACATCATATGGTCAAGTCTCCAAGTTTAGAACTTGCATGTACTTTTGCCATTTTTGCTAATATGCAAAGGCACAGCCTGACCCAATCTTTGCCCCTTGAATGCACCACTTAGTCGTTGGGGAGTGGGAATGCCCACCTTCTCCAGGATGTCTCTTAAATCTGGCTTTTCACGCACATGATTGTGTCCATTTCCTCACCGACATTAGTCGCTGAATAGGGGCATTTTTTAGCCCTCAAACTTGATACCATCTTGATCGTTGGCCACCCTGTCATCATACCATCCATTAAACCCCTTGATTAAGGCTCTGAAGTTCACAGATCTGAACTCCACATCTGCCATCATCAAATCCTAGCTGCTCTCCACAATAAGGGTTTCCCTTCATTTAACCGCTGTTCATGCCGAATTTGCCTTGCTATCAGCTCCGGATCTTCCAAGGGCTCAACCCCCCATCTTGGATATACAAGCCGCCTTCCTTTTGTTGCAATCGGCCTCGAGTTTCCACGTTCCACACAGGTACATTCTCTTGACTCATGAAGATTGCCTTGGAATCCACTACTTTTTTTCTACGGTCTTGATTTTGACTCTAATTTAGCGTTTGCAAGCGGTATGGATAGTGGCCTTAATGATGAAGGCCTTGAGTCTAACAGACTCCAGAATTGGCTTATACTCCTTAGGCTGGCAAGCATTCAGGCAATTCGGGGAGATGTGACCAAGTTCCCTACAACATTTCATAGGACCTCAACCTCAACCTCCCCCACGGTCTCCCTACTACAGCACCAACCCCTGGGTTGGCAGGCTTCCTAGACATCCGACATTGTAAATTGGGTATGTCTCATATTGTTGAGGAAACTACGGTTGCAAATAATAACTTGTGACTAGAGGTGGTCTTAGAAGTTGCCCCGGCATTACTACCTAAGACGGATTGAAGAAGGAATTCTTAGAGGTGTGATTCATTCGTCCACAAAATTGACATTTGATCTTCACTGGTAGCTGATTTGGACACTCGTTCATGAAATGACCATACCCTCTGTAATCTCCACAGTAAAATTTGTTAAATATTTTATAATAAATAACTTGTCATTAATTTTAAAATAATATATTCACACACACACACACACTTCACACACCAAACTTTAGCTTGCTCAATCACTAGTTGACCTGGAGCTCCAAAACCCTGTACCAAACTCACTTGAAGATCCGCCATCTTTTTAGTAAGCATTTCCACCACATCTTTCACTTTCGCCAACTGATTCTCAAATTCCAACGTGGTCACCACAGGTTGTTGCAACACCGAGGTATTGGCTGAAATGAGAGGTGAAGCTGCTATAGCTCCCAAGATTCATGTCTGGTACTACAACAACGGGCTTTGAGTGAACAAATTGTTGTATGCTACTGCTGAAGTTGACACTGAAACTTGTCGAGAAGACATCCGTGCTTGTTCCTAGGTTGCAGCATGATCTACTACTTCATTCAGGTTCTTCAGCCTCTGAATTTTAACGTGAAAGCTGATCTCAAATGGCATGCCATTTAAGAACCAACGGACTTGGTCATTTGAAGCTGGAATCGGGTCCTTCCTTGCCAGTAGTCGCTTGTATCAAAGCACATAGTTTTGCAGTGTCTCACCAGGTAATAGTTGAATTGTATTTAGCTCGTCACTAACTCTCTACTTGAAGCCCATAGGTCTGAATGCCTCAAGGAAGGCAGCTTTCAAGTCCGCCCAAGCTGCAAATGTTGATGTTGCATTCGCTTGGCCATACCACTATGCAGCGGCTCCAAGCAACGTAGCTGGAAACAACCTCAGCCTCATCGCATCTGCTTGTTCCTGGTTAGCCATGCTAAGATTTTCAAAAGCGGTTACATGTGCGTTCGGGTCGTGAACTTGTGTAAACACCAGATACTTCATCCTTGCTCCGACAGGTTGTGCCATTGCAGGATTTACTGAAGGGGTGGGTGAATCAAGTTGAAATGGCCCCACTCGTCCCAATCTAAAGTTTCAAAACTCAGGTGACGGTTATAGATTATAACCTCTCTTGAATTGGGAATTAGGCTATTAACCGAGGTATTTGTTGAAACAGCCTAATCAACCCTCCAACTCTGTCAATCAGCCTGCTCTTTAATCTGCCTTGCTCTAACTAAAGAAAAATCTAAAAAATTATCCCAACATCCAACTCGTGTTGGCTCAGCAGATGCCCAAGTTTTTTTCCTCGGTTTATTGCATTGTTACCACACTAAGCTCTCAGCTAACGCATCAAAAAATGACACTATAAAAGAGAAACTACTAAAAAACAAGAAAAAACCCAGGAACGACTCCTTGGAGCTTATATTGAATGACAACAGTACAATCTACTCATGCTAAGAAACAGCTTGATTATGCAAAAGCTCCTTGATTATCTCCCGTAAGTAAGATACCACATCTGGCCGCATGTTGAACAGTTGGTTGCAACTTGCTGGTCCTCAGGGATTCAAAGTTGCTCAACAACGTGGCATACTCGCCTGTTACACGTGACATGTTGAGCAATGGGATCTTGACGACTGGAGGGACCCTGCTTCACCATCTCCAGAACACAAAGAAGGAAATGAAGAAAACTTTTTTAAAACTATAATTGGAATTGGCTATACCCCTAACTTACAAATTACCACTCTTAAACATCAACCAATGGCTGAGACTTCTTAGCTTATTATTTTTTGAACCATAGCTCAGATGAACTTGATCTCAACTTTAGAAATTTATCTAGACTAGATCTTCAACTTTATAAAAAGGTTCATCTTCATATTCTCATTCCTTCAGGCTAATCACCTTTCATCTCTTTAGAACTTCTCTCATAAAAATCTTCTTTCACAAGCTTCTAAATTGTTTTCACTTCAATTAACCTTCTTCCAATTTTAAACACTCCAATAATCATTAAAATTAAAGAGAAAAACAAAAAAAACCAACAAATACAGATGACATGCATCCACTCTTTAAATGAGTTGTGACTAATATTTCTTTTTTTAATTTAAATATGTTTTAAACTTTGATATAGCTTAGTATATTGGAAAGTGTTTCATTTGCATAGACTCATTATTAATGATTATGATCCTTCTAAATTTTGATAATACATTTAAAATTTTTTATTTATTTAATTTTTATAAACATGTAGAAAACACCATAAGCTTGAAGCTTAAAGGATTCAAAGAGATTCTAATGCAAAGTTCATAAAAAAAATAAGTTCAAGACTTTTCTTCAAGAGTAAAATATTAAAATTCAACTTGTAACATATTATAACACCATGAGATTTTGACTTAAATTTTGGTTATAAATGATAAAGATTGTTATGTATGTGTAAAATTTCTTTTATATCAAAATCTTAGACATTATCACTTTAACAAAAGCATGGTTAAAAGCCAAACTCAATGTACATCATTTTCATGTTTGTAGTTATTTATGTTTTGGGTTGTGATTATAAAAGGATTAATTAAAAATGAGTTTAAAGTGTTGAAAAATAAATGATATTAATGTTATTGGTTCTTCTAGTTCCATTCCAAGTTGCATTGCCATTAACAGAAGAAAGGGTAAGATTGGGCCTAATTGTGAAGTACTATCAAGTTATGAAATTGTGGATTGAGGCCATGTTTTTTCTACACTTTTTAAAATGATAATTTGTAATTCATTTTATAACAAAATATTTTGAAAAAGGACCACTTATATTAATTAAATTTATTTAAAATAATAATATAAAATGAAAATATTTTTTAGATTAAAACAATATAAAATTTATATATATATTATGTGGTTTAAAACCATAAAAAATCATCATATAAATTAATTTTAAAATGTTATTGTTATACTTTTTACACTTAAGAGGTTTTTTACTTTGGAATTTAATTGTTAATAC
Organism: Selaginella tamariscina; assembly: GCA_003024785.1. Lineage (NCBI taxonomy): Eukaryota > Viridiplantae > Streptophyta > Lycopodiopsida > Selaginellales > Selaginellaceae > Selaginella > Selaginella tamariscina. The sequence continues at coordinate 1,040,343 of PUQB01000008.1, forward strand.
TTATTAAACTTCATTGTCAAGCCTCTAGATGTAATAAGAAATAACCCCACCTAATTCATTTAGGTCTTTAAGGATGATTGACTAACTAAACTCTAGGTGAAGATAGATATTACCACTAACACTTGATAAACTCTAGGTGAGGATAAATCTTACCTTTAAACTCTTAATTTTAATATTTGTGTTGTATTGAATAGGGTTAGGGTTGACCTAGCTCCCTTTAGGGTAGGGTTAGGGGTAGATTAAGCCATTAATTAAACTCACTGATGCACTTTCTTAATTTCATATAACTACCATAAATCAAAACTTTTCTCACATTAGGTCAATGGGTCCTTTTCTCACAACCTCAAACTAGATTTCTAACTTTATTTTCATGTTTATTATGTTACTACCTTTCAGTTCCGATTAGCAATTTATTAACATCAATAGAACAAAATAACCAAGTTAGTCTAAAAATGACAAACATTATTTTTGATTAAGGTTACTCATTTGGTACAAAGTCCATCATGCTTCCCTATGGGAAGTCATGGCAACTAATCTACTCTAGATATCACCACTTGTCTAATAATGAAGGTACAAGGGATGAACCCATAAAACTTGTTGACGGATTTACCAACCACCCACGAGCTTAGCCCACATAAGGCCTAGTGGCCCAAGCTAATGCTCACATTGTCCCTCTTTAGCATGGCACCCAAGTCTCCCACTTAGTGTGGGAACGACCTTCAGGCCTAGACTTGAGTAACCACATATAAGGGCCATGTTAAGCATGGAGGCAAGATTGGGCCTTGTCGCGAATTCATGTATCTTCCTTGGATACACATTGCTTGCTTAAGCGAGCTTCAAACTGAGTTACATTTGAGGAACTGCCTATCTAGGACATGCATTTATGTCATGTCAAGCATGGGACGAGGCCGAGCCTCATTAAAAACCTTCCTTGAATAAGGTATTTGCATGAGTACTCCTTGGCTAGACGAGGCTCTCGATGAGCAACGCCTAAGAGTGAGTAGGGAAACATGTCCAAGTTCCATGTGTGGTTGCCAGCCAACACAATGAATGTCAGAGTTTTAACCCAAAAGGCCAACACTTAACAACACACGACTGCCAAGTGGCCATATGGCATCAACATCATGTGCAAGTAACACTAAGGTGACCACAAGAGTCTGGATCAGATGCGTAAGTAGGCATGAGACTTCGGGTCCCACCCTAAGTCCTCTTAGAGTGTCTAACCCAGGAATCTCATGAGACCTAGATAGGCTCATGCCTTAACCTTGCCAAGGAGTCATGTTTTGCACATACCTTGTGACAAAGCTAAAGCATCATGACTTACCCTTTAAAGAATTACCCTTATCCAAGAGTACAACCCCTTTAGGGCAATAAGGGATTCTCTGACACACAACTAATCCTTAAGGGTTTGAGTAGCCAGGTTATACTATAGTCCTCTACCTAGTAAGGACATGAGTGTGCATTGAGGGTTGACATGAGTGCTATGCTAAGTAACCCCTAAAGCTAAATTTGGACAACTATGAACACAACTACACGAGTGCCTCACAACCTTGAACACACAATTACATGAGTGCCTCACAAAAAGGTTATGTTAACGAGCTTAAGTTATTTAACTTATGGACATGTTTACACATTTCTAAGATGAGTGTTCTTATCCAATGTGGTATCACACTCGATTATGAGACCTAACATCCTTTGAACAAATGATTAAATTAAATGAATTCTTTAAACACTTAATTAGTACCTTCAATGTTTTGTTTCAACCAATCAAATAATTAAGGTAATCTTTTTTGCCTAAAATAATTCTTAACATTTTTTTTTATTGTTTGTTATTGTTCTTTGTGATTTTTCACTATTGAATTGTTTTAAGTTTGAGAATTATGATTATGTTAATCATCTTTTTCTATTCAAAATGATGTTATTCATTATTTTAAAAGTATTCAATAATTTCAAAGACACATTTCTCATAAGTCTTTACTACACTTTTTAATAAATTTAAATATAATATACAATTATTTTGTTAACACTAACCTTTTAACACCCATGTGAAAACCTGATTATAATATTATAATGTTTATATTTTTCTTTTATGTCGAAATAACTTTTTAATGTTATGTATTATTTAAACTTTTTTATTTATATATTTATATTTAATATTTTATATTTTTTATTGGAGCTTTCATCCAAATGTTAAATTCTTCTTTCAATAACATAATAAACTTGGATATAAAAAAAGAATCCAAAGTAAATATTATTTTTAATTTTTTTAAATAACAACTTTATTACTTAATGACTTAGCTCGATTATTCTTTAATTGAATGAACTTGATATCATAAGATTTTTTAAATATAGTTATAAAATTTTCTCGATGGTATAAAAAAAATTTGAATTTCAAACATATGCAATTTACATTCTTAAATTTTATATATTCCAAGGTTTTTAAAAGATTTTAATTTTAATTTTAAGTTAAGAATTATGTTATAAAATAAGAGTTTTTGTTTTGATTTAATATAAGTAATGTTTAATATTGATTTTACTTATTTTGTATATAATAACTTTTCTTTATTCCAAAAAATCTTTTTTTTCATAATTTCTTTGTTTTCATTTTGTAATAATTCTTTTTTTTCATTTTCTTTATTTTAAGTCAATCTTGATAATAATATAAGTAAAATATAATAATAATGATTTAATTTTAAAGTACAATAACACAGTTATAAATATACACTATATATGTACACTTTAAATTACATGTGAAATATGAATTTTTAATAAGTTTAAATTACTTATCATTATATATTAATTGCTTTTGTGCAGCGCTATCAAATGACTTTATAAGTAATATTAATAAATAAAAAACTTAATACTATTAATATAAAATATTTATATTACATTTCACAATTTTTTTATTTTTCCTTTATGAATTGTACATGTTTATAAATTTTAGTTAGCATAAATGGTTAATGAAAATTAAAATTCAAATGTGTTAAATGTGTATGCGTGTGGTTAATGCAAACAGAAGATAAAAAGGAAAATAAAACGTAATGCAAATTAAAAAATTTGTAACAAATACAAGTTATTAAGAGTATATGCTTTTAAATGTGTGCTGATTCCCTAAGTTTATTATTCTTTATATGCATCGTTGTTAAAGACTAAATTGGTTCTATCCTAACAATGTATGTATATATCCATTGAATATGTATTTAGTATTGTTATATCGAAGTATACGGCCACGTGCACTAGGCTACGTGTCATGCCACCCCACAGTAATATCTAGTTTTAACAATATCGTTGAAAACGATATGCCGACGTGTTTCATCTTAGGGCTTTTACGAAAAACGAAACGAGGGTTTAGCACGGGCATGGGGGTGAGGGAGCGCATACAGAGGGCGGTATTGGGGACAATTAGGCGATGGATTGCTCCAGGAACAGATTGCAATGTGGAGATTCAATGGAGCTGGAGAAAGAATCGAGTTCAGATTTTGCAGACTGGAGATGGATTTTCAAGCTATCAATTCACAGGAGTTCATGCGATCGTCTGCAGTGATTCTCCGTCGCGCGTCTGTGCAATCCGCAGCGCTTTCATTATCGCTGATCGATTCGCCTGCTTGTGCTCTTGTTGTTGACGGATTATTTGTCGATTTCTCCCGAGGTTAGTGTTTTTCGTGCGAAAATATGCATTGCTGATGCGTTATATACGAGTTTTGTACTGTATACAGAGGTTCTAGGGTAAAAGATAAGATTTTTGGTTGCATTTGTTTTCAATTAGAGATTTCACACACACACATACATATACATATGTTATATAGATATATAGTAGGAGTTAATGGTTGGCTCTGTTTTAAGTGAGTGTTTCAAATTTACATTCAGTCTGATGCCTAGGTGGTAATTATTATTATTTCTTATGAGATTGTATTTTATAGAAACCCCGATGATCTTTATTGGAAGGATGCAATGGCAGATCACACTGAACGAGAACGAACGGAGAGGCTTGCTAAAATAGATCCAGAGGTATTTTAGTTTTATAAATACATACAAATGTAAAGACGGAAACATGCATGTAGAATTACGGGCGCACTTGAATGTGCATAGACGTGACATACACACGTTCACCATAACTGCATACAAGTAACATATACATACATACTTACATGTATATTCATGCGGTTTGTGCATGTGCATATGCAGATGTATACATCTATATGCATGGGAACCATATATGTGTATTATATATCTGTGTGCATGTTTTTACAATGTATACACCCAAACTTGTTTGATGATATTACGTACAACTAAGTGGAAGTAGTCATGCATGTGTGTATATGAGTTCACGCACACACACGAGGTATTGAATTGTCCTTATTTTCTTGAAGGGAGCAGCTGAACACTCAAAAGCAGAAAAGAAGACAACAGATGACAATTCAAATGGCCTTCTTGTTCGTCTGCTTCTATCATTTTTGCTCTCAGCTATAAGATTGGAAGTACACAATTCGAGGATATCTTTAACTTCTCGTGAAGGGCACCAAGGATGTGTCTCTGGGAAAGAGATAGTGGTTGCAGAAGGATTGCAAGACAGCTTTTTGAAGGGGAGTTTAATGGGTTCAATATTAAACGCAGTGGTTAATTATCGGAAGGACATGGTCAAGCCTTGCAGTGCATCGCATCTTTGCCTGCAACTGGTAATATTTATCTTCACTATTTATATATGTACCTACCGCACACATGCACAACAGTACATATATTATTAAATATTTAGTCATTTAATTGAAGTTAATGTTTTGCAGTCTACTAGTAGCCATGCTTCCGAGAAAATGCAGTGTTAGTGATGATGCTATGGGGTTCGTGCAAGTTTTATGAGACTCTCTTTTCTGGTGTTCATGCTAATTTTCCCGAGGCGGTCACCGGGTTAAACTCTTGTGAACTGGATATTTTGATGAAGCTGATTGATGAGGTTCAAGGACCACCACTTGAAAGTTTGGTAGAATCGACACAGAAAGTGAGTGTTTCTTTTATATTATATACTTTGGCATGCATTATACATGCCATTATGTTACAGTTTTCAACCATGTAAAAGAGATCATTGTATATAGTTTTCGTATATCTGTGTATAAGCTTCTATATATACACCATATGTATGTTTACAGGTAACTACTGGATGCAGAAATGCAAGAGAGCTTTGGTTATGGGGTATTTCTAAGGCCATGAGTGCTTCTCCCAGCCGGAGATTGACTCAGGCACTTAACGCAGGTATCTCACGTCGTAGATATTCTTCACTATACGGGGATTGGCTACAAAAAGTTGGCTGGCGGACAAAATTTAGGAATATTCCGCGCACAAATTCCTTGAATATGCTCTCGACTACCGTATCCGAGCTTGAGAAACAGGTGTGCTCATAATATGTACTACACGCATATACGCATGCTTGCATGTAATATGTAATGATTTCTGATGTAGATATGCTGTGTAGATCTAGGAGGTTTTAGCATATATAGGAAGTTAATTACATAGATAAAGTTCTATTGTACCATATAGACGTAGTAAGATCTATTGTACTTATAGATGTTACAACATATAGATAAACACTTATTACTTCCTGAAATGCATATATATGACTTTTATGTCCATATTTTAATTATGTATCATGTATATGTGGGCCAGGCCATTCATGTACTGTATTTGATATATGTATATGTTATAAAAGTGTTTACATATTGTATATGGATCTCATGATTGTAAATAGAGTCATGTCTTTTGCTTAAACACGATTTTCTTTTCTTGATCTGACATTTCCAAATATTTTGGTTTAGTTGCCTGTTGAAGCGATCGCATTAGCACGTCTTATTGCGAGGAAACGACGTCTGAACAAACTTTTGGAGGAAGAAACTAACGTGAGAGATGTTCCTGAGAACAAATACGATCGTGTATGGCACTTTCTTCGAAGAATATCCGGTAGAAGTTCCATTGGTAAGTTATATTACACAGATATTATATCTCTGTGTGTGTGTGTGTATTTATGCATAAGTATGTACGCCTGTTCTACGCATGTATATATAAGTATGTATGCGTGTATAATACGCTCAATTCATATTCAACGATATATACGCTTATGCATATATACATATCTTCGTACGCATGTACTCATCACTAGAATATACTTATTATATGTAGTATTGTTTCCTACGTACTCATGGCGTGCACGCTGCCCAATCTGCAATGTGTCTACACACACTAGCATGTCTAATATACGAATATGTACTCAGTCGTGTAGGACATGTATGTATGTATATATTTATGTATACCATGTGTTTGCGTTGTAGGCGTGGTTCTATAGTACGGCTATCATGTACCAAGGTTATTGTAATAAATAAATATAATGTAGTAAAAGTACTACGTTGATACATTGCGGTTTGTATGCACATAGACATAAATGTCTACACTTGTCTGTTTTGCTTGTAGATTTATCACCAGCGGACATGGAGCATGACGCTAGAAAAAATGCTCGGACATTTACAGTGGACTTTGTACAAGGATCATTTGTATTTGCCAACAGTAACACAGCAGTGTTTATAAGATTGAAGAAGGCCTCTATATCGTACCGTACAAAGTACAGTGTGGTGGAGAATGCTGTTGTTCTAGGCAGCTTACAGAGTGAGATTACTTGTCTCAGTGATTCTCAACAGCGGGTGCAGGTAAAGTGATATCAAGTAATAATTATGTATAATACTTACCATTCTACGTTTACATTATAAATATATATTATATATCACACCACAGTTGAATATAGTTTTTAAACATCTACATTAGTTTATCTTCTCCTGAAATGATAGCGCCATGCAGAGTAGTGCTCTTTGTTATTTAAAATGCATGTATATACTTAGCTAACTGTTACTGCATATATGTTTATGGCATAGATACAAAATGTTTATACTAATGGAAATTGGTTAACAGATAGGCAATGAATGTAGAGGACGTTGGGACGAAAGAATATCCGAACGTTTCATTTTCTTCAAGAGTTCTGCTCTTAAGAAGCAAGGAAACAAGTTTAAACACAATGTTCATGAGCACGCTGCAGTGAAGGAGCAGGCTATATTATACTGGCATAATAACTTCAACGAGCAGCCCAGGTTCCTGCTTTTCACACACACGCACACACGCACACGCACACGCTATAGTTTATGCTACACACACGCATTATGTGGTAATTGTATGTTCATAGTAACATAAATGGTTTTGAAATGTTTGTTATTTATATATCACTGTAAAACTTTAGTTTATATATTGTTAATACTTTATTGTGTTGCAGCAGTTCCAATGGTCAGAGTAGTTTACAGATGCCCTTTCTGGTGGCTTTCTACGAAACTGGAGCTGCGGAGGAGCAACAAAATGGGGATACTTTAGTTTTTCAAGCTGGGGAAACGGACATATATCTGAAGTATTTTCTTCGCACAGGTTGATCAACTATTAATCGAACTGATGAAGCGATTCAACACTAAGCAGCAAACTCGGGTGCGTGCGTGCGTGTGTTTGTGTGTGTTGAGTACTGTACACAGGCAAACACAGAGAATGCGGTAGCTCGATAACTGAAGATAATGTACGTGGTTCTGTGAGTGTATCATATGTGTGTTCATGTATTCGTACCTTTCAATCTATGTATACAACATAAACTGAATGTGATCTGTTTGCTGAACAGGAGACTTCTACGAATAAGACACAGAAATGTATGCTCGGTTCATATTACTATGAACAGATCTCCTATCTTCGAAAAATGGTTCTTGCTACTGTTATTGAGAAATGTGTCCAGTTTTCAGTTGTCTTGGAGCGACTACGTTTGACACTTCATTCATCAGACAATGGTCAAAATCTACGTCTGGCGTTGTTGCTGATCTTGGTTATTTAGAGTTCGCATTGTCGCCTTCAACTGTAGACTCCAAGGACTTATTGGTATGCATGTTCAAACCCGAACTATTATTTGTGTACGTGTGTAGTTATAGTGTTCCTAACGTGAGTTTTGACGTCTGACAGCATCCTCCATCAATTAAAGAGCAGCCTGAACTACGAGGCTATCTGGAAAAAGAAGAGTTTCGAAGTAGCTTTGTGACATGGGTGGAAGGTGCCAAGCTCACTAGCTACGAAAAGAATATTCTTGAAAAGTTAAACCTGACTTCGGAGTGTTCACTATACAGGTAAGTTGTTTCTATTCTGTATCTTTTTAGTGCTGTATGTCATACACAGTTATATATGCACACATATTGATATGCATGTTCTAAATGGAACATTAAGTATAAGTTAAATGAAAATTTGTATTCTGGCTTATTCATTTATCTATTTTGCTTTCAGCGAACACTGCACAACACTTTTTGAAACCTCCAAGACTGTTTCACTCTCTGCTGTTGTAAAAATTCCTGAAGTTAGTGTGGATTTGTGCATTGAAAGAGTCGCAACTGCGGCTCAGGTAGGGCTTACACACACATACACGCACGCACATACAGACACACACATATCAGCTGAACTTTTATATTTAAAATGAATGTAGCAATGCAATATGAAGTATTTACGGATATAATTTATAGATTATACTCGCCTATGTGAATGCTGTGTCAGATTTTAGTACGCATTTGTACGCTTCAACTACCGGAGAGGTGACCAAATGCGAAACTCAGGAATCTTCTAGGAGCGAGACATTTGCATTGAACTTAAACATGAGCCTTGAAAACATCAAAGTTACCATGTCTGAAGCAGAACGAAATGGTAAGCTTTAAGCTTAATTATGTTGATTCCTTATGATAATATAACACGTATTCATGTCATATATATGTGTGTGTGTGTGTGTGTGTTTAATATTGATATAGTTTCTGTTTAACGTTACAGATACGGCTCAGTTAGCACTGGCAAGCTCGTGGTTTCACTGTACTATGGGTGACAGATGCTCTACAAATATTTTTACAGGATTTCGGGAACTGAGTTGTACAGAGTCAAAAAACAGGTCTGTGTGTGTGTGAATATTCCTATATGGATATGTATATACGTTTAATCACGTTAGTTACATATGAATACCTTATATGTATTATGTGTGCAGGCTGTCAATGGATCATTTGAATTTAACTTTCAGAGGGCCAGAAGCTCTTGAAAGTCTCGACAGCAAGTTCTGGTGCTCCGTTGAGATGGATTGTGCGGCACTTTCCATAAGTAGTTGCTCTTTGAAGAAAGTTGTCAGGAAAGCAAAGTCATATCCATCCACAAAGGAGAATATGCACATGTTACTGAATTTCAATGAAAAACTCTCACTCGAACTAGAGGTATGAAGAAATATATGTGTGTCGATGTATCTTTTTACCATATACACATATTATATATTAACATGCATGACTCTCTATACTGTTGTGTGTGTGTGTGTAAGAGAGAGAGAGAGAGAGAGAGAGAGAGAGAGAGATTATGGACGTACTCGTGTGGCATTCTAATTTAGCATGGACGTGCATCCGTGAGGTGTACATCGAACCTATATTCTGCAGTATTTTATCTCTACATATAGTCGATTTTCATTTTCTATTTTCTCGTTTTTGGGTAGTCGATTTTCATTTTCTATTTTCTCGTTTTAGGGTGGTCTTCTAGTGTTTGAGACAACAGCTACGACTTTCATTATCAATTTTCTTTCAAGATATTATGAAGTTTTTATTGATAAGGTTGGACCGATGTTATCCAGCAATAATGAGATAACTGTGAACAAGTAAGTTGAAATTCTCTCTTTATATTCACACACACACGCACTAACTACGAACAATGCTTTCAGTGAGTTGGACCGCTCTTATTCATTTCCTGAAGGAAGGCAGCTTGCTTTGACACCATTCAGATCACGGTCAACTCCTGAGGTTTGTATATTGTTGAATACATAATATATATATGTATGTATGTATGTAAAAAATTACGTGTATCATGTGGTAGTACTTTAATATATTGTGTACTTGTTTAGGTGATTCTACGAAGCAACGAGGACTCTTCTGGAATTGAAGGGAGTATTTCGGTTAAGATATCCGATTTTTCACTTGTTCTTGCGGCAGCCAGTTCAAGTAAGTAGATAATATGATATAACGGTAATACAAATCGATCAAATATATTTAATGTTAATGCATTGAATAATCAATCAACTGATAAAATTGTTTCGCAGAAAATGTTGAAGGTATCTTGCTGGAATTAAGTAGTGCATTGGACATGGTATCCGGGAAAGGTTCCTGCAAGATAGCTGCAGACATTACCCGTTTTATGGTCATCGGCCTTCGCGCAGAGTTAAACCAGCTGCCAAATGGAAAATCTCAAAGTCATCCAGTAAGCCGGAAATGTTGTGTGTCTGCGTGTGTGTCTGTGCATGCATGCGTATAATAGTAAGCATAGGATGAGCTAGAATCCTGTATTCACATGCTTTGCTGATACTGCAATACAATGTAGGCGAGATCTGGTGATTGTTCCGTATTTAGACATATAGCTGCACATACGCACGCACGCACTTGCGCGTGCAGATGTATGTTTACAGATGACATGTACACTACCGGATACATGTTACATTTTATTGTTAATTTAACTGTATTACTTGCAGGTTCCACAGTTTGGACTGAACAGTCGTAATCAGAGCGTTTTACCAAATACTAAACCGGATGATTCAGCAAGCACTACGGCTAATGAAGCCTCTGATTTGAACTCTATACTTGACTCCTTAACTGTTTCTTCGTCTTTAAGTAGCCAGTTTACAAGAGGTGTTCATGCCAAATGGTCTAATTCATGGCGTGGACAGATTTCCCTGATGGGCTTGGATGTTGCAATTACGACTTATGAACTGCAGGTAGACGCATGTGCGTCTGTGTGTGTGTGTGTGTGTGTGTGTGTGTGTATCCGTGTACATTTATCTTTGCATGTCCATATACACATATTTTATACGTATGCTTACATATGTAGATGTATGTATACGAAACACTGTTCATACTATCTCAAACGCCTTTACTCCCAAAATAACGATAATATACTGTCTATATTCTCTGTGTCTGTCTGTCTGTCTCTCTCTCTGCGCACGCGCGCGCCTAAGTTTTAAAGTATAACCTTATAAGATTTATGATCACTATTCTATGAACTTTGTGCAACTATATCCGTACGATGGCTGAAATCTTCTCATTTTCTATATACTGGTTAAATCATGCTCGTATATCTGTGAACGTGTGCGTATGTGGTCGCCTGGAAATGCGTTGCCATTAGAGGTATACGGGTCTATTTATATGTTTATATAGATGGTATGTCCAATATTGCACTCTTATGACTAAACAAGGAAACTCTACTTGAGTGGTCATGTGTGCCATGCTTTATATACAGATGCTCATGTCCATTCTCACTCCGTTGAGCCATATTTCTCTTCCAAAAAGTAGTGGGAAGAATGCTACGTCAAATGCCAGGGCTCTTGAAAGTCTTACACGGGATGTGATTCCGGATGGTAAGTTTATATATAACTTCATTTCAAAAAGTTGTATATTACATAAATACAACATGTTACATAATTTTCAATTAATTGTTTACTGTACCACATACTTATTATGTATGTATATTTGTTTATTAGTTTATTCATAGTTTTCTAAGTCTTTTGTTTTTAACTCTTTAGGTGCAATTGTTGCTCTAAAGGATGCTCAAGAACACCTCTACCTTTCTGTGGAAGAGAACACTGCATCGCAAGAACCATATCGGTTAGGTGGATCATGGCATTACTCTATTGCTGGGGAAAGAGCTCTTTTCAAGGTACGCTCCTCTCTCTCTCTCTCTCTCTCACACGCACACACACACACACAGAGGCAAACTAATGTATATTTGTGTAACAGGTGAAGTACCATGAAAAGAACAAAGGTAAACCGTGGTTTTCCTTAGTTTCTCTCCATGCAAAAGACTCTTCTGGGGTTCCCCTTCGTGTAAACTATAGACCAGGTTCACGGCAGCTTGAGGTTACCTCCACGAATGACAGCTCATGGGAATCCTGGCAGTTCATTCCGTATCGGAATTCTGGCGATGATGAGATGAATTTATATTCTGGAATTTTCAGCCACCTGGTTCATCTTATTAATCAGAAAAGCAAGCATGGTGTCTCCCTTGTTGATGGGATTCCTACAGTGGCTAACTATCCTGGAAATGCTTTCAAAGTGGAGATTGTTGCTGAACCTGCTCAAGCCTCATCTGGGAGTCATCAGGTATGTGCGTGTGCATGTGCCTCTGTGTGTGTCGTTATGTGATGTTCTGTGAAGGGCCGTTCCTTTATTGTAGTGGTATTGTATTCAGCTATTTACAGTTTCTGTATATGTTATTTATATTATATGACAAGAGCCATGTTCCTTTTGTTATTAGTACCAGTATGGTTTCTATAATATGTAATAAGATGTAAGTAAATACCTGAGCACTGAATGTATTGTCAATAATCTTATGGCTATGAATTATATTGAACTAACTAAATGAATATATAACATTTCAACTATTTCGTTTCAATCGATACATACTGTATCACTAGTGCTTGCAGTACTTTCTATTAGTTTTATAATTGCAGTAACTGTATCGAGCATAATTATACTTCATTGTAGTATCTAGTGTATATTTGTTAACCTTACCTGTATAAATTAAAATATATAGAAAGTACTATTATCTGCTTGTTTTACTGATTAATATACAGGAGGAAAGTATGACAAGCAGGATTGCTGTTACTGCTGCAACTGCGATACCTCAAGTACGATTCGACTTTGGAAATGTTTGTATTACTTTGTTACATGAAGCAGAAGGAGCTATTCATTTACTTCCTCTTGTACGTGTTCGCTTGGATGAAACTCAGGGTATTGTGCAGGTACGTATACGTGTGTGTGTGTGTGTGTGTGATATGTTAAAATATGTAAATCATGCATAGACATTTATAGTGTATAGCACTATACCAATGTGCATATATATAAACAATTTTTTGTATTTCATCATATACAACACAGATGCGTATGCAACTTATGCTGTATATACTGTGCTTATATTAATGTATATTTCCATTCTCCAATGAACTACTAACGATTGTTCAATTAGGTGTCATTTTTGAAGTCACGGATAATTGGTGGATTTAGTCTTGTTATTGAGCACTACGAGGCGCAAAATAGCTCCTGGTATGATAATACATATAATGCAAAAGTCACTTTCCACTTTCATTTAGCGATAACCTGCTCATTTACTATATATGTTAATGAAAAGGTATAAACTTACATACTAATGTGTAATCTATGTTTATTTTATAATTATACCTGTAATTATGTTATTAATATAATCTAAAACTTATAATAATGTTATAATCTTACAATTCGAAAGGGATATAAATTAAATTTTGCATCAACTATGTTTTTAGAAAATATGCCTTGATAAGCTAGATATGCGGTGGTTATGCTATACTTAAATTTGTATTACTCGCACACCGCACGTCGTTTGCTCTACCTGTATGCTAATGCACATTTTAAACTATAAAAAAGAGGAACATAGGCCATACCCGTAGCATATTTATGGCATTATGTGTGTGTGTGTGCACGTGTGTGCGTGCGTTTGCCAATGTCAAGACTAAAATCTGTACATCGGCAGACGCATGCATTGCATGTGTGTGTGTGTGTGGTGTGTGATATGTATTGTACAGATATTACACACACATGCATACATATTTGTGCTGAATTGAATAAAATACTTAACCATTTCCAGTTTTAAACATTGCTGTGGTGTAAATAAAGAAAAATGCTAGTGTGTACATATGCATGTATTATAAACGTAAATCTATAACTGGAAGTCTGGAATATAATCAGTGGTTTAAATTGTTATTGAATAAAAACTGTAAATGTGGGTTACAGGTTGCCAATTGTTAATCCTGTTATGACGGAGATTATTTGCTCCTCACGTGAAGCAGTGCCTTCTCGCAATAATAGAAAGTTCCCGAGTTCCTTGTTTTGTCGGCTCAGAAAGGTTTGCTTTCATAGACCCACTCGCACGCACGCACACACAGACACACATACACACACCTGTGATGGATACAATGTATACACACACTGGCATATATATATATATATAGACACACACACACACACATATGTATGTATGTATGTATGTATGTATATAAATAGGGGAATTTACTTTTGTTGTTTTGAAGGTGGAGTTTGTTTTAAGCGAGCTCACATTGGATGCTTGTCTGTTTCTTATTGGTGTAATGGATTTAGCTGGACCATTTAGTATCAAGCATTCTCCTGTGCTCGTGAATCGCTGCCAGGTAAAACTATATACTGAAACATCGATTATTTACTAGATGAGTAATTAATTATATGTGTTGTAGATTGATAATCAAACAGGATTAATTCTGCAATTCCGGTTTGATCATGAAGGCGGTGGACAGGAAGAAGGCCGTATAAGTGCGTGGAAGACAGGTTCCTACTTGATGAGGTAGATTATTTGCAATAAGGGGTGTGTGTGTGTGATAAATTAAAAATTGCTCATAGGCATGTGAGCTCTCGAAGGGAACGGCTCCTGCTGATGTTTCAACTTCTGTTGCTATAAATCTTATTAAACCTGGGACGGGCCTATCTTCTGCCATAAACATATCCCTTGGTGAACCTGGTGTTTTTGCAGTGCGTACTCGTATTGAGGCTTTTGAAGGTAATGACAGACATACCTCCATGCGTACAAACGTAGGCACATACTTGCATGTTATGAATACATGGCTTACATGACATACATATCTCTACATGGCTTGTACATGGAAGATGTATATACACAGATGTGAACTTTTTTTTTCAGGTTCTCGAGTGAATGCCCCCGGTCCAATTGTTGTTCTTGATGTCTCACGACAAAGTCAGGTATATTCAAGCACACACACAATGTATGTGTATGTGGATTTGTCTGTCTATACAAACACATACACAATTCATGTATATGTGTATGTAACGATACATACAAAAGCGCGCTACGCCTTAGAATAGTGTTGGTTTTCTTTTCAATACTGTTCTAAAATCTGAACATATTTAGTTCCTTATACTGACATCTGTCTCTCTCTCTAACACACACAACATTGGATACATGTGTTATGGCTGTTTCTGCAGGAAGGGATATTGCTGACTGTATCGCCTATGGTAAAAATCCATAACGCAACTGGTCTTGTACTTCAATTGCGTTGTAGAAGACCTAAACAAGGTGAAGGTGGAGCTGTTGTAACACTGAAAGATGGTGACATTGTTGACGACTCCATGGGTGCCTTTGATGCCCTTAATCTCGAAGGCGAGATGAAAAAGGCCTTATTATCATTCAATGTTGGTAAGTCGCAACATATAAGGTTATGACATTAATATACTACGTGCTGTGTCAAGTAGGTGTATATGGTGCATGACATGGTTGGTGTTATATATGCCACATTCAAATGTTTTTTTATGCTTGTATAGCATATTGATATTAGTATAAACCTTTACATACGGTTACGACGCTAGAATTTAAGCTTCTTGAGATTGCCAAATGCATTGGTATTATATAATTATGTATTAGGTTAAAATATAGTCATGTTTAGGATAAATGAAAGTAAATATACATAAATTTATCTGCAGGGAACTTTCTGTTGTCTATAAGGCCGGAACAAAAGGAGGATGAAGGTTCTGCTTATGAGTGGTCGGAAGATGTCAAAGGGGCAAAGGCTGTTCGAGCTTCTGGCCTTTTCGACAAGCTAAACTACAGTTTTAAAAAGACGCTAAAGAGTAAAAGCTTAGAGTCGTCTTTTGGATCAGTCTTCTGCAAGCAAACAAGTAATTATTGCGATATATTCTTTATATATACATTATACATTACGAATCACGTAGCTTTTGGATTATATAGACTTAGTAGCTGAAGTGTAATACTAATATCTCATATAGAGTCGCATATATGCTTTATATATGTAAACCGTTTTAAAAACCTCTTAAAATATGGTAAACAAGTATAACTTAGTGATCTTCTAATATAATCTGGTTATTATTTGAACAGGTGTTGAACAAAAGCCAGGGAGTGGACTTCATTTTCTAATACGTACGTTGAGAAGGCAGGTGCCAATAACAAAAATAAGTACGGATCAACAGCAGAAACGCTCAGTGCTTGCATGGCAAGAACAACAGGAGTTGCTGCTCTTGCCAACTTTGCGTATGTTTAACTTTCTATCAGCTACTGTTCGGGTTCAGATCAAATCCCAAGCTGGTACATGTTATGTTCAAATATATAGACATACATATAACATATATCAATCATACTTATATATCCCTTGGAATACAATATATATAAGTATGTACTTATAGCTGATATTTTTTAAAGACATACAGCAGTTTAAATCTAACTCCTTTCTCGTTGAAATCGCAGATAGTATCCATGTACTAATCAATTAATGTACACACATAATAATGTGCATATGTATATAA
The DNA here is from genome assembly GCA_003024785.1 of Selaginella tamariscina. NCBI lineage: Eukaryota > Viridiplantae > Streptophyta > Lycopodiopsida > Selaginellales > Selaginellaceae > Selaginella > Selaginella tamariscina. Next base: position 1,056,788 of record PUQB01000008.1, read on the forward strand.
TGATGAATGCTATTGTGTGTACGTGTGTGGTTGTCTCTGTTTTCTTACGTATGAAGGTTCTTAGGTGCGAAGAACGTTTCTGGCAATGAGGACACGGACGGAGTAACAGTGCCAGAAAGGGGAGGCAAAGTTCACTTGTATTCTGACCTTACTGCATTGTTCTTGGTCATCAAAGTTAATGAGCATAGTCTTACCAGTCACGCTGTCGATGTAAGCACTGGGCATAAACAATTTCAGGAACTCACAAAGAAAGGTAATATACTTTTGCCCATATATTAATGTATACATGTATGTATCATGTACAGTGATAAATATATATAAGATTACAATAACTTAAACCTTTTCTGAAGGTGGCAGTCTGAAAGATTTAGATATCGAGGTTACCTTTAAAGACTCTATGCATGTGGCTAATTTGAAAGTTTACCGAGCGGACGACGGTGTCCTGCAGGTATGTTTGTAGGCTGTGTTCGTATGTATACATTAATATATAACATAGTGTCTGTACGTCTTTGTATGGTATACATCAGTAATACTGTTACGATCATATACATGCAACACACACACACACACATGTGTGTGTGTGTGTGTCTGTGTTATGCATATATTTCGAGCTAACGATGAATATATTGCCCAGCTGATAATATTCACAAAGTATATGCTACGAAATGTCAGTCAGGTTCCATTTCTTTGCTGTGCTGCAAAACCGCCTTCTCGATGGTATCTGAATCATTAACACATACACACACACACATTAATCTCGTGTCATATTGCAGGCAAGGACGGCGGGTACAAAACTTACAGTGGCCACCATCGGCTCATACGGTGAACTTATTTCCCGATACGGCTGTCTCTTGGTTTCCAAAGTGTGTGTGTGTTGATAGACGTATATATTGTATACTAACTATGTGTACGGTATATATCTAGATATTCGATATACTTGTTTACAGTCACTACATATTAGTTTGTCCGTAAAAATAGACATAAGTGTATACGGCCACAATTATGGTGTAGTAGAAGTAGATTCCCTTTAACTTGGATAAATTCGCAGTAAACTGTAAGTATATACCGAGCACAAACACGTACATAATACATATATGCGTACAATATGATAGTTCAATGTCTTGACAGATCAAGTCAGTTGCTAATCAAGAGGCAAGAAGATGGATCGCAGCCGACATGGCTAGACCTGGACTCTCTCTCAGGGTCTTCAGAATTAATCTTGTCGACACGCACAGAGTATTCGGTGGACAAGATACAGCTAGGTGTGACTGTGCATGTACCTTCACGAGCTGATTCAGAGCCTTCGCACGTTGTCGCACTCGCCGCAAGATACACTGTGGTTAACGATTCTGCAAAGCCTATATTTGTTTGTCAAGATGGCCTTGAGGTGTGTGCGTGCGCGTGTGTATGTATGGAAAACCTCTCTCTCTCATTATATACGAATGCACGTACATACGACTTTGTTGCTTAGCAGGAACATGAGAATCATTATGTGAGCGTGGAACCTGGAGGCAATACAGCAGTGCATGCACAAGAGCTGGAAGGAATAAATGAAAACAAAAAGGAAGACGATTCCTCTGAATCTTCCTCGCTATCCTTGCGTTTCCGTCTCAAGGAGCAAGGCTGGAGATGGTCTGGTCGCATTTGTGCTGCTTCTTTGGGGTAACCTGTGTGTGTGTGTGTGTGTGTGTTAAATAAAATGTGTAATCATATATGTATGTATGTATGTATGTATACACAAATCGTACATATACATGCACTTGTGCATGACCATGTCTATGTATACACGTAAGTCAAATACATGTGTATACATACATATACATATGTATACTTGTGTGTATATGTATTCTTATTGGGTTGTATGTAGGTCGTTCTTTTTGAAACTACGAAGAGATGCTGATGATGCATTGCAATTTGCTGTTATTCATGTTGAAGAAGAGCTTTCTGCATTGATTATTCGCTTCCGTTTACGTTCAAAAGAACCAGTATCCTACCGCATTGAAAACCGACTTCAAGCGGGATCCATTACATTCCACCAAAAGGTGTGTGTGTGTGCACGGGCGTCTAATATGTGCATGCATATACTGCAGTTACAGAATTCATATAATGTGAATTCAATTAATGAAACAACTTATATATGACATGCATATAGACCTCAAATACATACATTGCTACCAGCATTTTCCAATATTCTAACTATTTGAGCCCAGGACGCAACTGAACCTGAAACACTTCAATCAAACACCTCCATGGACTACGTATGGGATGATTTGAGCTTGCCACACAAACTTGTCGTCACTGTATCAGGTATTATTTATATATACACATGTATAAACAGATACGCTTCAAATAGACGTTTAGACGTTGTGTACGTGAATTAATTTACATATGGATATGAATGTATACATGGGGATGTTTGTTTATGAACGTATACACAAAAAGAAAAGTATCACGATTGGATATTTATTTAATAAGAAGTGATTTATTTACTAGGATAGCATTAAACATTTTCATTTAAGAAATTTCTGATATTATCCTAGCTGCATAGTTAAGTTTATATAACATACAACATTTTTTTTATGTATTACAGGATCACAGGCACGCAGTGAGATAAACCCCGACAAAGTTAAAGGATGGAAATCTTTTGCAGCATCTCATCGAAGTAAAGGTTTTTCATTACAGCTCCCTTTTCAAGGACAGTTTAAGACTGCAGATGATGATAGAGATCAATCAGTATGTGTGTGATTGTGAGTGTGAGTGTGATATCTTTTTCTTTTTTAAATATTTAGTTAACATGTTTTGATGCTTATTATTGTTAAATTTTTAAGGATGATTTATTGGATGTTGGCTATGAAGTGTATGCTGATGGTCCAACAAGAGTTTTAAGAGTTTGTCAAAAGGTAGATAGCACAAAGAAGAATTACTGGGAGTCTGAAATGAGCATCCCTCAATGCAAACTGGAGTTTAAGATACCAACTTTGAAGATACTCATGCTAGAGGCTTCCAAACAGGTGTGTGTGTGTGCACGTGTTTATACGTTCTTAAACGCTTTATTTATATTGTACAGAGGATAGAAGATCTGACAGGAGATGAACTGTCCAGTAGTTCTCCATTTACCACATTTTTGTGGGTATTTTGTCATCGTCAACTATTGAGATATTCGTAACTTCGGAGAACGCTATTTGTCAACTCAGGGTTCAGGTACGTGTGTGTGTGTGTGTGTTTTACGGCAATATATATAGCCCTGGATATACTACAATATGTATCAATCTACTACACATACATGAGACATAATACATCATATATAACGTAGAGTATATATGCTATATAGTATTCTATTTGATGTGTATTTATGCATAACACTATTAAACTTATGAGATTATATATTGACAGAGCCTTGGGGCTGACATAAATGGCAAGGAGCACCTTTTGCAGCAATGCTTAGGATACATGACCAAGATCATTTAAACATTACAACAACCGCACTCCATGCTGCCTTTGTTCTATCGAGCTTTGTAGCAAATCCAATCCAAGTGAAGTATGCTTCTCTATTATTACAGGTATGTATTTGGTTTAAGAAGCTACTGTATGTGTATTCTTACCCAACAACTATATTTATGCATATATGTATGTATATATGTATCAATGTAAATACTATGTGTGTATATTAAATATAGATTATGACATATATATACTTCTGCAGGCATTTGATTTGAATTTGGATGAAGATACGTTAATGAAACTGGTGCCTTTATACCGAGTTTCACTATCTACATCAACTACTAGCTTGCAATTATACTTTGAGCGGTTTGAAATACATCCCATCAAGGTAATTGTTATATTCATAACAACTAAATCAATAACATAGCCGTGATTTTATGGTCTACTGCAGATTGTAGCTAGCTTCGTTCCTGGGAATCCACGTGCTGATTACACTTCCGCTCAGGAAACCTTTCGTGCTTTGCTTCACACTGTTATAAAGGTGAGCGCGCGGATGTGTGTGTGTAGAGAGATCATTTTGTACTTGTTTACAGTTACCATCAGTACGTGGAGCGACGGTGGAACTAAATGGTGTCCTTCTGTCTCATGCTCTTCTGACTTTCAAACAGCTTCTGATGAAATGCGTTCAACACTACTCATGGTGAGCGTTACTAACATAACTACTGAAATATGTACTATGCTGTAAATACTGAATGGGAATATTCTCAGGTACACAATGAGAGCCATATATATAGCCAGAGGCAGTAAGCTTCTACCGCCTGGATTTTCATCTCTTTTTGACGACTCAGCAGCTTCATCTTTGGATGTCTTCTTTGATCCTTCAAGTGGTTCAATAGACGTACAAGGACTCACTCTAGGTGTGTGTGTGTGTGCGTGTGTATACGTGTATATTTGTGCGTGTGTGTGTGTGCGCGTGTGGATATGTATTTATATATGAGAATGTGTGTAATGTCATATATCGTTGCTAAGTTCTTCTTCTTTTGTTCTTGCTTGTTAGGCATGTTCAACCTTCTGAGTAGAGGACTAAGGAAAAGAGGGCAAGGAGGCACTAGTCGGTACCTTGGAGACCTTGAAAAGACTGTAAGTTTTATATTCATGTATATATGTATATATGTGTTCGCTTGTGTGCGTGTGTATCTGTGTTCTAAGATATATTCTTACTCTCTCAGGTGAAAAGAGCAGGATCAAATCTGGTTTTTGCTGTAGTTACTGAGATCTCTGATAACGTTCTTAAGGGAGCAGAAACAAATGGTTTCGATGGGATGGTATGTTAATTATAAATATAGTAAATTATAGTTTATATGATCATCATTGTATTTATTACTAATCATTTTAGCCGTCTATTATCTAGATCAATAAACTTACATAATTAACATTCAGATAAATGGATTTCGACGTGGTGTGCTTAATGTGGCAATGGAACCGTTGGTACTTCAAAAAGCTGTTATTCGTGGTGGTTCTACAAGACGCATTCAACTGGACCGGAGTGCAGGAACAGATGAGGTGTGTATGTGTGTGTACTTGTATGTGTTCTTATTATGAGTTGATTAATGAGTCGGTACAGTCGTATTCATACAAATCATTTAAATTAATATTAATTATACGTGAGCTATTTATTTTGTGTATTGATCACTGTTGGCTCTGTTTGTTACAGGCGTATATAGAAGGTTATGTGCAAGCAATGTTAGATGCACTGTTTAAGCAAGATTATTTAAAGGTCAAGGTGATGGAGGACCAGGTACATTTTAAATTTCATTCTTTTCTTTATATATAATATATAACCGGTTATATGTAGCTGGGTATCATGCATACATTCTTTTGTCAAAGATTTAATATGTTTAAATGCATGCTCTATATGTCTATATGTAAACATACGTACACTTGTATACATGAAATATATATATTATATTATATAATATATTATATATATATATATATATATTTATTTATTTATTTATTTATATCTGTGTGTGTGTACATATACATTTAATTGTAATTGTAGGTAATATTGAAGAATTTGCCACCGAATAGCATGCTGATGAATGAGATAGTGGCAAGTGTAAAGAACTTCTTGATAAGTGAGGGCCTTCTTGCTGGTGAAGTATCCATTGCTGCAGTGAGGTCCATGCGTCTCTTAGGTGGAGAACAAGAGAGAAAAATTGTACCAGGTACTGCCTTCATACATATGTATAATATCTATACATTATGTGTATGTGTGTGCGTGGCTGATGGATATTTACGTATGTGCATGTTCAGAGGCATATGTTTCTGTACGTACGTTTACTGTGCATGTGTTTTGTATGATCATGTTATGTGCATAATAAGCTATATATATATATTATTGCTTATACTCAATATATACACACATGTAAGTCTTCATGTACATAGCGCTGATTATACTCCATATTGACGCCTATACACGTGTATGGACAGTATATCTCTATAAATTACGTGTATACTGTGCCGTGTATTTGCGAGTATAATATATTTACTATAGGGATCAAGGATTTATTCTTCCAAAATAGCGTTGATTATACTTCAGATTTGAGTTGTGCATGTTTGTGTCACGGACAAAGCGTGGCATGCAGTTACTCATAGTATGTGTGGTGTGTATATGACTCTGGTATACATACGTTGTTGGTGTGTGTGTGTGTGTGTCTCTCTCTCTCTCTCTCTCAATATAGATATATATATATAGAGAGAGAGGGGGGAAAGGGAGGAAAGGAGGGAGCTTATGTGTGTGTTTTTTCAGCTGTTATTTCACTTTCGGAACAACTACTGGTAATATTTGCAATTAGGGGCCTGAGGCAGTATACAAAGAAGATATTCCATATTCAAATCCCGGGTTCAAGGACTCGCGGGCTTCTAGGTTCGAGTTCTTCCAGTGGAGCGTCTGCAAGTGGTGATAAAGAAGATACTGCTGCTAAACCGGCTAATGAAGTCTCTAAACCCAGTTTTAAACGGACGATTGGGAATTTCTTCATTTCCAGCGCGATTGCTTACATCGACGGTCGGCTTTGCCGAAACATTCCGAACGAGCTTGCCAGGAGGATTGTCAGCGGTTTCCTTCTTAGTTTCGTAGAATGAAGGTGTGTGTGTGCACGTGTTGCATGAATATGGTCGTCGTGTTGAGTGTAAATAGACGTACGTATGTGGAAGGGCACATATCATATATATAGATGTTGTAAAAATATGTCTTTGGAGGACAAATGCATGTCTGTTATGTTATACATGTATGTTGTACATACCATTATGTATCTACTGTCGTGCATGATGTGTTCTGGTATGGATGCCGTATAAATATGGTTTGTTTGGATGGGACGTATATAAATGTGTGTAGAATGTGTATAAATGTTTATAAGAACTTGTATGTGTGTGTAAATACGTATGCATGTCCGGTCTGTCGTTTATAAATGGACATTTTAGTACTTCGGGATTTATATATACGATGTGTTATTTCCTGTATGCTTTCTTCTAGTGTGTGTGTGTGTGTGTGTGAGAGAGAGAGAGAGAGAGAGATCTTACGTTTGTATCTGCAGCTTCCAACTCAGTTTTGTATAGTCTATACTGTCTAATATACGGAAAAGTGTCGGCTTCAGCCCACTCAAATTATATGAAGGTACAAGCTCTCCCCCCTCTCTCTCACACGCACGCACGCACGCACACATTACCAAAAAGAAATAGAGTTTTTGGTGTGTGTTTGAGGCAATGTTAAACTGGTATTTATATAGTTTGCTATATCCATTGCAGGTGTGGATAATTTTATCGCAAACATACCTTTTGTATATGGTTGCCCGTTTAGAAGTAAGTTATTTGTTTAAATAATGGAAACTATAAACTAGTGGAATAATCCCTCGCTTACCCTCTCTCTCTCACACACACACGCTTCAATTAAAGATTTGAGGTCTATATACTTTATGTCATTGGCATTTTCAAATTTAAATTTAATTTATGATTTTATTAAACTAAGACTACATATGTTATTTGTTTTAAATTATTAATTATCTTATACTTGTTTATTTTAAGATAGGAAAGAGTTATACAAATAATATAGTTCTTTTAAATACATAGACTTTATGGGAGGTCTTCATCATGAAGTTTAAAATCTTCGTGTATTTATCATGAAGTTGATCAAGATTGATCATTTCTATCTTCATTATTGTACGTACTCGTGATACATATGCATACACATACTTGTATGTGTGTGCGTGTGTAGTGTGTGTGTGTACATATATGTATCTGGAATCTACTATAGTTATGATGCGTGTCATTATCCACGGATGTCATGTTTACACACTACACTGGCTGAGGTCGGACAGGAGCTCACTACCACCAAGAAATTCGTATCGCACAGAAAATGATACGACGATTGAGTGTACAAACGTGTTATATACGTATACCAGATGAAATGCTCCTGTTTTGTTGCAATATAATATAAGGATGTGTCTGTATAGTGTGTATCTTACAACATCTTGAATAGCCATTGCAATTATTTTAAGTATTTAATACTGCACTTGTACGCATGTACAGAGTATACATATACGAATGTGTTGCAATATTTTATTGATAAAATATTAAAATGCATTGCAAGTGTATAAAAATCGACACAAAAACATATATCACCGAAACATTTAATACATATCGAGATTGTAAGATATTATATATAAAATGCAAACATTAATAAAATACAGATAACCATGTGAATAAAAACAATTAAATATAGTTACTAGTATATAAAAGACTATTTTCTAAACATCCCTTGCGTGTTCATTTGTCCATGTGTGGTAATTGTATGTGTGTACCACGTACCCTTTTGTTGCATAATTCTCATGAATGAATATAGGCCTCCTTTTGCTGTTTTTTATTCTTTCTTTTTCCACCCGTCAACTTGTACACACACGTACACGCACACAATCATTTACACCTTGTGTGTGTAAGGGCCAATATTTAAATGTTTAGTTAAAAATTAAATAAACCTTTAAACTTTGTCCACATATACTGAGTTATCATTTACACGTTTAAAACATTTTTAAATTAATTAAACTTGTTATACCATTGTACTTGAGAGTTTTATTGTCATTAAGAAGCATATTAATAAAAACATTAATCTTATTGAATATAAAAATTTACAGGGCGAGATAATCCCAATTCAAAGAACACGCAACGCACTAATCCCACTAAAAGCATGCATTGGGTTTGTGCACGTTATAGTTTTCAAAACTTGTGTATTTAAATATTATTTACGTACATATATAAATTAATCTATATTTATATATATACATCAACGTATAAATTAATCATTAAACACTATGTATATAAATTTCTATCTAACCTCGATAGAATCAAGGATTAAACAGCTTGTTGCCACATTTGCATTTCCAACCTTCTGGTTTATAATTGGAATATTCCACACTAACTTGTTGACCTTCTTGCGTAGAAGGTACTTGTCGCTGTATGGGTGTGGGTACTTGAACAGCTTGGCAAGGACTACATCTGTATATATATAATATTAATCAAACTTGTTAAAATACATATTTATAAATTTATAGCGAATGTATGTATACATTTGCTACGTTTGTATTCGCATGCGATTTAGTAATACTGTTCAGATTCTATAGTGGATGTACATTGTATTACTTAATACAAATATACTGCATATAGATAGCCGCAGATATTGCAGTACATATATCCAGTGTATATCTGTATGTATGTATAGTACACCGTCTACTATTCTATATAAACAAATTATATATACGTAAAATATGTGTATAAATGGTTATGAAGGTGTTCAGATTCGTCACGGATGTATATTTCATAATATATAGCATGCAGATATTGCAGTACATATACATGATATATAGTTATGTATGTATATATGAGGATAGGTACAGCATATCCATTTGTGTGTATATAGCAACTCCACATCAGCTAGTGAGACGTAGATATTTCCATGTAATATATGTATGTGTGTTATATAATTGATTGTACGCATTAGTACACGTATTATGTGTATACGCACCTGTTACATTTGTTTTGGCAGCTTGGTGGTCTCGATCCTATGTAAGTGCTCATCTCTGCATTGCTGGCTTGAACTGCTTGACACGGTGTGCAGGAATCGCATTTGTTTACGCAGCTGGGCGGTCTGGATCCAATCCTGGCTTTCACTGCTCCAAGATTTGCTTCCCTCTCTTTCTGTAACACACAATATAACAGTCGAGAAAATTGTGCGTTAAATACATACATACAGGCACATTGTGCGACAGTTTAAGGCTTACATTCATGTGCAGACTTTGATTTGATAAAGAATTTCCTTTAGCTGCAGAAAAACAAAAAGAAAACCAACTAAGATTTTATATGAAATAACTAATTCTTTTCTTACTTGGCCTTGCTTCTGTGGCTGTGTTTGATGTGTATAACAATACAAGGAAGAAGACTGCAAATAAGTGAAGCCCCTTATGGAAAAACATGCTACTGGCATCCTCAGACTCGAGAAATACGAGGAAATTCCAGCTTATCGCAACCACAAACTGTGCTTGTTGTCTAGTGACTTCCATATATTGCCATAGAGTGAAATATATATGAAAAAAAAAAAAGAGTATTTGAACACAAGTTGCCAATGTTGCAGTAGTTCCTATATGATGGCTCCTTGTGGGCTTTGATAATAGCTTTGAGATTGGCAAGAAACCCACATAGTTTAGTGTTTAATTAAACTCTAAACCCCTATAGTTACAAGTGATTAATTAAATAGGGAAATAATTATATAATTAATAAAGTTTGGTTTGGGAGTTTTCACCAACACCAACCCCTTTGTGATTGATTGATGGATATGTGTTGTATGAATCTGGCTTCTGCCTGAAGAGCTGCCCTTTTCCTTTCTGACTAGTCCTATAAGCATCATAGACTGTATAAGTAAAGGTAGGTACTATTGTGCCCTTTTCTTTTATGTCTATGACTTGGATGGGATGGAAAACCAACACATCATTTTATAAATTATAATTTGCTAACATCTTAAATGGATATTAATTATAATTTTTAATTTTTAAGTATTCATAGTTAATTTAAGAAACAAGTTTCAGGTGGTCAAACCTATACGTATAGTATGTTTCGGTTGGTTGGGTGACAAACAATGTGTATAAATAACAATGTGTCATATGCTTTCACCTTATGCAAACACGCACGCGCGCGCACACACACATACAGTTTACTATAAGGGGACAAAAAACAGGGCATTCCAGCCAGAGACAACTGCCAAACAGAAAGAAAATATATCAGTCCTCCCCTAGCCTACGACTGCCTCTCTGGCCAACTTTACACATCTCACACCACACACACACACACACACACACACACACTAATGTGTTTAGATGAATAAATAAAAATGGTATCCACTGAAAGAATATAATAATAAACAAGATTTTAATTCTCTTTCTTAAAATGTTTAAAAGAACATTTAAACTATTTTAACATGGTTTCCCCCCGACTATATATAGATGTCATGTCACCGACAAAGATACGAGTAGACAGTATACGACGGAGTGACACACACACATCTATATATGTCATTGTGTTTGATCAAAATAAAACAACATCTAACCTTGAGTGGGTACGCGACACATAAAAAGAAACTTCATTCTACTTGGATAATATATATTTTTTTAATATAATTCTGCCGTATGTTTCCCCCGTCATTAGCACCAAGGTGAAACATACACACGAACTGTTAATCTTATAACATAAAATGCCTAAACCAAACAGGGCTTACGCTTAAATAAAACAAGAGGAGCAGTGGCGGCCGGTTGGTCGCTGAAGATTAGCGACCAGCTGAACCTTCTTAAGTCTGAAAAACCAACCTGTAAATAAACCATTTAAATAATAATCTGTCACACGTGCATACAATATACATGCAAATACACACCACACACCACACACACACACATATAATGTTATATATATATATATACAAAAAGAATACATATAGAAACGTACAGTCTGTATCTCGATATATCTGATATATTGAGACCTATATTCAAGAAAACAATTTATCTCGACATCTATGCTTGACCAATATACAATAACTATATCTGAGACAGATACTTAACCGAGAGAGAGAAGATATCGCACTTGAGCCAAACACTATTATTAAATCATTCTAAAATAGTGTGAATATATGATAGCTTATAGATTACTAGAAATTAAACCATTTGCTTTGACTAAACAGGCGTTAATAAAGGTGAAACCTACATAAAATCTAAATATATATAACTTAACTACAGTTTATTGAATAAAGTAGCAAAAATTACTTGGAACACATAATTTTGTACAGCTACCTCATACGAGCTTTCCTCCTCTCTTCATATATTAATCATGAGACAGTACGTCCATAGCTGACAGCGGCAATGTACAAATTCTTGGACCACTTCTCCTGAACGCACAACAAAACAAAGAATCAGTAAAAGTAAAGATCTTGCATACGTTATTATTTTGTGTATATACATATAAAGTTAGTATATTCAGTATATGTGTGTCTGTGTGTATAAAGGGACCTTCACATGTGTGCTAGGAAACGCAGAAGTTCTCAAAGTCTCCTGTGTTTCATCGACAGGCTTTCGACGCGGCACACTCAAGACGAATGCAGCTTGGTCCCAAGTGGCAGCCGTCGCTGTTATGCGATAACCACAATCCCACCGTCTGTGTATGCCTTCACTAGGATATAAGAAATCCAGCTCCACTACCTGTTTTAAGCCCACGTTAGTATTGCATATACAAACTTAAAACAAATATAAATGTCAAGGCATAGGTGATATACATTAACTATATACTATGTTAGATGTAATCCGCAAGTAAAAAATGTCTCAAGGCATATACATTACAAATATATGAACATTATCACTTTTAGTACACGTACTCCAACTTAACTGTAGAATTTCACTGAAGCACTTAAATGGTTCAGTGCATGATATACAGTCAAATATATAGTATGCATTATCCTACTCTGGAACACGCTAAAAGAAATTATATAGAACCTCGCAAAAATAACTGAAATTCCTAATTTCTTATTCGAAAGCATCTACACGCTAATAAATGCAGATTATAGACATATACAGAAGATCTATATATACTAACCTGATCCGTAAAGCCAGCATTCCTGGACATTACTACACCCCAGCGAGTTCCCGCAGTGGCCATTGATGTCACATAAAAGCCTTCTCTCCATTTCTTATTAATCCACTTGAACGGAAACGAATCACTGACTTTATATGATTGTTGCGTGTAAGGTGTACCTTCAGAAAACAAAAACATCAACATGTATTTTACAGAACGATATTTAGTGCATATGCATGTATTTAAAATATACAGAATTTTAACTAACTTGTCAATAGAAGTATTAACTACCTTTTGACATCACCACAAGCGAACTCCCATTATTGGCACCTGCAATAGCGCTGATATAATAGTTCTTCTCCCATTGTTCCATGATCCATTCCTGCAAGAGAAAATTTATAAAAAAATATTAACATACAACGTTCATATACGAACAAAATTCAATACAAGAAGATACATACGTAATACGCCCAATACGCACCTTGTGGAGGAAAACATTAGATAGTTCGTAAACTTGTGCAGTGAAACCTGTTCCGGCATCCATAATTAAAGCCCATAGATTCGAGCATGAGGCAACGCTGCTGATATAAAGCCCGTCTTCATTTCCTTTCTCAACATGTTGGGCTAACCGTGAATCGGCTACATTATAATGATACCTGTAGGTACAAACAACGTTTCAATATTAAGTTAAAGGTTTGTATACAACACAAACATGAACAGGTAACTGCACATATAAATATATAATGATCATTATCACATATACATATGATCATTATGTTCTTACCTCTGCTTCATGGGCTTGCGAGCATTATAAACTGTAATCCATTGTGTAGCAGGCATGCCAAGCCGGATTTTCTTCTTTGGCTGATCATCGTCCTCTTCATCTACAGTGAATCTATTCCTCTTCTGGCCAACCTGTTAAACACCATATTATCAATAAAAATGCAAACAGTCATAACATTCAAAAAGAATGTGCATCATTTAATACCTTAAGTGCCCCTTCCGTGCTTATGGGCCTGACAGCAGGATTGGGTCCAAGAACACTCTCGAAGAGACTGATAAGCTTGGCATAGTTTGGAGTCTCATCGAACTTCATGTTCACAACGACCTCCAGAAATTGCTTGAAGGGAGGGGGACAGAAGCAGCATAACATTTCTGGCGACGTAGCCATCTTCTTCTTACAAACAAGAAAACCCTTGTTGTCTCCCTACAGATGCAAGCATAATGTAGTTAATACATACATGACATATAATAACAGTAGTCATTTATAATATATAATATATATGAACCACCTGATAGCCCTGCCAAGGAAGCCGGCCGCGTAAAAGAAACACTAGTGTGTAACCAAGGGATTCCAAGTCGTCCCTCCTACTGCCTGTACGACCCAAATGTGCATGTACACTAGCATAACGTACGGTTCCTCTGTAACGTTCAGCCAAATATCATAAGTACCATATATGCATTCCATCACTGACTATGTATACATTTACTTCTCAGTTTACACTATAACTGGGGATCACCAAACCAAAAAAGCATGACATAATAAGTCCTAAGAGTGCCTCTAATATAGCTCAAGCACCGGTCTTACATTCTGAATATGAACGTAACTAATGTATTACATACCGGAATACATCAGGTCTCTGATCGTACTCTACATGGTTACCGTTTTCCCCATCCTTCCATCTTGTTGCTAAATACAACAGAATTAGATAAAACATATCTCCAGGAAATACAAAAGTTGATACGTACCCAGACCAAGGTCTACAAGAAACAATTTCTTCTCTTCGACCGTTCCACGTTGGCCTAGCAAAAAGTTCTCCGGCTTAACGTCGCCGTGAACATAGCCTCGGGAATGCATCTTATCCAAAATTGATATTGCTTCAACAGCGATGCAGGCAACCATTTCAGTGGACATTCTGAAGTAACGGCAAAAGAAGAAGTTACTACCATGTATGTTTTGATCAATAATATCCAATTAGTGTTTATAAACAGAAACTTACGCTTGCCCTGATGAATTCCAAACATCCCACAGGCTCGGTCCTAGCATATCCATAACCATCACGTAATAGTCCCCTTGCCTTCCTTTGTGGTGTACTCGAGGAACACCATAGCTGCCTCCAAGAGTGCTGCGTGACAAGAAGACAACCAATAAGCTATTTGGAACCTTTTGTAAACAGTTAAGCAATACTCCACAAAATAAAGAAGTAACAACACTTACTTGTAAACTTGCCACTCGTATGGAGGCCCATAATTACACCCCTTGCTACTTCTGTGCTCGAACTTTAGAGCCACCTGATATATCACAAAGTAAACCTACTTTAGTAAATTTTCCCTCAAGACAATTATATTTTGTCAAAATATGATATATACATTATAAAATTTCAGCTACTAGTTTTATCGATAAGGAAAAGAAACCCACCTCAACTGCTTGGGGACCTGTTCGCTCTGTACCACCGCCTATTTTACGACCTACATATACTTGACCAAATCCTCCTTTGCCAAGCTTCCTCTCGATTTTATATACAGGTGAGCTACCCACTTGAACCTGATGAAACAAGAAAGAAAGTCAGAGAAGAAGGGATACTTATTCAATCTTACATACCCTCTCGGGAAGCGGAGCAGCGGTCTCTTCACCATCGGCTACCTTGTCCGCGCTTCTACCAGCACTCTCTTCTTCCATTGGATGATTACCGGCTCCACTGCCCTTTTCCAAATCTGGAAGAGCCTCAGCCTGATCTTCAAGCTCTTGGGCAGCAGGCTCCGGGTCCGGATTGAGCTGCGGAGCGGCAGCGGCTGCTTGTTTACCCCTACCTACACCCCTACCGCGACCTTTAGGCGATGCCCTAGGTTTAGGAGCCGAAGCACGACCTCTACCTCTTCCCCTCCCCGCCGCAGGCTTGGCGTCTGCAGCAGCACCACCGTTCTTCCTCGTTGTCGCAGCAGTATTCGTGGCCGCCGCAGCGGCAGCAGCAGCTCCACGCCTGGTCGTCCTACGGTTAGCCGCAGGAGTTTTATCCTCTACACCACCAGCTGCTAGAGTGCGCGCCCCGCTACGCAGCTCTGGCATCCTTCACCCATGCACACACCTAAACCCTGATACGCAGATTTCACCTTCTCTACTGTCGCCGTGCACATATCTTTGCAAAATGCGGCCTATCGATCCCGACACCGTCCCGCTGCTGCAGCATCACCTGAAGAACTATCTCGATCCCGTAGCCGCCTTGATCAAACGCTCCCTTTTCCTCACCTGAACCTCTCGATTCCAAATCAAACCCTTACGGTTTGACGAACAGAAGACCGATTCGATCAGATCGCGGCGAACAACAGCGAATCGATGCGCGCTAGACCAGATCCGCGTCCCGCCGCCGCCTAACGCCTCCCGAGCGTTCGCAATGCGCCACAAACCCTATAGCTAATTAACCTCGTGGGAAAAAATACACACTTTCTCTGGGCTTTCTCATTTGTGGCACTCTGCGACCTATATCCACATCCCCTACCCCGGTACCTTGTCAAAACCGCGCGGTTCCCACGTGCCGCTACCGCGCGATTTGATGTGATAAACTCACCAATTTACCGCCTAAAATTCCCTCTTTCGGCTCTACGGCCCGGATTGGCCTCCTTGCCGGTGTAACTTCCCGCGTGCAACGGCCAGGATTGCCTCCGGCGTGGAGTATTTATATTCACACACGTGGCAAGGCTGAATCCGTTTGATCGCACACTTATATATTTTTGAATTGAAGATCTTTTTAGCTCTGTACGCAATAAATCTTTTCTGACCTAATCCATTAACAAACCAACCGTTTCAACACGAACTATATTCCGTTAATATCACAACGAATATCCCATGTGCAGAACCCCGAATATTCCCTGTTTTACACTGGAGGAGGTGCCTCTTCTGTAGGTGCTTCTTCTGGTGGTGGAAGTTGCATTTGCAGCTCCTCAAACTGAACGAGGAAAAGAACTCTTAATAGTTTTATATACAATGTATATACAATATATGTAGGTTTTAGGTATACCATACACACATTATATACATACCTTTTAGTAAGCTCCTCGTGTTCCTGGACTAGCTGATCGTATTTGAGCTGAAGGTCATCTTTCTCTGCCTTGAGCTTGTTATATTCTTCGCTTGTGTAGCCCCCTAAATTATGCTGTATAAAACTGGTTGAATAAAAGACCATTAATAAACTCCGTTGAAGGAAATAATAAATAAACAACTTACTCTATTGCTAGAGGAGGTTTATCATTTTCTTCATATAACGCAACTAGAACTGTAAATCAAATCGTAAAAGCATTAGTCCTAGACGCGTATGTGTACTCTTGCCATTGTCATCTCTCTCTCTCTATGAAGATTGCATTCTCATTTAACGTTAGTACAAAACTATACTAAATGATACCAATACCAATATCTAGATAGATATATATATATACACCATTGTCTCTTCTATATATCTATATATATATATATATATATATATATAATATATATATATATGTATGTAAATATGAGCGTGGAAACTAAGTATAACACACCTTTGGTTAGGGAATCAAGCACCCCACTTGCTTCCAGGTACTTCCGAAAAGCCTCTTTCTTTGACTCCACTGGTCTGTGGTAAAACACATTCTCAATGCAATGTGGACACACACACACACACACATACATATATATATACACATACAAACACGTGTGTATAGAGAGAGGAATGCAGACAATTTGTACAATGTGGCAATTAAAATGCAAAAATAAATCAATTATTAATGTAAGAAAAAGAAGAAAAATTACATAATTGTACCATTTTGGCAGAAATTAAGCCCTGTTGAAGATCATCCACGCATAGACGGCGCACAAACCCTAACCCTGATCCAACAAAACACACACAAGAAAAGAACTATGCAAGATGCCGCAATGCGAGGCAAAAGCGAAAATAACGAGCTACCGCATCGCCGTCAGATGCAGCGTCATCGGACGGCTCCCGATAGCGACATATATTGTGCTTGCTTTGAACCGTTTTAACATTCATTAGGTAATTTCATTTTAACACCATTAATATATATATTATTATTATTATACTAGATTATCAAATTCAAAAGATTACCTTTACCAAACCTCTCATAATATCCTGTAGAACACATCAATCAGGACATGTGTCTTGTGTGTATATACTACAAAGATATATATGCAGCTAGTATAATATTGAAATCTTCAAACCTCCTTACAGCTAGCTGCAAATACTTTAAACAGTTCAAGATCTAAAAACTCAAAGAATGATCTACTGTTCCTTGGGCATTTGACTTAAAAAGCTGAAAACAAAACAACCAGTTAATTCATCTCTCCTGTGTGTGTGTGTGTGTGCGTGTGCGTATGTGTGTGTGTGTGTCTGTGCACATACATACCTTGCTGTGCGAAATCCAGCATTAAACCATGCGAGAAGAACATCACCCGACTTGCTATTGTTTCCCAAAGCCATGCTTTTATCTAAACAGGAAGAACTTCACGTTAATATTTATAAGCATATATGGTATAATTGCTTACCTGGTAACTCAGAAATGGCTTTGTGCACGGCGGCCTTGAGAGTATCAAAAGAAGGAACTTCGCTACTTGTAGAGCATTTAGAAACACACGGGCAGCTATGGCAGCAATGTGTTCCTGGGAAGAATGCAGGATAAGGTACAGGTGCGTATCCCCATGGCTGCGGATACTGTTGTGGATATGGATACGGATACGGGTATTGCTGATAAGGATCATAATTTGCTTGCTCAGGTTGCTGTGTATTCTGCTTCTCCTCTTCTTGCACCCCACTTTGTGCTTCCTCCTCTTCAACATGTTCTCTACAAAGATCATATACGTTGCATAAGTATTCATACACATATATTACATATATAGTTCACGCAAGTGATAGACAAATACTTATGCAAAGGTAACAACAAATCTAATCTTATATATCTAGAATGGAACAACAAATACATACAAAACGTGTGTGTGTGTGTGTGTGTGTGTCTGCGTGTGTGTGAATATGAATATATTTAAACTTGACTTTAGCTAACCCAATATATAATTTCATAAGCAAATTCAAAATATATGCAAAAGATGAGGTTTCTTACATTGCATTGTCCGTGTTGAGATTATCCCCCTGGTTCTTCTTCGTATTGTGCTTTTTCTGGGGCATTCATACTTATTTGGATCAGATACTCTCTCTATATATAAATACCTGATAATTGCCTAGAGCCTGATTGAAAGCGTCTACAAGCGCTGCATCGTCCCAGGAATCCGCCATTCCGTCAGAACCCTAAACCCGAATGCCCTAAAACAGGGGTTTAGGGTGTGTGTTCTTCCGATATGAGCACGAGCCCGTTGTTAGAGCCGATAGGCAGGCGGAGGGGAGCGCGATCGGGTTTACCACACTCTGCACCAGATTATCATGTAGTAGTGAACAGGTTTTACGATTCATCTGTGGTTCCTCGGGTTCTTGCACCCTTGTTCACGAATCTGGCCGCGGATGACAAATGTGTAAGCTTTCGCATCAAAATCTCTATTAAATCTCCATGTTTTGCGAGTTTTCGCATCAAAATCTCTCCATTCTCTATGAAAAATCCAAGTTTTCGCAAAATCGCTCTATTCTGTGAGAAAAATTTGATGAAAATGAGTAATCGATGAAATGTTTTTTTTTTTGCAGAAAAATGAACGGATTTCTAGTCCTCTTTCTGCTGTATCGAAACAAGTGTCTTCTCCTGCTTCTGTCGAAGCTACCTCTCCGCATGTAATCCGTCTTGTGCCGAAGAATGTCGCACAGCTTGCGGCTTCAGGTGTGTATATTCATCCAGATGGGAATGAAATAAATAATCTTCTTTTATTCAGGACGAGAACGAGAAGGTTTACTCAACATGATTGATCCGCAGCCGGATTGGACTCTACAAGATTTAAAGCAGGAGCTTGAGTCTCTCGCCGAAAAGCTGAACGATTCTCCAGTGTATGGAACACAAACACTGATTCCCGAGAGCGCAGTGAAACAAAGGTACAATGGGTATTTGGATTTTTGTTAAAAGATACAATTATACCGAATGAAATATTTATAAGTTTGATATTTTATATATATATATATATATATATATATATATATACACACACATCTGAGTTTGTGTGTGTGTTTGTCATTCTGTATAACTGAAACACATACTGTTTTATGTATTGTTGGTACAGATGGGGATGGGAAGAAGAAGTGGCAGATTTTGGCAGAAGCAGCAAACCTTTTGTGATGAGGTTGGATGACGATGATGAAGAAGATGAAGATAGTGAAGGCTCTTTTGAATCATCTAGTGAGAGTGATTTTTCAGAACCCTCTTCTGTCCATGATCATTCCTCGACGAGGTTGGCTTACTAGTCCGTGACTTATCCATTAGATCTTTGCGGTTTGTGTAAACATATAACGCATACATATGTGATCATAGTATGTTGATAACTATCATGTTTAGTTTACATCTTTGTGTCTTCTGCATAAATTCTGTAACTGCAGGTCTCCGGCTCATGAATTAACAGATGAAGATATTCTTCTTCCTGCAACGACAGGAAGAATTGAAGCAGCTCTTATTGAGGCTGACCGTTTAAGATTGCTTCGGGTGCAGGTAGGCTTATTGCACAATTATGACGTGATATAACGGTGATGACTATGCATACGATTGTTTTATATGTTTTCAGGAAGAACTGAGGCAAACAAAGGGTCAGTTAGAGTGTGCCTTGCTTGAAGAGACACAACGATCTGCAGAGAAAATTGCACGTGTCATGAGAGACGAGGAGGCAAAATGCGAGATGACACGAAGATCCGATAAGCAGTATCAGCGCTATGTGTATGTCCTTGTATTGTGTGTGTGTGTGTGTGTGTGTGTGTGTGTGTGTGTGTAATCTGGATCTTATGTGTGTTATATGTAAGCAATGCAAACATGTGATGTAGTATGTCTTACCTTTTGAAGTACTTTGCAGCGCTGAACAACGTGACAAGCACTTATCAGCGTTGCAGCGTGATCATGAGCAACGGTCACAGGTCGAGGAGCGGAAGATTAGGAAAGAAGAAGAGGATAAAAGAAAAGAACGGGCAGCCCGGGAGGAAATGGAGCGTCAGATAAAAGCCAAGGCAGAAGCTGAGGTACGCGTGAATAGAATGAAAGTTTTCAATAACTCTCTAGAGTTAGCTTAATAATCATGCATGATGTACATGTTGTGTAAGCTACCACAGGTAACTAATAGCATAAGTTCACACACACACACACACACACACACACACACACACACACACATGTCTGTGTGTGTGTGTGTATCTATCTATGTGTGTTGTTATCAGGTTAATGTCTCATGTTTAAATTTCTTTATTATAATGTGTAAGGCGGCTGCAAAGGCAGCGGAAGTGGAGCGGATAAAAAGGGCGGAGGCACAAAGAGCTGAAGAGGAGAAAAAAAGACAAGCAGAGGCAGCAGAAGCACAGAGAAGGGAAGCAGAAAACAAGGAAAAACAGAAAGAAGTCCAAAAACGCCCACAAGGTGTGGTATCTGTGTGTGTGTGTGTGTGTGTGTGTGTGAGAGAGAGAGAGAGAGAGAGAGTAGACATGTAGAGACGCAGACATATATATATTGCACTGTACTTACAGGAGAGCCACAAGTGAGAGTTGCAAAAGCCGCAGCTGAGGATGAGCTTCGTAGAAAGAATCTCTTACAACAACTCACTGAAGCTTCTCAGTCACTGCAATCAAATCAAGTTATGCAAAAGGTATTTGAGTTAAGCTATAGAATATAGTAACTATATATACATCGCACAATACACACACATACGCACTTCAGTTGCGTGTCAATGTAGGTATATTTCAAAACGGATGTCTATGTGTACGCTAAACGACTAACTTATGTCAAGTATGTTGAGTTCCAAATTATATACCACCCCCCCCCCGTCTCTCTCTCTCTCTCTCTCACACACACACACACGCACACACACGTACATACGCTACTTAACGTTCTGGATACCTACAGTGATACTAGTTTTGCAGAACCTGAAAACTCTAGGATACCAAATATCTAAAATATGGAGTCAAGTAACAACCACAGAAGAGCAAGTGAGGAAGAAGTCGTTAGAGTTGCTGCAGCATTTGAACAATCCAGGAATACAGGCATATGTTGTTTCCACTCTCGCATCAAAGGTACACACGCATGCACACCACAAATGCACCCACGCACAAAAACACCACACACACACGTGTATTTTGTATAATATGTTTGGAAAGAAAAGCGCCTATCTTAACCCTCTTAAATTTGCTACAGCTTATGTCTCAATGTGAGACACAGGTATTGAAGGTCCCCTCTTTTGCATTTGCCTTTGCTCGGATAGTTGTGACAGTATCGAATCAGGTACTATATTTTATTTATTTGAATATACATCATATATATGCATTTAAATACGCCTAAACTTGTTTTTAATTTTTCAGGTCCCCGTTGTCATGGACGCTGTTATTGCTCAATTAAATTCGGTCTGCATATTCACGGTTCCAAAGTTCTTTGTATATAACAAGGTAATTTTAGGTTTGTTTTAGTAATCACATCTCTCTCTCTACCAGGCTCAGAGTACATATATATCACTATAGTTAGATGCTATACGTAAAGCGTATTCATATATATACATTTACATACGTTGTGCATTGAACGCTCCTTACAGACTGATTACGTAAACGACAAAAGCTACTTCAAGCTTCTAGGTTATCTTGAAAAAGATTTAGGCAAGCTGGAAACGGAAGACGAGTTTGTGGCACGCATGAGTGCTTACGTAAGGCTTTATGCTGCCATTACACAGGTATAGTAGTAACACATAGCATATTTTATTAGTAATAGTTATTAGTATTATATTCTTTTATATTTTCATTTTGTGCTTCAAAGTGATTAATAAACTTTATTATAGACTCAAGGAGCAAATCTGTATGGTATTTCTAATGGGTGGAAGTGGTGCGCACAACTTCTAAACAATCTCCCTGCCAATCGTTATACTGCATCGGCTTTGTATGCCTATCTAGAGGTAAGAACTATCACCGTACACTGTAACTACTTTGTACATTCATGTGAAGATTAGTTTAATGGTATATTGTTGTATATAAGCGGTACAGTATTTTATTTGGTAAGCATTATACTCCGTGTACCGACAAGTGTACAAACATACAACATATATTTAGACGGACGTAACATTTTGTAGTACTTAAAGCATACTGGTAAGTATAATTGTAATTATCTACTGCATTCCACGAATGTCTTATATGTAAGTTGCATGTACATAATTATGATATTATATACAAAATATTGCAGGCGGCCGGATTTCGGCTTCACCAGACATACCCGAAGCCGTTTATGAAACTGATGCAAGCAATGGTACAGAAGTTTGTACCCCTTCTTCAGGAACAGAACGATCCAGATTCACGTGCTGTTCTAAACAGGTTAGAGACCTACCTTGGCACACAGCAGTTCTTGAAGAGACCAAACGATGAGCTCAGTCACCACACTTACTCTGCAGATTTGGCCAGACAAATTTTGTAAAGGTGCGCCTGTGTGTGTGTCTGTGTGTGAATGTACATAACTATATGTTTCTTTAAAGTACATTTGTTTTTGTATGTATGTATGTATAAGTAGTAGTGTTCATTAGTTGTATTTATACGTACGGTGTTTTGTGTGAACAGGTTTCATTCAATATTTCTTAGTACTGATTCAACAGGAGAACATGTTCTATAACAAATGCAATGTATTTGCCTTTTCTTTCATGGGTCTGCACATTTATGCGCTAATAGAAATAATCCATGAATTATGCCTGATAAATTGTTGTTTATGATATTTCAAAATATAACAAGAATATACTACAACTATTGTGCCGTAGGGTTAGGTACCCAATTGTCTTTTCAGAGTAGTCTTCACATAGTCAGGGAATGCCCATTTAATTTTCTACATGTTTTTGCTCGTAAAAGTAAAAATCCACATAATCGATGAAGGTCAACCTAATCAGGTTTATTAATGAGTATGTTAGACGGGCACACTTGTGATGTTTATTTCAATTGGTCTCAATTGATGATTATATATAAAAAAGTTGTTTATATAGTTGTTATAGTCTATGACGGTGAGAGGAGGATTTGTAAAATTCTTTTTACTGCTACCTAGTGTTCCCAACCTAGATCTTCCATATATTATGACACTTTCCAACAACATAAGGAGTACACATCATAAGATAGATCAAATTGCCTACCACTTAGCTATAAAGAACCTTGCTCATCTGTCGCTGTAAGGACTCATATACGTAGACAAATGCACGTTCTGCGGCAGCGGGGTTACTGTGGGGTTTAACTTGGTTAACCCAAAATGCTTAAGTAGATTTAAAATATATACCTCGACTTTGCTGCATTTTGCAACCATTTGCTTCATTCTTTCCATCTCTTCTAAATCGTTTGACAAGAGAATACAGTCATCAACATATATCACTACTACGGTGAGTTGTTTTAATATAAATGTTAATATTAATAGTACTCCTCCAAAAAACCAAAAAACTGTCAATCTGCTCTAGAGAAATTGTTGAGCCAGTAATATTGGCCCCCTTCGAGCTGAAATTTTATTAGTAATGTGATATATACTTCCTCTGCTAGATGGCCTTATAAGAAGCCAACCTTTTAAGTCAAGTTGCTCAACTGCTTGAGTAACAACAAAAGTCATGACAAGTCGATGGAGGCAAGCCTCACCACATGTGAATATCTCTCTATAAAATCCATACCCTCCACTTGCAAAAAAACTTTGAACTATTAAATGTACCTTGTGACAATCCAATTGCACATCAACTCTAGAATATCCACTTAGTATTTTTTTTTGCGCTTGAAGACAGGAGTACGAACTTGATTCTAAATGATGGAATCAAACTCACTGTCAATAGTAACCTTCCAATTTGCTACTACTTTGCTTTGTAATGCTTGGTGATAGTTACTTAATATTTGTTGCTGGGAAGAAATGTCCATGTTGAAGTAAAAGAGTGCTAGCTGTCTCGATGGGTTAGGGTCTAATGAGGCATTAGTTTAATGACGAGATGCAACCTTAGTAACCTTGAGAGCAATTTTATCATAGTTTTTACTATGACTCCTTTTATGTTAATAAGTCTTAGGTGTAGAAAAAACATACTTGCTTAGTGCACTTGGATGGTCCGGGACCGGGTGTCATTAGGTATTTCCAAGAAACTTTATACAAAGTTAGCACTTCCATTTAAAAATAAGTTTTCGTGTCCCAATTAGGTTTTTGGGTGGTTCCAGTGAGTTTAGCATGCCCTTCAGGTTAGGGTTTAGGAGTTAATGAGTCTTTAATTAACTCACCAAGCGTATTCCCTTTAGGAATGAGATTACATGCCATCCTACTTATGTAAACAAGTGGGGAGGGGGGCTCTATCACATATATTAAGTATATATAAGAGAGCTCTTAGGTTCATGATTGAGTTAGTTGTTCTTTTATCGGTGCAAGCTTTATCTTGTGTCGTTAAGATACAACCCTTTATTGTGCCATCCTAACTTCTATATGACAGGGGTACATTCCACTTTCAAGGTAGCTCACCCTTAACATTGGTGAATCCATACTTGGAAGGTCTTGTTTGTTAGAGTTTTAACTCGAAGGGCCAACACGTGGCTGTCAAGTGGCCATTCAACATCATCACCCTATGTGAGCAACGCTAAATCTTCCAAGATAACCCTAAGAGTCTGACTCAGAAGCCCAATTAGGCAGAAGACTTATAGTCCTACCCTAAGTCCCCTAGAATGATCATCCCCTAAATCTAGAGGATAACCCAAGTAGACTTTAGGATCCTGTCCCAGTAGACCTAGATAGACTCATGCCCTAACCCCACTAAGGAGATGTGTCTCACACATACCCCTATGGCAGAGCCAAGGCATCATCACTTACCCTTGAGGAATCACCCTCATTCGGGAGTACAACCCTTTTAGGGTGACAAGGGGTACCCTAAACCACGACTAACCCTTAAGGGTTTGAATGGCCAAGTCATACATTAGACCTAGGGCTAATACTTAGTGAGGACATGAGTGTGCGCCGTAGGCGAAACGAGTGTTCTATTTAAGGCTAGGTTTGGATAACCCTAAGTACATGACCTTGCGAGTGCTTTACGAAAAGACTCCTGCTAACAGGCTTAGGTTATTTAACCCCTGGATTCCAAGGAGAACACTCCCCTAACCAAGTGTGCTTAAGCACACCTAGTTACAAGACCTAACCTCCCTTGAACAAATGCCCAAGGCTTAGCACCTAGTGCGAGCACAAGCATGTTTATTTACTAGAGTATCCAGCCCCTTGGCAACAAGCCCATGACATAACCCCAAAGGGCGTGCCTCGGGTGTTGTATCGTGTAACGTTTAGCCCAATGTCACATCTCTATGTAACATTGCCTTCCACGATGTGGGCTATCATGCCATAACCCTTAGATTCGTGAGTTGCACCAAGTGCCACAAACGTGGCTCCTAAATGCCAACTCTAGAACCCTTCAATGAACCCTCAGGAACTATGTAACGTGAACCTATCAAACAAGATTCCATGCCCACAATTGGACAAGGACACGGATGTGCCTTGCTTGGCCATGAGTGTTACCATGGCTTGACATGGAGGAGGAGGCTGGAGACAAGCCGTAACCTCTGCATCTTGGAACGTGCATTCTAACAAACCTCCCAAGCATGGATTCACCAACGTTAAGGGTAAATTACCCTGAAGGTGGGACGTACCCCTGTCTTCTGGAAGTTAAGGCGGCACAACAGAGGGTTGTGCCTTGACGACACAAGCTAGAGCTTGCACCGGGAGAAGAGTAACAAGCTTAGCCATGAACCCAAGAACCCTCACTCCTATATACTACCTTATTTATGTGACAAAGCCCCCCCCCCCCCCCACACACACGTAAGTGGGTTGACACAGAATCTCATTCCCAAAGGAAATATATTTGGTGAGTTAATTAATGACTCATTAACCCCTAAACCTTAAACTGAGTGGTTTAGGGCGTGGGGTTAGGGCAACCCTAAGGTTAGGTCAACCCTAGGGGTGTTTCTACCCATATCCGACTTGCCAAACTCACCAAAACCACCCAAAAACCTAATTGGGACACGAAAAACTAAAGTAAGAGTTTTCTAGATAGAAGTGTTAGCTTCGCTTAGAGTTTCTTGCAAATACCTAATGACACCCGATCAGATGATCAATAGATATCCAAGTGCACTAAGCGGGCCTATTTCTTCTACACCTAGGGCTTATCAACATAGTACAGTAGGTAACAACAGTCAACGTCCAAAGTAAAGGGAAGTCATAATAAAAACTATAACATTGTCGGAATGCACGTTCCAAGAGGCAGAGGTTGAGGCTTGTCTCCAGCCTCCTCCTCTAGGTCAAGCTAGGTGTAACACTCATGCCCAAGCAAGGCACATAGGTGTGGGATCTTATTTGACAAGTTCACGTTACCTAGTTCACTGAGGGGTTCTAGAGTTGGCCACATTTGTGACACTTGGTGCAATTCTTGAATCTAAGGGGCTATGGCATGATAGTCCACATCACGGAAGGCAATGTCACATAAAGATGTGACACTGGGCTAAATGTCCCACGCCCTTTGGGGTTGTGGCATGGGTTTGTCACCAAGGAGTTGGATACTCTAGCAAACATGCATGCTTGTGTTTATGCTAAGCCTTGGGCATCCACTCAAGGGAGGTTAGGTCTCATAACTAGGTGTGCTTTGACACACTTGGTTAGGTGAGTGTTCTCTTTGGAAACCAGGGGTTAAAGAACCTAAGCTTGTTAGCAAAAGCCCTTTTATGAAGCACTCACAGATCATGTACTTAGGGTTATCTAAATCTAGCCTTAGGGAGTTTGACTAGCAAAACACTTATGTTCGCCTACGGCGCACACTTATGTCCTCACTAAGTACTAGCCCTAGGTCTAGACCACTCAAACCCTCAAGGGTTAGTCGTGGTTTAGGGTACCCCATGTCGGCCTAAAGGGGTTGTACGCCCGAATGAGGGTGATTCTTCAAGGGTAAGTGAAGATGCCTTAGCTTTGTCACGGGGGTTATGTGTGAAAAACATCTCCTTCGTGGGATTAGGGCATGAGCATATTTAGGTTTACTGGGATAAGATCCTAAAGTCTACTCAGGATATCCTTTAAGGTTTAGGGGATAGTCATTTTAGGAAATTTAGGATAGGACCTTAAGTCTTTTGTTTAACTAGGCATTTAAGGGTCATTTTGAAAGACTTAGCATTGCTCACACAGTGATAACACTGAATAGCCACTAAGTAGCCACGTATTGCTATGTGTTGACCCTTTAGATTAAAACTTTAACAAATTCCTTCTCGATAGTTTTGTCCTTTCCTCAATTGAAATTATAATATGGGTAAAACAATGAGGTGGAAACTAAAAAGGGTGAGATCAAAATGGTGATCTAACTAGCTATGGGAGGAGATTTTGTGTTGGAGGAGGTCTAACTTTGCAACCCTACTCCTCTTGAAGAAGCACTAACATGTGCAGGAAAAACTCCAATGCGCACTAGCAATTGATTCATAGCTCATGCTGATTGAATATGCCTTGAGGAAATAATTGCCTCATCGATATTATCGTCATCATCATCATCAGGCCTTAAGTTTTCTACACAGTCTAATTCCTCAATTTCACTACACTCTTTACTTTGGATCCGCAACTTTGATTTTTATCAAAGATAATGTTGCATGTAATTATGAGCTCCTTGTCTCCAAACTTAACATTTTGTAAGCTTTGCTTCGTTCATTGTATTATTGTATTTGAATCAAGCTTCTTACACATATCCGTGGGAACGTGTGCAAAAGCAAGGCAACCAAAGATCCTCAAACTGGAGACATCTAGCTTGGTGCCTGTCTAGAGTTATTTTAGAGTGTTAGCTTGCTTCACTCTCGTAATAGGAGATCGATTTCGCAAGTATGTTGTTGTATCGATTGTTTCATCCCAATATGCCTTGGGAAATCCTGCATCCTAAAGCATGCTACGAGCACACTCAACCAAGGTGTGATTCATGCACTTAGCCACTCCATTTTGTTCTGCTATGTAACAAACTGTAACTTGCCTTTGAATTCCATGATCATGGTAATAACTCATGAAAGCATGAGTTAAGAACTCTTTAATACAATCACTTTGAAGGGTATGAAGCTCTCTTTTGTTTCAATTGTAGTTGTTACATGGAAAATCTAGAATGTTTTCAGTGCCTTTAATTACTTGATAAGGAACTTGACCACCACTTTGTTGGAATAATCATCCACGAAGCTGATGAAGTAGTGCTTCTCGCCTGGTGATTGCACTTGCATTGGGATGCAAATGTTAGAATGAATCAACTCAAAGAGCTAAAATTGAAGGGTTGCTTATGCTGTTTCTTGTGAACACAAGGTTCACAAAAGCCTAGTGAAGATGGAGTAAGTTTCAAACCTTTAATCATTGTTTGGTTGTGAAGTGTCTGTATTGCTTGTTCATTAATATAACCAAGTCTGCAATGCCATGTGCTAATATCTGCAATTGTCCAACACATATCAAATAAGCTATTTTGCCATAATTTAGATGAGCTAGAAGGAACCCTTCCACAATGAAAATTGGATGTCAAACCCTTAGTCATTGATTAGTGTCATAGAAAGGAGAGTTTTGGTAATAGCTTCACATTTTGGATCTCTATAATTGTCGCAAAATTGAATAAAATATTATTCAAGTAGATCATGTGTTGACCAGCTATTGAGTCAAGCCAAATAACATCCTGCTTGGTGTCAACTAAAGTGTTGAAATGATGAGAAGAAGGGTGCAACATTAGAAGATAGTTTGTTGAAGAAAAAGTTTGCATTGGGGCACTCACATCCATAGTGGCTTGCTCTTTGCACTTGTTACAACACCCTTTTCTTGTGATGCTACTTCTAGAGGTGGGGTTGAAACTATCTTGGAACCAAGTCGATCCCACACTAATGGCTTTGAAGACTTGGATTCATTAGTTCTATTTCTTAAGCCACCTCCCAAAACTTTTTCTCTTAGAACTACTAGCACTCTAAAATGAACTACTTGCAACTGGTAAAGAAGTTTCTCTTCACCACTCTCCTATTTGGTTCCTATATTGATGCTTGTCAACTTAGGAACCACCCACTACAATGCTACAAGTTCTCAGTGCTATTTTCAATCCTTTCTAAAGTCCTTTATGAAGCACTGCTTCAATAATGGATTGGGGGATTTGAGAGCCTTATATGTTGTCCTCTCTTTTAATTGCCACCCTTAATCGGCTAAGATATGACATTGTTGACTCGCCTGGTTTATGTTGAAGAAAGAAGAATTCTACTTTAAGAGACCTTAACTCTCCTTGCCAAGAACGTTCTTTAAAGCATGTTGGTTTTCTACAGAAGTCTTGGAAGTATTAAGATGGCTACGGTAAATATTGCCAAGTGACCTACCTGCCCATAATTCTAAGTGCTTTGTTGTCCTTGGTACTTTAGACTGCAATTTTGGTGATTTTTGTGGTTGGGTAGGCTTCTATTTCGTTGGATGGAATTGCAAAGATACAGACTAGGCATGAAAATAAATGCCATCGAACATTTTCACTTGATCTTCACATGATGAGGATGTTATTCCCAGCTCTAATATCATGTTGAGTTAAAGCTACCTTTAATTAGCCTTGAGGCCACAACATTTTTTTAATATAAAGAATAGAGAATGACATCTTTATTATTTGTTAACTTAAACCATTTCACTGTTTTACAAACTTAATCTTTAAGACATGCCAAGAAGGTTTGCAAATCTTATATAATATTGAACAATTTTGTGCGATGTCTCAATACATAACATTAATAACATTGATTATGAATAATAGTCTTAAGTTTGCTTCTAACTTAAATAGGGTGGTTCCTTCACAAGTTTTTGATATGATCTTATGTTACAATTGTCCTTATAGTCTATATTTTACATTAAAAAAGAACTTAATGCTACATGTCTTACACATACTACACCATTGATCCCAATTCTTGAGTAGTGTTCATACCAACAAGTTCTTGTATCTAATCCATTATTGGAATACCATGCATAATGTATTGAGTAAATTAATAATGAGTACGCAAATTTATTTAAGTTTAACTTGTCTTAGAGAGCACATGTGAAGACTCAACAGTGTATACCAACTGGTAATATAAGGTCTTTTAAAGTGTCAATTTGAAGATGATTGTTAAAGAAGTTAGTAGTGCGGACTGATATTACTTATATGAGCAACAAACATATATATTATTCACCATGAAGTTCATGGGCATGCAAACCATATTTGATGCCTAAGCTTAATGAATCCTTTCAATATTGCATGGATTACTGACCTTTTAATGACATCACCATCAAGGATGTTTATTTGTTTTCAATATTATCAATATGTTACATCAAGCCTCATAAATTTTAGCATTCTATAAATGAATGCCAAATTCGCCAAAAATAAGTCACATCTTGGGCCAAAAATAAGTTACATCTTGGGCCAAAATAAGTCACATCTCGAGCCAAAAATAAGTCACATCTCCTGCCAAATTTAGTAATTAGTATAATAAATATTCTACAACAACGCAAATCAAGCTTCCCTGTCTTTTAAACGCATTCAGTTTCAATTCTTGGTATCATATCACCCTCCACACCATTTCAGCTCGCTCACAGCCTTGAGTTTGGACTTGCGATCTAAAAGGCATTATGAAAGGCATTTATTCAATGCAAATCTGTGTACATGTTGGTTGTGAAGAGCGTGATGGTGTTGGAATCAAGTGCAAATGTGCTGACAACATCCAATACTATTTGGTGCCATTCTGCAAAGAGAATTATTGTGGTCATAATGAGCAACAACATACTCTTGAATGGGAGTAGTATCAGTTGAAATTGAGTGAAGCATACTTTGACAGAAAGAAGAACACAGTTGATGTGTATCTAGACAACACAATGCGAGGAGCACCATCTCGGCATCAATCATTGAGCAGATCCTTGGTGACATCTTCTTCCACCCGCAGAATGACAAGGAGTATGACCATAGCGAGTCGATCACCAAGAAGAACGCAATGAAATTGTTCAAGCCACAACCAAACAATTCTTATTTGGTCAAGATCAAAAATTAGACGAGGTTCATACTTGCCCTGAAGCACACGTCGATCGGCTTGTCGTTCTGTCAAACTACCGAAGTCATCGCCCATCACAAGGACAGTTCCAAGAACCCAAAACTAGCTGGTCTCAACGATCACATAGTTGTCTACTTTGTTCATGTTCTCATTGGAGTTAATCTATAGATCATATCTAACATCCTATATGATGCATCCCTCTAGTTGTTCAACATTGATGGTGACAGGTTGACCCAACATGGCGTGTCATTCTTCAACATCTGCATTCTTGTTTGTGTCAAGGGCGTGGTGTACAACATGCACCTTGTTGTTGTGCCATTCTTCAATCGGTACATTGCAATGAACATTATCAACTTGATCATCAAAGTCTTAAACAACATTTGTCCCGGATGACATGACAAGCTCATGTCAATCAACTCAGATGGCGAAAATATGATGATAGGTCAACACAGTGGCGTTGTCACTCTTCTTGATCAACAAGTGACTAATGAGGTGTGTTGACTTTGGTCTACTTTTTGCTTTTGCCGTTCTATGGTACCATCACTCAAATGATCCTATTCGGATATGGTGTTAATTTTGGCATGTTGATATCCTCAAATGTGGCATTTTGAAAGACCCCACATAAGCAATCATGGCTGTAGTGATCTTTAATAAGTGGTTTGAGCATCATGTTGTTTATTGATGTCCCTCCTTTGCCCACCACACCCCTTTTTCATTGGATGTTTAGTAGCACATTGTGCTATTTTATTCGAAACACACCATCTAATGACAGGTTCATCATGGATTGTCAAAACTCGTCCTTCTCCCATTTGAGAATAAAGTAATCAAACTCAATTGACATTGTGTTAGCAAACATGATTGCCAATCCCGCACAAAAGCTGCAAAGATACATGAATTAGCTTTTGAGATTGTCCCACCCATTATTGAACATTGTCTTGTGGTCATGGCGGTCAATCAACACCTTGATGACCAGCTCATTGTTGTATACTATGACCAACTTTTTGTGGTTAATTTCGATTTGATCAATGTTTGTCTCTAACCAAAATTTCTTGAGGTGATCCCAATGCAGATTCAAGACGTCACAAATGAATTTTCTGGTCTAAAACTTGATGAGCATGCCAGGCATCACTAGTGATGTCTCATGCAGGGTGTGTTGAGGATTGATGATCTGTCATCCTCTAATCTGTCTGCCATGTCATTGATCCATAACATAGGGTCATGACCTTTCATTTGTATATATATCTCTATGATGATTTGAGAGAAATATCCATTAAATATCCATTCTATTTATATTCGCTTCCGCATAAACTCCAACATGGTATCAAAGCATAGGCTCTGAATCCTAGGACAAGAGAATGGAGATCGTTGGCTAAGATGCCAGCGATGAGAGCGATGAGGAGGATGACGAGGACGAGGATACGTGGCTGTGTAGTGTTGAGGAGTAGAGGACTCCAGAGGTCGCAGATGCATGAAGCAATCCACAGTTAGGGTACTGTACTTAGGTGTGCAAAGGCGCTCAGCACATAGGGCATAGAGGTAAGACACACTTGGACCAGGTTTCTTCTTGATCTCTTATGTTGCAGGCACCAGATTTGGCGATCGACCTTTATGGCACATAGACGAGTGTGTCAGGTGCCACTTGGAGGCAGTGGCAGTACCACTTTGAGGGGTGTGTGTTCAGCCCTAGTGATAGGGCTTTGAGGCAGTCTAGTATGTGGACTTGCTGAGGCGATTGACCATTAGAACTAGTTTGTGGGATTAGCTAGTGCCTTAGTTTCTAATTTAAGAGATCATGACTCAGGCATCTCAGAGTCTGAGGGGGTGTGTTGAGGATTGATGATTTATCATCCTCTAATCTGTCTTCCATGTCATTGATCCATAGCAAAGGGTCATGACCTTTCATTTGTATATATATCTCTATGATGATCTATGAGAAATATCCATTAAATATCCATTCTATCTATATTCACTTCTGCATAAACTCCAACAAGGTGGGCATGTTGTCGTTGTCTCTCTCCACATGCACAAGCAATAGCCCTTTGACAAGATGTATAACATATCGAGCAATCTCAAGCAGCACATGTGACTACTCAACAAGTAACAAAGATTTGAAGAAAGTAGTCACCCAAAAGCCCTGGTTGTGCATGTGCACTTTGATGCTTTCAATTTGGATCTAGCATCAACCATGAATGTAGTACTTGTGTGCGTTCAATGTTGTGTACTCCACGTTGGTGTCTACTTGTGGTGCACAACTTGTTGATCAAATCTACGATCTCGATCATTTGCTACAAAAGGACAAGGTCTTGGGATTGTAGGATTACGAGAGTGGTGTTGCAGGTTGTGGTCAATGGCTTGATAGCCCCAACCATCATTCACCAGGATGAAAATGGAACATGGGCTGCTTTGACATGATGTGTTGTAACAAACATGTGTGCTTCTCAATCATGAAGGCAAGGATATTGTCAAAATGCACCCATCAGTTGGTGTCTTTCGAGCACTTGCAACCCATTTCTATAATCAAGTTATGCTGCATGCACAAATGAACAATGAATGCATGCATCGACTTGTAAAACTTGCCAACGTCCATCTCAAACATATGCCAAAATTTATGAGGCCTGTGTTATATCGTTTGGGTCATAGTAAATGGACTACTAAATTGAATTTAACATTTGAATGACTTCAACTTCAACCTATTTTCAACATATAATGTAAGAGCTTCTTGTTAATAAGTCAAATATTAAGACCGATTTTATTATTGATGTTTAAATTTATGGAGCTAGTTCATAAGATGATCATTTCGATTATGTGCAACGCAATTTGAATTGATTTTAAGAAGTTGATTTCAGATTGACACTTTGAAAAGTGTGTGTTTAGTTCAACATACATTGTTTATTTAGGGAATCACATTTCTCATGAGGTCCAATAAAACTATATATAGTACAAGAGTTTTATTATTCTCATATGGTTCATGATGTTCAACATTTTTTTGACAAGGTGCAATATTTAAAATGGTTTATTAATCACTTGTCAAATTGATTTATTCATCTTTGAGAATTGGTTCATCCACATGTGTTTTAATATTCAAATTTTATTCAACCATTTATTTTATAAGTTGATGCATTGGATATTGATATTTGACTTGTACAAATGCAAATAAATTTAATTAACCTTCAATTCAATATATAATGATTTACATAAATTGAACACTTCAATCAATTAAATAGAATTATTAAACCATTAAACATGAATGTCTTATTATTATTATGTGTATTTACATGGGAGTGGATAATATTGAAGCGTAATCATGATGCAATAACTTTTTTGTTAAAACATAAAAACGTAATAAGTCATGCAGCATAATGATTATTATGACTTCAAATTTATAATTTTAGGGTGATGCATCGATCAAGATAAACAATGGATTATGTTAATAGTTTGTTGTAAACACTTTTTACAGATTTTACATTATTTAGTAATACTTTTGTTGAGTGTTTTAGTTTAATGTAAGTCTCTTAAATGTTTGATGCTAATTTATCATTTTTAAAAACATTATAAATATATAAAAGCTTGAAGCCATGAATAAGGCATTTATAAGATGGGTTCAAAAGTCCTCTTTCAATATAATATCATGTTCATTTCTAACTTTACAATGATTTGTTGTATTTTGCGAGGACCAATTTTAAAGATTGATTAGATATTATACTTTTTTTTTATGTTTTACATTATGCAAGCATATCATATTTCTCTTCTAGTTAAAAATTATTTTAATCATCAATGCGTATTGAAGAAACTTCATCATTCGTTTTATTAGCTAAGCATGTGTATTAATGTAGTTGAGTAAATTTAAAGTTGTTCGAATTGTCATATTTAAATTCTAGGGTATTAAAGTATATCAGTGTCTCTTACCGTAATCTATTCCACATTCTTTTCTTAAGGGAATTAATATATCATTGTGGTCTTTACTTGGCACCAAATGCCAATCCCAATGTTTAATAAGTTTACCCTTAAACCCTAGTATATATACATTTATCCTTTTTTTAAGGTATTTAGTAATAATTGGCCAAACTACTATAACTAAAGACCTACAATAATTAATCTTTAAAATAAAAAGTATAATCATAATAAAAATTATAACATCTTTTATTCAAGACATATCTAAAATAATGAGTTAAGGTTACTAATGATTTTACTATATGTAGCATTTGGGCTCAACACCTAAACTAAATGGTGTCTTCTCTTTTGTATATAGAGTTTGCCAAACATCTTGGTTTGGTTCAGGTCTATCAACAATCGTCGTATAATATATAACATTAAAACATATTAGAATATGAAGATAATGATTTAATACTAATACATTTTCTAAAGTTTATAAAGCATAGTTTAAGAACCAATTTACTACATAAATAGTTAGGTCTATATCAAGTGTCATAACAATATCCCTCTCTCCTTAATTATAAAAATTAAAAACAAATTAGTATTACAAGGAAGGCTCATATGCTACTTAACTAAGTAGTGAAAACATACCAAGCACCAATTATGTTTTCTAAAATTGATCAAGCTTAGTTTAATAACCAATTTACTATATAAGTGGTTAAGTCCATATCATATAGAATGCTTGGAAAGGCCAGTTTCAAGTATATAAAGTGTATAATACTCTCTTTCTCCCATTAACCATAAAGATTAATAACCAACTTTACAAAGAGGGTTCCTATGCTACTTAGTTAAGTAATATAAGAATAATCGTTATAATAGAAGATAGTTTTGTCTGACATTTTTCCAAAGTTAATCAAGCCTAATTAATAACTAGTTTACTACACAAATGATTAAGTCTATATCAAGTGCTTTAAAAGGTTGGTCCTCAAATATATGTGTCATAACACTATCCCCTTTCCTTAATCATAAAGATTAAGAACCAATTTTACATAAAGAATAAGAGTTAACAATGTGACCTTAAATTATGAGAAGCATAATACTAAGTAGGCTCTAACAAAGAGGAAATTATTCATGTGGTTAGAATAAAGTGTGTTGTAATTAAGGATCCACAAACATTAAAAAGATTCAGTGTAAAGTAGCATATGCTTGTATATATTACATACACTACACAGACATGCGTAATGACACACGGTAGTGATCACATGTCACACGTATGCCACGTGGCCGTGAGACCTGACCATATAACTATATAATGACATCTTCAGTTTGTAAATTCCATCCTCGTAAGTTCATGCTCAAATTTGGGGCCGCCATAAACAATTGTTAATTAGCACCTATATTATAACATATGTACATAATACATGTAGCTTACAGCAGAAGACGAGTATAATCACACTCACACACACACACACATATTAAAGACTTACACACAACTTATGGCAAACCATAAGATTGAACATTTAACAGAAGTTGAAGCGGGGATTACGTTTAAGTAATTATTTTATATATAAATAAATGTGTTGTTTCGACTGTGACAAAAATTCATGATTGTTATTTAGTATGAGTTGTTTACACATTTAAGACAAGAAAGATTTAAGAGGCATGAGTAGCTGAGCAAGTCAAGCCGAGGTTGGCAGCAAGGGAGCCACTCACTCCGAGCTTACCGCCCTTAATATCATACTCGACAAAGTTATTCTCCTGCATTAGAGTGCCAATTCCTGCAATCCCCCTTGGCAAATGTGAAGCATCGATGAACCCAAAGCAAGCCACTCCTTTCTTCTTGATAGCCAAGTAATTATCTGGAGTAACAACCCATTTCTCCCCGTTGAAAACCAACGTAACATTAGAAAACGTAGCCATCTGCCGCGTGTCCATCTTGTAGCAAAGATCAAGCTCTCCGAAAGCTGAATCCTTGTTCAGCTTCTTGGCTGCCACCTCGTTGAGGAAGTTATCGCGGACGAGTTTGTAAGCAGGAGCAGGCAGACTTGTGTACCTGATGTAAACATATGCATGTAAATAAACTATATATAACGTGTACGAGATGCCTACCTGATGTAGAGAGCAATAAGTATGACACTGTCGGCCTCGACTGTCTTTGAGTTGACAGTGACACTGTGGAGATTTAGCATGTAATTGCCAAAGAAATCGTTGTATGAGAGTGGGAAGTAGTGCATCGGTAGAGACGTTCTGTTGAGTATGTCGGTGTTGTAATATACGGAATACGGGCCTTTCTCCCCGAACCGTAGCTCGCCACGTTCAACTCCAAGGCAGTAGGCGAACACATGAGGGAGCTTTGCTGCCTTTGTGATCTGGTAAGGGAAGCTTGTGTTCTGCGGTGCGAGTCCGAGGGTGTTGTCGTTGTTATTGTTGCATGACACTCTTATGTTCTTGAAGTAGACGTTCTTTGTTAGTCCAACAAGGATGGCTCTTCTGCAGTGTGAACGTCGCCTTGTTCGATGTGCAGTTGCCCATAGAAACCTCTCGGGCATTAGTTGCTAGCCTGTGCAAAACTACTTGATAAATCATGTATATTTACACGCGCGCGCGCACACACACACCTGAATTGCCTGATGGTGCCACTGACATTCAATGGGGCAATGTAACTTCGGGATTGCCCATTCTCCTCCTGATGTGTATCGAAATCAAGCAGAATATGGTCCTGAGAAGATACTATATCAATGGAAATAACTAGAAACAGCATGAGAAATAAACCCATCTTTGCCATGGTGTTCTTGAACAATGAACAATGAGAATATGTGAATGGATAAGCGAGAACGTATTTATACATCTACCTGTAGTGACTTAATGACACATGTTTTTTGGAAGCCGTTTACGAAGCATCTTGCACAGTCATTGTTGACTATCTTTTGCTTACAACTCTGTTTTGCTTATCAATATACAAATCATTTGGTCACTGGTTCGAATATGGATAAATACACGAATCATTAATCCCTAAACCTTAAACCCTTAAACCCTAAACCAGATATTATCATTGACTTTTATATATACCTGTGACATTGTTCATCCTTAGACTCTCTATCTCACACGCACATGATTATCAATAGGCATATATGTTAAGTTTAATTAAATCGTTCTCAGTAACAACTGGTGATCACGATCATAATACCACGTCTATGCCTCTGCAAATCCGAGCTCCGACAACTTGAGGTGAGATTCCGTATAATCCTTGAAGAAAGCATCCTCATCCTGGACATACATATGCGAGTCTTTAAAATCTTTATTTAATGATTGTGTGTGTGTGTGTGTGAGAGAGAGAGAACCTTTGCATAAAGCTCAACAAAGTGGCGGAATGCAGGGTCCTCCACAAGAACCTTGTCGGTATGGAGAGTAAGAATTCCCTCCTGTTCGCCCGACAGAAGTATCCTGTTCAGAAAGCATTTCATTAAATACAACATGTATATCACCACGTGTATGATTTGTATATATGAGTAAAATATTCATAAATCCCTTACTTGAAGTAGCTGTTGTCGAAGTAAAGCGGGTTGTGAGTCCACGGGCCCTCAAAACCAGATCTCTCCTTGTGTGCTCTTCCCTGCAATCAAAATATTATATATATATATATTAAAGTTAATTAAGATGTATAGAAGAGTCGTATATGCATTACGTGTATATACAACTTGTATACCTATATATATAACATGGGTTGCATACACGTAAGATGGCGTTGATAATATATGATATGCTTACCAAAGTGTGGCCACCAGAAAGAGCTACGATATCTTTGTCAGTTAGGCCCATCTGCTTAACGAAAACGTCTCTGAGATGGTCGGCACCTTTGGTAGCATCTGGTAGTCTGCCTTCAATGGGAGTATCCTTCTTGTCCTGTTTCATATTATTTCAGTAAATCTATGCTTAATCTGTGTAAAACAGTAACATTACCTCTCTTCCAGGGTGGAAGGGGATTTCTGGGCCGCCGGTCACTTCCACAGCAACCACCCCCGCAAGCTAGAAAGCGGAAATAAGCGAGTTTATAAGACTGTCGTATAAAGAATATATACTATCATCGATACCCGTATAATGCTAAGACGCTATAGATTACAGTAGAATACTGTCGTGTAACTTATGATATCTATAAGTCAAAGTGAAATGTCATTTTGCATCCTCTATTTGCTTTTACACGAAATATAAATATTATATGCAACATGTGATATGACCATAATATTATTTACGCGTGGAATATGCAAGTTATTGAATAATGTATAACTTGCGTGATTTATGAACACAAACCAGTATACACTGTTCCTACCTAAAAGTCGGCATACGTCAAGATGGGGAATTGCTCCTTAATTGGCTCAAGTAGCTTCACAGCAATATCCAGGCCGGCATTGGCACCGTGAGCGAGCTCCCCTACTTGTCTGATGGTTCCGAATGGTCCTCCTGTCTTTGTCGCCTTATCAAATGTTCCCGCAGAGTGCCATCTGAAAAGCGATGTTAAGATCCCATATAAAAACAGGAATTTTCGCTAAACTTACGCGATACGGAGCATAATCGGAGCACAGTTCTTATCTGTGAGAGAAAAACAGTGTTAAATCACAAAAACCACAAGGTTAATCGCACTTTACCTGCAATGAGAGCTCGCAGCTTTCTGCGAGCTTTCTCGATGGCCGTCTTGTACTCCTCACTCACAGCCGGGTAAGACTTGCCCATTTCGCTGCTCTGTAACAGAAGACCCTAGCTCAGTCAAAAATCGCACTTTGTCTTGCTAATCTCTAAGGACAAGCCAGAAAACAGTATATTATTCTATAATCTATGCATAAGGCCGCAGTTTTGCTATAATGCGTTAAGAGGAAGCGTCGTCTTTGATGCAGGAATCTGTGATGAAATTCTAAACAAACCTCTGAATTGAAAAACCTGTAGAGTTCTACGGATCAGATCTCAAAGATACATCAAAAAACACGCATCGGGAAATCGTAGATCTTCTAGAGAGAGATCGACAGAGGTTACCTGATCGAAGAACGAAACTGTGTAGGGAAGACGCAGGTACACAAAGCACAAAACCCTTGACGCGTGAATGGCACGAGCCAATTATTTGTAGCATCCGAGCCGTCCGGACAACCCGATCCAACGGTGCAGACGCCATCCCGTCGCGGTATATTTAGCCCCGTTGGATAGGATATCCGACGGTGGGATCCCGTAAATCTAGA
The DNA here is from genome assembly GCA_003024785.1 of Selaginella tamariscina. Taxonomy (NCBI): domain Eukaryota; kingdom Viridiplantae; phylum Streptophyta; class Lycopodiopsida; order Selaginellales; family Selaginellaceae; genus Selaginella; species Selaginella tamariscina. The sequence continues at coordinate 1,097,631 of PUQB01000008.1, forward strand.
AACATCGTTTGCGGTGACGGTGGTATATTCCCCTGCTATTAGAATAGTTTTAGTCATGATGTCAGAGTGCACTACAACATAATTGTTTTCTACTAATGCACACCTAAATCTGGTATATTCTAGTTTCAAATCTTTTTAGGTACGAAAAGAATATACCAGGGTTATCTTGGCCAAAACCCTAAACTTCATAAGGAAGCTCCTGCCATGGCGGAACCGGATTCAGGTAAGGATTGATTGATTGTTTAATTGATTTATTGATTGGAGAGAGAATTCATTCAGGATCACTCAAGATCAAGCGGAGATTACCAGATGTGAGTATTTCTACAATAATACATACACACACATACATATGCGTATGTATACATGAACATTGGTATTTGTATTCCAGAGCTTGCGGTTGGGGAGTGACAGTGATGATGAGAAAGAAGAAAAGCGGCAGAAGGTTTGGTTTTAATTCTGTTTTGTGAAGGGTTTGATGAGGCTTTTCATTTGCAGATTAATGTGGATAATTTGAAATGTAGCATTTGCTTGAACATATGGCACGATGTAGTCTCTCTCACCCCTTGTCAACATAATTTCTGGTAAGTTTGAAACTTTGTGTGTGTACTATAAAATGTTGTTAATGATGAAGATGATTTTTACATATTCGTTGTCAAGAGATGAATGATTATATTGATATGACAAATAGTGCATATTGTCAGTAATAACACTCCACACACACATAAGTTTAAATTTATAATTAAGAATGTACATTTGTCTACATTCAGAATATGTTAGATATCTCAATGATGTATAATAAGTACAGACGTGATTTATAATGGTACACTCGATAACATTATCTATATAAATTGCATGAATGGTACTTCTCCGTGTTATTACACACACACACACACACAATTAAAAAGACGAAAAGAAGAAAACAAAAAAAAAAAATGATTACACATGGAATTGATGTTGTATTAGTATTTATGCAAGTTTCTTTTATGCAGCAACGGCTGTTTTTCCGAGTGGTTCAAGAGGAGTCGCGGCCAAGGAAGTTGTAAATGCCCTCAGTGCCGGGTGGACGTACTCTTCGCTGGTCGAAATCATGCAATGCGGAGGTATATCATATGTCATACACACACACACACACACACACATAGAATAGGATATTGACATTTTATATGTTAAAGCGTAGTGGAGGATATGCTTACGAATGATCCTTCGGTCAAGCGTCCAGCTGCAGAAGTTGAGAAATTAGACAAGTCTGCTCTAATCAACTCTAACTTTGTCGATCTCCGCACTCTTTCTGCTTCCGGGATGCCAAACAATCCTCCTGTTACTCCTCCACGAAGGTGGGTGTGTACACATCAAGCGAGATACACATCGCAAGGCTTGCATGTGTGTGTATGTGCTACGATATAGATTTATATACTGAATCAAATGTAGCAGATCTGCGGTTTCACACCCTGCCCCAGTAAGCCGTCGTTACGTACCCACTGCTCATCATACACCTCAGAATGAAGACGATACCGAACATGAAGAAGAAGACGATGAGGATGAGGAGGAAGACGAGGAAACAGAGGAGGACCGTGCATTCATAAACGATGACTCAATTCCCATAGAAGCTAATGATGACGATGAGGAGGAGTATCGAGATGACGAGGAAGATGACGAAAATGAGCAAGGAAATGCGGTTGCCTGCGAGCAGTGCACAAGTAACTCTCTCTCTCTCTCTCTCTCTCTCTCTCTCTCTCTCTCTCTCTCTCTCTCTCTCTCTCTCTCTCTCTCTCTCTCTCTCTCTCTCTCTAACTGTAATTTTGCAGGCAATAACACATCTTATACTTGTCCTCCCGATGCCGTCCATTTGACCTGCACAGGCTGCAAGAGGCCAATGCCTGAAAGGAACGATATATCGGTAACTCAAGCATGTGAGTTGCATATAAACTTAATAGTAAATAGATGACAAGTAGTTCTCTAACATGGTATCCACAGGTGAAGCATGTAAACTTCCTTATTGTGATGTTTATCGCCGGTCTCAGAACCTCGGAGGCTGCACTGTTAGACTGCAACCGGTATGTCTATACGCACGCACGCACGCACGCGCTGAACTACATATTGTCAGGTTGGCGAGCGGCAGTTAGCTGGACTACCTTTAACAACGCACAAATCGAATCGTGTGGAGCAAAAGGTAGCTTTTCGATGTTGCAAATCATTGTAATGTTAACTAAATTCTGTTATGATGCAGTTCACTAAAGAATATATAGATCAGCACGGGCTTACTATTCAGGGTGTTGTGAAGGACTGGATAGCCAAAGTGGACAGTAACGAAATTGGTAACAAATATAACATCCTATATATAGATAAATAGATAGAGAGAGAGATACACACACATACGTGTGTGTGTTATTAAGAGATAACTGACAGGGTTAATTTGCTGTTTTGTAGCCCTTGCAAATGTGCAGTTGACATCAACGTCTTTAGTATGCGAGTAAGCTTCTTTTGGTTTCATAGTTTTATATATACGTATTAAATATAATAATATAGATATTGACTGGCTTTACAGCAATTGCGCAAATGAGGCGATTGCTGAGCTCGTTGACAAATTCCGCAGGAGCATTCCCAAAACCGTAAGTGGTGAAGTTTATTATCTAACTTATGTCTGTGTATAATAAGTACAGAAATCCATAGCGCGCGCACTAATGTGTGCATGAGTTATAGACATCTCTATGTATATATGACATTGTGTGTGTGTTGTGTGTTAATGGTCACTTAAACTTATTTTACAGGAGTTGCCTCCGGCAGTTGCAAGGAGGTCAGACTGCTGGTACGGCCATGCGTGCCGTACGCAGGTGCATAAGCTAGGCCATGCTGAGAAGTTTAACCACATATGTGACCCGACGTCCGCAAGTACACAGCTTTGACGAATTTGTAAGTTTGTCCCATTTTTCTGCTTTGTATGGTTTCAAACGGAGAATTTGATTTGTTTGGTTTAAGACTTAAATGTAATTAAACACGCGATATACTCGCACACACATATACATACACACATACATACATACATAGAGGCTTTTCAGGATACAGTTGGCTGTGCGTAGAGAACGAAGACCAGTGTCTATGCACATGTGTGTGTGTGTGGATAAAACATTTGAATGTAGAAAGCGTATGCAGCAGTACACTGACGTGGCTCGATCTTGGGGAGGTTCATCGGACGGCTGGGAGAAGAGATTTCTTCCTGGCGAGGGTTTAGGGTTCTTGGGTAGTTTACAAATCAATGAGGCAAGCGGCGGGTGCTCTGTTGCGGCTAGCAAGGTCTCAGGCAAGAGCGATTCCCCCGCCGCTGAGATCTCCTGGAGTAGCGATCCAATCTCCTCACAAGGTAAGCCATGTCGATCCACAGCTAGGGTTTCTGCTGAAGGCTCCATTTGCAGCAATGGATGGGTTCTTCCATTTTGCCCCTGCGCCAGAATTCCGGCTTGACGCACTCTTTTTATGCCGCCAATTTTTCCTCTGCGTCCTCTAATCCCCAGCTCAATTCCAAAGATAGTCGCGCCCACCTGCTTCTGAAGAGCCCACAACCGAGGACAAGACTGAACCCGTTTCTAAGTCGGGAAAGGACGAGAAGAAACCAGAAGGCGATGCAAAAGCAGCAGCTAAAGGTGATACTTTTTAGATTGGCATGTGTGTATGGTCTAGATATCGGTAATACTAGTTTGTACATATAGACAAGAAATGCAGTAATTGAAGTTATGACGCAACTCGGTAAATTAACTAAGACGCACCATTCCCAAATCTGAAGCCTATGTACTGCATAAGCATATGATGTGTACTTAAAATTGTTACCCACGTACAGATTCACATATGTGCATATAGGTAAACTAGTCTCCATGTGCATGTATACATATCAAACACACACCCACACACACGCACGCACTCATTGTGTGTATATATATACGTACATGCCTACACATATATATATGCATTGCACATGAGTGATATCTTTTGCCTATATAGATAAGAAACCTGGTGATGGTGAGAAGAAAGAAGAGAAGAAAGCTCCTGAAACTGCTGAACAGAAGCTGATTAAGGAAGTGAACAAACTGGAGGCGTTAATTCGTGAGAAGGATGCAGTGATTGAGGAGAAAGATGAGCAGGTGAAGGATCTCAAGAACAATCTGCTGCGTTCTTATGCGGATTTGGAGAACTTCAGAGAAAGGAGCAAGCGTGAGCATGAGAATGCTCGCAAGTTCTCTGTACAGGTATAAAATTCATATATGGACGAGTGTCATAACAGTAATACAATACATTATACATATATTAAGTTGTGTTTGCTGCATCTGTGTTACGTATAAACTACTTGACCAGCCACGTATATAACACACACACACACAAAATATATATATATATATATATATATATACGTTTTCTCACAGGGGTTTTCAAAAGATTTGTTGGACGTTGCGGACAATTTGTCAAGGGCGTTGACATCTGTAGGACAAGCAGAAGTGAAGGACGAGGTGAAGCAAGTACTTGACACTTTGCTTAAGGGAGTACAAATGACAGAGAAGCAACTGACTCAGGTGAATATATAGCCTGTGTCTACAATAATTTAATAATTAAGCATTCTTCAGGTTCTCAAGAAGCATGGTATTGAACGATTTGATCCCACCGGTCAACCTTTTGATCCGAATGTTCACCTTGCGGTTTGTGAAGTAACAGATCCAAGCAAACCTGCTGGCACTGTGGCAAATGTTTTCAAGGTATATATATATATACACTCTCTCTCTCTCTTCATATCCCGTAGTATTGAAATATGTCTTCTATGGTGAGTTAGGTTGGATATTTGCTCCACGAGAGAGTTCTGCGACCTGCGGAAGTCGCTGTTGTGAAGGCTGCTGAGGCAGCAGCTTGACGGGATTCTTGGGAATAATCTGGGTTTAGAGGCTTAAGCATAGAAATTCTTGAACGTTTTGTTGAGCTCTTTGTTAAGGTTATTTAATATATACAGAGTTCCCTCTATAATACATCGTACTAAAAGCGTGAGAAGCAAACCTGTTGAATTAAATATCAACATATACAAAGAGTGTTCCATTATCTCCGGTGTTTTAAAATTCATCACTGATGCATGATTAATCACTGGGTTAATTAATAATTTCTTACTGACATCCATATTAATCATTTGTGATACGAGTGTCCTTACATCGTTATTAAATACTTAACTAATGTAATTCTGTTTGTCTCGAAAAATCGTTGTGCATTTCATTTGAACGCATGTGCTTAATGGAATATGTCCAAATAAAAACCTGTATGGAACTCCAACTTACACGTGTAATGTTCACACCTAGACGGAAGAAGTATACTAACTGGATTAATGTTTTCGATGCATTATATTCTCTCTCCTCTCTCTCTCTCTCTCTACCAATTTAATAACGGCCATGTGTAAATGTGTTCAAAAACTTATTAAGGCATAAGCCCTCTTTTTGTATAAACTCTTTCATCTCTATTACTGTTATAGCGATGGTGAATTTTATAAAAATTACAATTTTGTAAGTTGTATTAGATTTTTAATGTTTTTGCATTAAAATAGAGTTACAACTTATAAAATCGTTTGATATTTTAGTACAAAAATTATATTATATAAGTTCTATATAATAACATGTTCTTATTGATCCAAATAACTTATTTGAATTTACTAAAGTTTATTGTAATAAATATTTTTTTTCTTTTTTCACTTTTTGTTTTTTCACTTTATAAGTAAAAGAAAACTTACCTTTGATTGTTTTAATATGAATTATTTTTTAAAATAAAAACTTTTCTTTAAAAGTAATTATTTATGAAATCAAAATGTTTTCATTATAATACTTCAATGTTTTGTACTTATTTCATAATTAAGTTCATCTTTTTCGATTGGTTTTTTAGTTTTTGTTAAAGTTTAAATATAAACTTTTAACTTTGTTAGAACTTTATTTCAAATGTAAATATATGCATTCATGATTTAAGGAAATCTTTTTTAATTTCCCACTTCAAAAGATATTAATTTAAATCCTAATAAAATGGGACATCAATTAGGAAGTCGATAACTTTTTTAAAAGTGTTTTATTCTTTGTATTTAAAAATGAATGAAATGAGTTATAAATTGATTTACATTAAAAGAATTTTTTAAAAAAAATCCAATTTAATAGATGTTTGTAATAAAAATAATTGAGACTAACTCATTTTAATATTAATTAATGCAAAAGTTTCAATCACTTCATATTAAACACTCTCCTGTGGTATAAAAAAGAGAAAATTATAAGTAATATTATATAAGTGATTAGTAAATGTGAATTTATCCCAGAATTGAATTAAAAATGTGTTAGGCCCATACATTACCATATGTATCTACGGCATGTCTCATTTATTCCATTAAGTAGAAAATGATGAATGATTGGCATGGAAAATCATTTATAAATCACTGAGTAATATTTTACACAAGGTTACGACTACACCTTCGTGAATAATTATTATACGAAGTTCAGTACGTTTCCTAATGTACTTATTAAAAATATTTTAAATTCAAGTGGACACAAATAACGAAACAACAATACGTTCCCTCAACAACAAACAACAGTACTGCCATTAATGAAATCATTCATAATCTAGTATTTTAACGACTAGGCTAATAGATTCTTAAAATGTACCACCTGCCGATTCCTAACAAAACGAATGAGCCACTCAGCTTCTGCCCCATTAACGTTGAGTAACCTTATAATAAAACAGTCGAATTAATTAAAGTCATGCTTGAGAAGCGATACCCATTCCTTGTTTGTGCCATTCGAAGTGCATCTTCCCATGTAAAGCCCTCCTCCTCTGCTTTCTCACTTGTAGCCGGAGGATCGATCCTCTTCTGCTTCTTCTTGTTACTACTACCATCTTCATCCTCTGTTCCCTTCTTATTCTTCTTCTTAGTCCTCTCGTTCGCTTCCTCTTCTTCTTCTTTGTGTTAGTCTCCTCTTCTTCATCCTCACTCACCCGCTTCCTCTTTGTCTCCAATTGTTCACCGTCGATATCATCTTCACTAGTCCCTTCTTCCTCGTTATCCTGTAAATATATATAATATGTGTAAGTAGATTATTATCTATGGTATGTTCTAACATGTTAGAGTGAATATAATATTGAAAATAAGTACTCTATGTACACACACTTTCTACGTCATTTATGCCTGCGGTTATATATACGGATATATACATGAGTATAGATCTGTAGATATGAGCGCAAATGTATATACGCAGGGTTCACATACCTCTTCTTCGTCATTATCTTCTTCATTAATATCCTCGTCACGCTTCTCGTCTTCCTTGTCATACAGGTTCCTTTGAACAGGCATGTTTCGCAGGCACTGTTTGCTTAGCAAGTTGCCCAATGCGGGAGCATCAGGTGCCACTAAGGCTGTACTCTTGTCGTCCTCAACTCGAGGGGGAGGGACGAAGAAGGGTATCCTTCCCCTTTGCCAATCATGTAATACCATCTTTGCTGCCGTTTTCAGATCTGGTTCACCCCCCTGCAATATCTCATTATCATTATGGATCTGTAGACATTCTCTCTCTCTCTCACACACATATATATAATGCATACATGTTTTATATCAACAAGATTGCCAACAGAGAGAGAGAGAGATGCACAGATGAGATTCATTAATTCTTTCATAATATTTCCATATTCATAATATTATTACGATACCTTGAGAAGTTTGCCTGTTTGCTGACATAATTGCGTCAGAAAATCCACATCGTCAGTCCTACGAAAAAGTGAATGATTATTAACAGAAGCTATGAAGCTATCATTCAGTGTAGATTCCTCATATATATATATATAGGTACGCAAAACATAAGAAATATATATAACTTATCAATCATGTAATGGGCGCTTACCAGTCTTCTATCTTGTATGCTCTTTTAAGGTAATCCTTCTTCACACGTTGCAAAACCTCGCCAATGTGCTCAGTGGCATCCTCCAAATTTCCAACACGCACCTTTACAACTCTAAGTAAGTTCGTATACATATCTAAGTATGTGCTTTATAAATATATATAGGTATGTATGTACACACACAGAGACTTACCACTCCTTTAAGAACGACATCCGTTTCAGAGTCTTGGTTTTGATACACAACACCGGGACAATCAATGAGGAGTATATGTTTGGTCAACGTTATGTACTGCCAGACTTTGGTCTCTCCAGGCACCGGGGCTACTTTACAAACCTGATCAAATATATCTTGTTAGTTCATAAGACAAGCTACAAGAACTTATGTTACAAGATTACGTTTCTAAATATGTGTGTGTATAGTATACCCACGTTTTTTGTTCGCAAAGTATTGATGACGGAAGACTTTCCAACATTTGGATAGCCAACAAATCCAACCGATATTGCCTGTTTGTCGCTTTTCAAACGAGCTAGCTGCCTCAAAAGCGAAAGCAGAGAGCCCTGAAAAACAATAACATAAACACACACAGTATATATATAGATAAAACATAGATAGGTGGAATTTACCTTGCCAAATGGATTGTTCACACTTGCATGGAATGCAAGAGTAGGATATTCGCGAGAAAGTACATGAAGCCAGCCCCTTGTAGCCCAGGCAGGTACTAAATCGCACTGTGCAATACACGCAAATTGTAAAATTATTAAGATCCGACTTTAGAATATCATTACCTTGTTAAGGAGGAAAACCAAATGTTTTTGTTTACAATTTTCACGAAGATGTTTCTCGAGATGACGACACCTGGTACCGTTAGGATCTCTCGCGTCCAACACCTATACACGGCACATAAAATAGAATATACAAAAATCGAGAAGAAAATACGAACCTGAACAACTACATCCGAAGAATCAATAAACCTTGTAAAGCTCGCCCCAGATACGCTTGCTTTGACCTTTCTCGAACATACTATGTCTGACAAGATCGCGTGAACCGTCTGTCTCGTTCACATTGTTGTTCTTGCCTATGAATTCACCGTTTTCGGCTTTCTTTTCATAGTTATCTACCAAAATTAACAGGAACACATTCAATATGTGTGTGTGCGTGTGTGATGAGCTTTCATACCTTGAGTGCTACTACACTTTTCGACTAAAGCAGCATAATCATCAACACCAATTTTGGGACGTTTCCTCTTTCTCTTGGGCCCAAATGTATCTTCAAACTTCTCGGTATCCAATAGATGCACTCTTGCTTGCTGAATACAGTATACAACATAGTCAGTACAGAAAATCGAATATGTCACAAGTCACACATACACATGCACATGCCACACAGAGATACAGACACCTTCTGGCGATCGTTTAATAAAGCCATGGGCAATTTCTTCTGTTTGAGAATGACTGTGTAGCCATCCGAGACTCTGGTACGCATTTCCTCACGGAAAGTTTCAAGCTCTTTCTGACCGACAACTCTGGTATTACCTGAAAGACCACATTTTCATCAAACAACATCCAATTGAAAAAGAAAGCAGATCACTCACCGAACCATCTCCTATCGGGCTGAATCCTGGTAGAAGGAAGATCCTTAGATTGAAGCTCATGGTGCAAAATCTTCCCTTTACTGTTGCGTTTGGGGCGAGTTTGATACATATTGAGCCGCCGCACAGTGGCGGAGCTGCGCATACCTTCCTTGGCTGCTCCTCCATCGCGCTTATTCGCATCCAGTGAGTGCTTCGGCTTCCCTCCTGCCCGCGCCGCACCTCTCCCTTCTTTCTTCTTTTTCGCCATAGCTAGGGTTTTTCCAAACCCTTAATCTTAAATGACGTCGTTAAGTTTAGTTTAAATTTGCAAGAATATCCTATCATAGAGAAATAAATCAAATATAAGCGCAATATAGATAAACAGATCGTGGTGTCGAACCGGGGACGAGTCCAAAATTTGCTCCGTTGGATTAATAGCGAATATCAACGGGCGGGATTGAATTAGGGGAGTGCTAGGGTTTCTAAGGTTTTGAGCAGAGTGACAATGGAGGACGGTTATTGCGGCTGGGCGACCATGGCGATGCGCGCGCGAATGGCGATCAGCTTAAGCAGGTGGGTTTTCAGCTTTGAATGTAGAATCCTGCGGAATGCGATGTATACACATCGTTGTATATATATGCACACAGAATGCCGAAATGCTGGATGCTTTTGGTGAATATACCATAGATTTTCATTGTGTGATTAGATAACTGTCATTTGAATCCCTGCTCCTTACAATACACATATTTAATTTTTAAAGATATTATACATAGATGCATATAGCAAAGTGCTAATTTCTTCATATATATATATATATATATATATATATATCTGTGTGTGTGTGTGTGTCATGAATTGCTTCCGGCGATAAACTCTGAGTGTGAAATACCGTAGGTAAACGTTTATTATAATACTCTCTTTTTATATCTGTTTATGTATATATAGGTTTCTTCTTCACTCTCTCTCTCACACGCACACGCCACAATATGTAGTAGCTGTTATCTGAATAATTAGATGTGTGTTGTGTAAAGCGATTCTTAAAGTGGCTCTTATACGCGTATATGCCTTTCCATATGTGACTTAAGAGTTTTGTTTTTGTAGAATGTATTGGAACGAATGGCATGTTTGGATCCGTGGGAGCTCTGCAACGAGGCGAAAGTCGAGAAATGCAGGTATGCGTTAGCTTATGTTCCGTATTTTTTTATATTTGTATGACTATCTTATGTATGTATGTATGTATGTTATACAGGGCAACCAGGGATTTAAGAAGCTGTGGGAGGACAGTGCACAATCTTCTTACATCATGTGGACATGCGTGCTTATGCGTGGAATGCAGCCAAAGATGTGACATATGCCCGATATGCCGCACTCCGATTGCATGTAGGGAGCCCGTACTCAGGCTGAGGCTTTACGATGAGTGTGTAGAGGCCGGCTTGCTTCCTTCTGTACAGTCCGAGGACTTCAGAGAGCGGGATGGTCCTTATTGGACCCTTGACGCTTTTCGCCTCTGCTCCTTCTTTGATTTGCGCTGGATAACAACCTGGTTTGCTTAATCTGCCACTGTATCCTTTTTTGTGTATAATACTCATATATGCTATAAAAGAACGCAGAATATATATACATACCTGTCTTTATGTCCTTGACCGATGATTAGACGTAACTGACGTGTGTATGAATGAAGACGCAATTTCAAGTGATCCAGTTATCTCCATGCTTCTTGACGGAGCTGTTCTTAAGGAATGGTGCAAGAGGACACTGGTCATAACTGTGAGAAAGCTACGGGACATATGTAAGTTTCATTTATAAGATTTCATTGTTCATACACGTATACTCACAGATACACGCACACAGACACATATAACAATATCGTGTTTCAGATCATTCGAGGCCATCGAAAAGCAAAGGAGATATGCTGGATACACATGCGAGGAGATTGCAGGGCTTAACCTACGTGTTAGAAACGTTGGACCCCTTAACGTGCTCTCAGCGTCCTTACTAGAGCTTCAACAACTTCTAGAAAGTGTGAGGCTGGTTAGTCAGGTATGTTTATATATATCTGTGTGTGTGTACTTATGGGTGGGCGAATGTCTGTCTGCGTATACATCATTACATTACGTATTATAAATGTCTATATCCAATGCTTTATATACAGGCACGCACGCACACACACACACACACAGACACTGGAAATTATGTGATTGATGAAAGCGTAAACGATAGTGTATGTAATATGTATGTATATTGGATTTTATATGTACTATGTCTATCACAGCATTTTTATATGGATGTTATCATCAAACATATATTATTTAATATACTGCTGAGATATAGTTCACACTCTAAAGTGGTGATGTTCTGCAGCATCTGGAGGTTATGGCATGGTGCATAAAACAACGGTTTCTGGAGAATATACAGAGCTGTTACTCAAGCATCGCTGATTGGACGTCGGCATTTCAGGAAAGAAAGAGAGCTGCAAATGACAGAGTTTACGTTGGTAAACCCGGAGTTAAACCTCTTGGAACACTCTTTATAGAAGATGCGTTAAGCATTGGTCTTGGACGAGACGAAGCTGAATCGTGTAAGTGTGCATATGCATGCATGTGTGTTCGATAGTATATATATGTATCATCATCATCTACTGCAGATGGGTGGACCTGTGCGTAATGTAAGATGGGGGGTTTGTTCTTCTGCAGATAAACCGTTAGTACTACCCATATCTATATGTAATGTTATATGCCTACTTCTAACATGCTTCATAAAATATGTTAAGATTACGCTGATTATATTAATATACAGATCATAGAGGTGAATCAAGCAATATAATGCTAGACGTTGGATTGCTACGACATGGAAATCCAACAGACGATTATCCGCCTGAAAGTACTCGTGCTGCTGTCGACTTTCTTTCTTGGAAGGCAGTCCTGATCTGTTCTTCGCTAAGAAAGCAATCGTATCCTTTCATTTCTCTCTCCCTCCCTCTCCCCCCTCTCTCTCTCTCTCTGTTTATGTAGTGTTTATTATTGTTATCGTTCTTAACTCGAGCAGTTTCTATATTACTTATTTGACCGACATTGGACGCTTCCCGAGCATGACTGGGGCCATATTGTTGAGGACTACGTATTAACTTTCTCTATTCCAAGGCAGTCTATGCTGGAGTCCTTGGTTTTCTATCTCCTGGACAATAGTTCTGACGTTGCCTTAAAGGTACGACTTCATATATATATATATATATATATATATATATATATATATATATATCGATTATAGATATGAATATATGTACATTCAAACTGTACATCTAATTTTAGAATGACACTCATACATGTATATGCACATAGTACATATACATACAGGGTTATTCTGGGAGGGCGTTGCTTTTATGGGATACAACCTTATGTTATCAAATATAAACATAGATACTGCATGCATGGTACATCATACATCTGTGTTTGAACGTGCCATATGTATACGTGTATGCATGCCTATGTAATTAAAACTATTATGCTAATACAGGAGGCTTGTCGTTGGCTGCCGGAGATAGTTGGTTCAAATGTGCATCCGAAGATTGCTACTGTTTTATTAGAAAGACAGAAAGTCGACACAGCACTTTCGGTCCTGCAGTCAACGGGGCAACTGAGTCAATCTCTGTTGAACTCGTTGTCAGGTTCAACGGTCAGAGTTAGTCAACAAAAGGTCAATGTAGCAGCTCTTCCTGCGGCCGTTACCGTCGTCAGAGTATTGCTCGAATGCGGGGTGAGCTCGTTGGTTCCAAGCTTGAACATATAGCAATATATTATTCACGGGCACACATATACACACACAAATATTATTGTGTTTATACTATGTATATACAACATGTATTGTATAGATTATGAGCACTAGTCTTTGTCAATGTTGTCGTGAGACATATATTGTATCATATTATCATATCTTTTAGTAGATATATTCATTCAGATATTTTAGTATTATTATTTTGACAATAAAATTGTGTAGCTTAGTTAAATGATAAGTTAATTATAAAATGTACTTTGTACGTTTTGTATGTTTATCTTTGGGTTTTAGATTCCATTATTAATTTTGCATTTGCTTAGTGTCTGTTGAGTGAAGCCTATCTTTACCAAGAATCTCATTGCAAGGCAATCAAAGCTGACGTGAAGCAATCAGATGAAGAAAGGTAGCTCATAGCTCATATATATCATATAATGTTCACACAGTTAATATGTATTTTCCCAATAAATACTAATTAAATAATTACAGTTCCAGGGATTGGCTAGAAGAAATGGAGATTTTGGTGGAGGAGATTTGCTGGTATTGTATTAGAAAGAATTGTGTAGGCAAGATGTTGGAGCTTCCGTGGAAGGCAAGCGAGGAGAAGACTCTTCGGAACATTCTCTTAGACCAAACTGTTCAGAATCCAGCGTCTTCTGCTGGAAGTCTCCTTACTGTCTTCTACCTTCAAGTAAGTTATACATAATGTAGATATGTAGGAAAGGGTTGCACACACACACAACCAGGTGATATTTGCAACACAGAAACTACTCACTTATGCCATGACTTTAACTACATGTTTTTATACAGAGGTGCCGTTTTTCGGAAGCATACTCAGTGCATAAAAATCTTTGCCACCTTGAGCAGCAATTCATCTCTGAAAGTTCTGATATAGGTGCATCTGCTCAAGTACAAAGGATATGTGAGCAAAGAACAAAGCTAATTGTAAGTGCGTGCGTGCGTGCGTTTGTGTGTGTGTATGTGCGTGAGAGAGAGAGGTAGGGAGGTAGGGGAGTGGGATGGAGAGAGATGATTTGACATATGCTCTATATATCAGGATAAGTCTTTGGAGCTGCTTCCAGAAGTAGAACGTGAGCGAATACTAAGTGGTGACGCTCAACAAGAGAACAGTTTAGAAGATGACATAGACATAACTCCGTCCCGTTTCGTAGAGGAGAGGCCACACATTGAAGAACTTTCGGTAAGCTCAACAAACTTACTTATGAACAACAGGAAACAGATAACAACTCCCGCCGACTTGAGCTTACCATCTCCAAGGTGTGTGTATGTGTGTGAGAGTGAGTGAGAGAGCGATGCAACTCTCTCCCTTCACATATATGCACACACACGAACTGATCGATTTTTCGTGTCCCGTGCAGGAATGGAAGGCTTACCCCAACACCGAAGAACAATTCATTGATTAAATCACCCCTTTTCACAGCGGCCAATGATAGCCTTGGGATTAGCCCGTTGCTGGGGAAGCGTTTAAGGTACGAACCTGGTAAAAAGGACCGTACACAGGCCATGGTGGTCACTTGGTAGTGAGGTCAGCGAAGTAATGATAATCATCTTTTTTCCTAATATTCTTCACTATAATGTATGTCTGTGTGTGTATTTGTGTGAAGACACTACAAAGATAATAAACTCTTTGTGTATAACATATACCACTTTGAAGTGTAATAGCGACAGATATTATATGTGTGCATATATATATATATATATTATATATATATATATATTGTGTGGAAGTGTTTCTAACATGTGGAAGTTTTGTTCACGAAACAGAAAATGACTTGCTGGTGTTAGTTTGGACATGAAACGACAAGATAGACTATATATTGATCGTAAGTCACGGTCAAGGCTTTTTTTTTTGTCTTTCTTTCCTAGCAATATTGTGTGGCAGCCTTTCAAGTAAAAAGTAAGTCTTATTTTCCATATAAACATGTATTCTTATTTGCGCATATACATACAATACACATACATATATAAATAATCTTTATATTATTTAAATGATGTTATCTTACACTTCTGTAAGTACATGTGTATCTACGTACATATACACATGGTACGTATGTATTTACAGATACATACGTATGTGCATGTTTGTAAGTTATAAGCATAAGATTAGTTCTGACGAATCTTATGCTGGTTTTGCGACTTGTAACAGGTGATAACTACAAGTTACAGAGTGTTTTCTTGGTGGATGAGCCACAACAGTAGTACGGACATGGTTTGATTTTCTTTAATAGCATAAAATAGTTTACATTAACATATATGTATTATCATTACTATAAAGTATATATTTTGATAGTACTACTATTTATAAATATTTATATAGTGAGTTGGATTTACAGACTGAAGAATGACATAATGCTAGTACCTATAGATGCAGGTGCAAAAGTTTGTGTTAGGAGTTATAACAATTTGGTGTGTACAATGTCAAATCAAACGCACCCCAAAAAATGACACGTATAAAACCACCACCCTCATTTTGACCTAATTAGGGCTAAAAAGCCACCTCGTTTGACCTAATTAGGTTTTTCTGGTACTAAAAAAGGCTAAAGAAACCTAATGAGTTGACGGACCATTGTTGTAATACATATTATTTAAATAATTTATTTTCTATATAATGTAGACTATAAGTAACAGAGTTTGTTGATGTCAAACTTTTATGTTTTTTTGTGTACATGCCATGCATATGGACGCACTCGAAATAAATGTCCACGGGCTCCACTTTGTGGACAAACGAGCGTGTTGGTTTCTATTGGCTTATTTACTCTATCCATACACACAAAGAAAAGCACAACACACATACGCACGTATATTATACATATATATCAAAGTAGTATTTATGTAAACTTATAGGATTATACCCCAATAATAGAGTGCACTATATAGCAATTTGTGCCCGACTGCATATTTGTGCTTTTCATTTACCATTTTTTCAGCGTACACTGTTAAACAATACAATACAATATCAGATTCCTTTGCATGTTCATGTGGTATGCATGCATGCCTCTGGTGGGTTCTAGTGCATACAATCATAGCAATCAAAACCCTTTACTCTAGCCGCTTTTGAATATATGCTTGTCAGTGGTGTGTGTGTGGGGGAGAGTCTTGCAATGTATTACTAAAACCAGCCTTGGATTATAAAGTAAACCTATTGGCAGAGAAGTCGCGTCTATGAGATTGACACAACACCAAATGCATGTGCTCTACGTGACATTGACATGAAGGTGTGTACGTGGAAATATTATGTATGTGTATATGTATACATGAACAACAGCAAATGGCAAAAGAAGAACTGCAAGAAACTGCAGGAAACTTATAGCGTGAAGAGAGGTTTTCAAACAAGAGACAATACATATATGTGTGTAGATAACGTGTGCATGTGTGTGTATATAGTACTGGTATTCGATTCCCATTATTGCCACTTGTGGAGCATGTAGTGCCCAACAAAATGGTACTGTGTTACCTCATGTGTATTGCGTCCATGAATCTTTCCTGACAAAAGTTACATAGCATGAATTACCACATATAAGGGTGAGAGAATATACTAATTCTGAGAGGAGGACAGGCAGTTTCCAACAGTAGAAGAACTTACTGCAGTTCATATAACATCATGTGCATATATATGCATTCCTTGTTATAATCAGACTCGCTCCGCGTGAGAATATACACACACATACATGAAAGCGATAAAAATAGTTGAAGACTTGAATTGAGAGCAAAAATAACAAAAAAACTTGGTTTACCTTACCCATGCAACTCTTATTGTCCGTTTTTATTAAACGGAAAGAACGTACCTAAACCAAATCACATCCAAAGAATGGGTTCCTCTGTACAGAACTCACCAACAAATCGCTCCATAGACTACAACCGAAACGAGGTTGTCACAACCACCTCACACTCCTCGTTGTCGTTCTCCTCCTCTTGTTCCTCGTTCTCCTCCTCCTCCACCTTCGCTTTCTTCCTTCCCCTCGTCCCCCTTGCAGCACTCAAAGACTGTCTAACGCCCCAGGAGCTCTCTCGATTCCCATCCCCATTATTCCCATTTCCAGCGTTAGCCTCCCTATTCTTCCTCGGCCTCCTTGGTCTCGAGTCAGGCTTCGTCCGTAACCTGTCCAAGTGATGATCACACAGCAGATATCCAACCCGGGCACGTAATGGACACATCCATCCTTTACCGTCCGACCTGTTACACCTGTTCCCAAGCCCGGTAGTATCCTGTTCCACATCCTTCAGCCTGTGCTTATTACCCCTGTTTGCACCGTCTTCTTCACTAGCAGGTTTCCCTGGTGTACAGGGTGTTGAGGATACCGGATTTTTCCCTATAAACCTGGCTGCTTTCTTCCTCTTGGTCTGCCCACTTCGTGCTCGTCTCACAGCCAAAGCCGACCAATCCACATACTCATTACTAGCACTTGGTTTTTTTCTCCCCCTCTTCTCTTCAGCACCATTCATCATCGCACTACATAACACGTACTTGGCCTCCTCCAGCTGCATGAAGTATGGCGAGTTTTGGATTATGTTCCTCACATCCACACGTGCTGTAACCACGCTTTCCTCTAGCCCTGGAAGGTCTTCGTCCAGTATCTTTGTCACTGCTTCTCTGGCCGATAATCCCATCTTTCCTGCTTTTGCAAATACGAGGTATAGCGAGTACATCAGTGTGTCCTTCGGTTGACATGCCGGATGATCCGGTGGCAGTGCCTTCGGACTCCTTAAAACTTCTGTAATTACAGTATAAACACACTTATGCAATACCATATACGTATCTATATATATGCCACATGCATACATAGAGAGACTGAGACAGGGAGAAAGAAGACAGAAACACGGCTCACCGAAGTTGTCGTCTGTTTGAGGTAACTTGCACACAGAAATTGACTCGTTGCTCTGAGGGGACCTGTAGAAATAAGTGGAAATTATAGTGAGAAACTATGTTGCAAAAGCAATAATGCGTATGTAATTCATTCTAAGTTGGACTTTTTTGTACCTTCTACGTGTTCGCATCCGCTCCACATTGTCCTTCTCACTCTCTGGCAACTGTTCTTCCGGCTGTTTTAAACAGTAAAAAGACGACAATAAGCCTTTATTAATTACATGCTTACTTAATAAGCCTTTATTAGTTACATGCTTACTTAATAAGCCTTTATTACTTATATTCTGTTTTATTGATATTATATTCATATTATATCATTATATACTCATAACTCGAGTTCATATTGTATAATCACATAAATGATAATAAGGAACTATGGTTACGTGTCCAGTCTAGAGATCTTCGTATTATATTGCTGTATAGTCTCTGATCTATGTCGATATATAATGTATGCCTACATGTGTATATGATGGCAAATGTTTAATATTAATGCAGTATATACCAAGCAACTTACAGTAATAACATTCTCCTGTTTAACTTCGTGTGGAGTGCTTGCAATGGTAGGTGCCCGAGCATACAGTTTTCTTCTCCGTTTAGTGCCGTGTTCGCCATCTACAGGCGATCTCCGCTTCCTGCATACATGTGTGTGTGCGTTGGCCCGCGTCTTCCTGCATTTTATGGGTATGTGTGCGTATTGGTGTTGGTGGATTGGGGAATGAACCCTGTATAAACATACCTATGAGAATTGGACAATGAACCTGAAGTGCAATCGTCGTCTTCTACGTCTTGGACACCATTAGAGGAGAGACTACGAAGAGTTATGGCCTGCATTTTCTCTAAGCAAGCTCTCTCTAGGCTCCCACTGCAGTCTTCTACGTAGTCCGGAATAAGCTGCGTTTCTAGCTGCATTCTACAAGCCGGTGTCCGGGGACTTCCCTGCAGTTCAATCGGTTCTTGTTGCAGTACCCGGTTAGGGTTGTTAGATCCCGGACTCTCCTGCACCTCGCTGTGCATTTGTTTGCCGGATTCGGGGCTTCCCTGCAACTGGGTGTTCGTTTCCTGCACCTGCTGCAGTGTCGGATCAGAGTCGGAATCAGTCAACCTCGGACAGAAAGCTCGGTTTCGTCTGCTTCCTCTTGCGCCTGTTGAGAAGAAACCCGTGGAGAATCCTTTGTTGCTTGTCAAACTCATATGCAGGTAAACCAAATGCGTAACATTCCCCCTCTGCAGGCGAACACTCCCTGCCCACATCTACATTTCCACTCCCAGACAGCACCTGTGACTGCCCAGAGGAATTCCCGGGCGAAGAAGACGCAGGAGCATGCTTCAAGCAGTCCCCTGGCTCACCACTGCAGTGTTCTTCAGGGTTGGTGACTGCACTCTTATTCGAATCCCCAGAGGAATTCCACGGTGGAGCTTCTCCACGAACTCATCGATCGGAACATCTGGCTCCTGGGCAATCCCTTTGGAAGCCCGCAACTTGTTCAGCCAGCCCATGGGGCTCCTCGATCTAGAGTAGCAATTCCAGTACCGTATATTAGCTGCAGCCACCATGTCTGTCCCCTGCCTAGTCCTCACCCGCATTGAGAACCCACTGTAGAACTTGTCCGATCAGAGACAGCTGCAGATCGACTCTGTTCTGCAGGAGGGAGAAAAGGGCGATCAAATCATGCAGATCTGGAACGATCTGTTCTTGGGAAAGACGACTGCAGTCAGGAGTGAAAAATGGAGACACCCCAGGAGAATCAGAGCACTGTTGGGATCTGGACTGCAGTGGGGACGAACAAGGGAGGCTTACGAGGGGAGGGTGGCCGTGGCGGCATGGCAGAGGAGGGAGAAACCCTTGTCAGTGCCGCCATAGCCAGCGCCTTGAGTGTTTTTCTTTCTCAACTTGCTCTCTCTCTCTCGTCGTTCTCTCCTACTACAAAAGTCTAATCAGGACCTTTATATACACATCGTGGATTGAGTGGAGAGAATTAAGGTTCGATTCGGCCACCGGCAAGCGGGACCAGCTATATAACATTTGGCAACTACTGCATCGGGTTTTCTTTATTTATTTTGAGGAGGCACTCGTCCCGGTTCGATACTCGTTCGCCATCTTGAGTGTGAATGACGAGTATATAGTCAGCTTTTTTGATGCGTATACGCTGGTCCGTATGTTTAGGGGCTGCCATTGTATTGATCAAAAGATCGTGAATAAATTTCATGTTATACCCATTGTGGGCATGTGTTAACAGTATACCTGTTTAATTGCAGTGAAACCTGCAGTTTATGTGGTATGACTGCAGTAGTCATGATATCTAATTACATGTAATTTGAGAAATTCCATACACAATCGAGGACAACACAGAGGCCTTAATCGTGTCTACTGTAAACAATTTGATAAGTGATAACTGTGTGTATACGCTTTATAAGATAACTGCAGATTGATGAGTTATATAACTCCGAGGAGGAGGACAGATGGAAGTTTATTACTGAACTCAGAGGACGAGGCCGAGATTCTGCAAAAGGGGGTAGACTTCCAGCCTCCACATAACTTGCTGGCCTGGCATTGTATAATATATGTTTAAATATGTTTGCATACATGACATGGCAGATAATGAGCATCCTCCATCTTTCGGGGACTGCAGTTTGCACCATCCTGTTACTGTATCATACACATTGGCATATGTGTGTGTATGTATGTGCGTGACTACACAGCAGGCAGATGATGGTCATGGATGTGCTTAGATTTCACCTATAGGATCCTCAGGAAGAAGTTATAACTGAGGGTTGAGATGCTGCAACCAGTGAAATATAGAAGAATCTTTTCCTTTGACCTTTTGTTATTGGAAGAATATCCACTAAACGTACCAAGAATATACCTCCAGTTCAAATACGAGTTACACGTCATGTACAGGCTACAAGAGAGCCGTGATCATATACGATATGTTGACTTCTGCAGCTAACTCTTGAGAGGAGTTGAGTATCACTCATCTGTACAACAATGGGAACTGGCATACACAACCAGCTGGATCGTAAACTGTGCCTCCAACAACGTAGACCTAAACAAGGAGTGTATCAAAGATGTGAGCATCACCAACCCACCAGAGACGAGCACAAGGGGTCCCAACGAGGCACAACCAAACCCTACACTCACCAGTCTTGAGATCTATGTGCCTACAATGGAAAACTTCACCAGGTGTATCATTATCGTTCTGGTTCACCATGACTAGGAAAACTGCACGCCCAGACGCTATGTATAATAAACACTCTTTGGTATATTATATGGAGATGCCCTTACTGGGCATATGCATAAATATCATAGTTCATGGTGTGAATCCTTGAAAATCACATTGAAGAGTATTATCTTGCCGAGCCCAAATCACAAGGCAGGACGACACTAGCTACAACATACTCAGTTCTCCCGATTGCTTCAAACTGATGCAAATGTTCGACAAGCAAATATCCTCTTGATCAATGGGATACTACAATACTGTAACTAATCAGCAGAAAATGAGTCACATGCATACCTATCAGATAATTATTAATCCCCATCCAGCGGTCAAGATTCATTCTGAAAGATCTAGCAGTCCACGTGGTGAATAGTATAACTCTTCTTCTGAA
Organism: Selaginella tamariscina; assembly: GCA_003024785.1. Taxonomy (NCBI): domain Eukaryota; kingdom Viridiplantae; phylum Streptophyta; class Lycopodiopsida; order Selaginellales; family Selaginellaceae; genus Selaginella; species Selaginella tamariscina. The sequence goes on from PUQB01000008.1 coordinate 1,119,347, forward strand.
GTGACAACATCAACATTTCCACTTCCATCAAGAGGCAAGAATATAACACATCCCGGTGCACATAGAGGAGCTCCGGCAAACACAGGTTTCCCCCATCCCAAGTCTGCTTCATAGAGTGGAAACCTCATCCAGCTGGTTACCTGCAGATCATACTTCGGATCCATAGCAGAGAGAAGCGGAGGCGGCGAATGAAGATGTTCTTCGAGAGAATCCACTGTGTCTCTCAGGTATTCATCGTCAACCTGTCTCTTTGCATCTTGCACCAATCCAATAGCAAAGCCCAATGGATTCCCCACTAGTTCCTGAACCGAACAAGTCGCCTTTGCATTAAGCACAACGTTTCCAAAGTAGTTCACTGGGATCTTTGGGTTGAACCTCGCTCTCCCGTCTATTGAAAACGCAACACTGGTTTTGTGTAGTGGGTCTGAGTTTCTTGCCTTGATTATGCATCTCCAGATATACGCGACTACTGCCTCAAACCTAGTGGTTTCCTCAGCATTCTTTAACGTCTTGATATCATCTTTGGTGAACCTCACTATTTGAGCTCTTACATTGTGAAACTGAGGTGTAACAGGTGAGATCCTTAAGCTGTATTTGCCACCAGACGCACACCGTGGCTTGATAAGTTCTCGATCAAAGCAAGGCATCTGGATAACATGTTGAATTCCGAGACGCGCTTGTGCCCACGCCCTGACAAACAAGCTCACGGAGTGACCATCACAAACGTTGTGGTGCGTAGCCACCACCAGTGTGCAGCTGCCTTTTTTGAACCTCGTTAGCTGTACGAGAAGGAGTGGGAGTTTTGTCACGTCGCACTCTGGATCCATTATCATCTTGAATGGACTAAGCTGCTCAGTGACATCTGGTTCGAGGCGTTGCGGAAAGCCGCTAAGGTCCTCAACGTCTAGATTTGAATGTGCCTCGTAGAACTCGGCACCTGCATCGCAACAGTCGACTCCCCACGCATTCTTGTCTGGAGAATACATGTAGCGACCAGCGAAAACGGGGAATATAACCAGTGTTTTCGAGAGCGAGTTCTTGAGTTCTTCTGAAAGAATGGGGATATCTGTGGGTGGATAGAGAAATAGAAATCCTAAATACATTGGGGGAACGACTTTGTCCAGGGTGCCCAGCGGCACTAGGCTTCCTAGCGGTGTGGGGGATGATGGCTTAACGATTGCTCGCTCTTTCAAGGTGAATTCCATTAAAACAGAAGTATTAGCAAGCTGTGTAAGAAGAAGAGTGAGAGAACAAGCTACTAAAAGTACTCCGTGTGCGTGTGCGTGTGCGTGTGCGTGCGTGCGCTTATGTTTCTTGCATGACAGAAGAAAAGTTGGTATTCTTTGCATGAAGGTAACATACTTATCACACGCAATTAAAAATTCTGGGAAGTTTACACTGGCGGAATATGTGAAGCATGCACAATGTGTGTGTGCGTGTGTGTGTGTGTGTGAGAGAGAGAGAGAGAAACAACCGTACTGACTGCTTGTGGTTCATAGAGATGCGTGCAACAAGCACATGCACACACAGACACACACTTACGTTGCTGTCCACTGGTAGGAGTGTGTGTATGTGTGAGTCTAATAAACAACGAAGTGTACTGAATGCTTGTGTTTCATAGAGAAAGCACATGCACACACAGACACACACTTATGTTGCTGTCTACACTAGCGGAATATCCAGGTGTGGAGAGAGAGAGAACCAAGTATTGAATGCTGGTATTTCATAGAGATGTACGTGCACAATGTGTGTGTGTGTGAGAGAGAGAGAGACAACCAAGTACTGAATGCTTGTGTTTCAAATGCTTTTTGTATAGAGACGAGATGTGCGCAACACGTCTTACTGCTTAGTCCGTCTTTTGCAGTGCTAGTTTTATTTGAGAAAGAATATTCGAACACAACAAATTTTTCTTCATCATCTCTGTGGCTAGTTTGCCCCACCCACTATCATATGTACAAAACAAACCTTTTACTGTTCAAGGCAAAGTAGCCTCCTCTGCACCTTTGAGAAAGGCCTCCTCGGACTTGATCGCATTGTTGAGTATGACATTCTTCTGAGAAGCCCGAGCCGATAAGAACCTCAAACTCATCTCATAAGCAGAGAAGATAGCCCCGTTGACAACGTAAGCCCGTGCCAAAGCAGTCCCTAAACCACGCCAGAGGACACCCTTACCTTCCTCTCGTACACTCTTAACCACACAGTCAATAATTCCCTTGTATCTCATGGTCTCCGGCCCCTGTGACTGTAACCGGGTCTTAACCACGTCAAACGGATAGCAAATCATCCAGCTCAGTGCACCTGCAAACCCACCTGCGGTGAGCATGGTAAAGAGAGACTCACCACCGTCTTTACGACATCCAGGATGGAAAAGCTCCCTTGAAAGCTCATAAGCACTGAAGTATACAGCGTGTGCCGGTGCATCCCGAATCAAAGTGCATGCCAATCCCCTGTAAAGGCCTCTATAACCTTCATTGTGTATGATCTTCCTAGCGATCACCAATGGCCCGTTTGTTTCGCAACCCTTGAGAGATCTCTGTATCTGTAACCTGATCTTCACAAGCTCGACCGGTGTGAGTATCAGTGTCTGGAGTGCACCCGTGCCAAAGCCGGCAATTGCAACTCTTTGGTATGGAAGGGGCTCCGTTTTGTTAGGTGAAAGAGTTCTAGAGAGTGTTGCGTATGTCTGGAAAGCCACGGCATTCTGCAACAAACAAGTCAGTGTTGGCGTGACAAGTGTGGACGTCTTTAAATGCCACTATGCACATCAATGTGTAAAGCTGAAAAGCATCTCAAATAAAGCCATGCTTTTCACGCTTTGTAGTATCTGTGATTGTGGGCCTGAGTCCCCAAACTTAAGAAACCATGATTAACATGTAACAATGAGTATAGTATATCACCTGTAGTCATATAGTTTATATACACTTCACTTGAACTACTAGAATATATTCATGAATCCATATTTGACGATCTAAGTCTAGTTTGAAGCACTACACACACACACAACTATACTTGTTTATATCTAAACTTTATACATGTGGAGTATATGAGAGTTCAAATGACCATATATATAGTAGAGGAATATTTAAAAGCATCTCACTGTAGAGATATACACATGTGCACATTGAAGTTACGTAGCAGACGCAAATTCCAAGAGTTTTAGATTAAACAATTCCTAAGAATAGCATTCTACAGGAATCTGACAGGACCAATCACTATTTTGTATTCAAACAATGCATGGAATCGTATCAGATCCAACATTCTAATATTATAAGCTAAAACAATGCATGAACAAAAAACTGAAGTACCTGGAAGGCAACGGTAGCTAGCGGAGATGACATCCCCTTGTAGAGCGAGCAGAGGCCTTCTGTCCTCACCATGTGTCGGACCAATCCAGAAGCGGAAGCAGGCGCGGAAGTGAATGCATGACGGGGCTGCTGCTGGCGGATTCTGATGGTGTCAAGCGGATGCCCAGAGAGCACGCCCGCCATTCCTCCCAGGCCTCCGGCAATGAACTCTCTCCCCCACGAGGCATCCCTTGATGAATCCATTGATTGAATCCGTATTTACACACTGATCACAGAATTTCCAAGCGATATGAAAGAAATTGATCTGTAACAATTAATTCCAGCTGCAAGGTGGAAATTTGAGCTTCACAACAGAGCTTTTGTGGGAATGGATCGCTCCGAGGCCGCAGAGAATGCAGCGGCCTAGGGTATGGTGCGAAACATCCATATTCAAAGAGTTCCCGTCAAGTCGGAGCGCATATTCCGGCACCGTTTAAGGGTTCCCATCAAATAGGACGGATATTCTGGCACCGTTTAAGGAAGCGTGCAAAGCTGTATGTGAGGTCTCTATTTTTGGCCCAAGAATCTTTTTGAGCAGCGATAACAGACAAATGTTCCCACGTTTCAAGAGAACTGCCATGGCCAACACCCCCCACTTGATGGGAAATACGTATTCGAGCAGGCAGGTACACTGGTACACGTGTTCTCTGTTGGTGTGTATAAATACATGAATGACTGCAAGCACAATTCATGTTTATGAACTCTTCCTGTCACTGCACCAACAATTAAAAGGAACTGAACGGTAGAAAAAACCCATTGCGTGTCCCCCGTTAATCCCTCCAAAAACTCTGAAACCAACACGTACGCGCACGCACACACCCACGCACGCGTGCGCAAATAGAAAATTGCTTCTTTGAGACCTCCCTATTTGCGTGTGCGAGTAACCACATAGGGTATGGCTCCACGTGGAGCATTTTGCTGCCTAAATGTGTGTGTGTGTTTTACTTGCTGTACCGATTCTGCGGGCACCTTTTTAGGGCTCTGATAAAATATTTAATATTCCTAACGGCAAAAGAATATTCCAATATGAAAAGTTTAACCTAAATTGGCATTTGAATTATTGGTAGAGAGTATACTGTTTGCAGCTATTGGTGACACAAAGTACCAGTTGTTTTTTCCTTGGCTGAGGTTCCACTTTGTTTAATTTGTTGCAGAATCCCTTTCTCCATACTTATATAAACTCATCTATACATAAGACTACTTATTTTCAAGCTGACACACGCATGTAAAGATATGCGTATTTATGCATGTTGTATAGATACATTCTTTCCCATAACACCAATTTACAATATGCATGAATACACACCCATACATATGCTCTTACACATATGATATACATAGTTACAGGAGGAGAGAGAGAGAGAGAGAGAGAGAGAGAGAGAAGAGAGGAGAGAGAGAGAGAGAGAGAGAGAGAGAGAGGAAGGAAGAGAGGAATGGGTATCAAGCGTGATGTTCAGTTTTGGTCACAAATATAAATACTGTTCTGTTTTTTAGATTATTTATAAGACTTCAAACAATTACTTTACATTTTATGTCTGCTTATACAAATGTTCGTTTTATTTTTTTCCTTGAACATATGAATATAAATCAGCTTGGTCTTGAGGTGATGTAAAAATGACACACATACAGACCACACACATAGAAGATAAGAAAACAAACATGTATGTATGTATGTATGCATGCATGCATGCATTATATTATAGAGAAAAGTGAGAGAAAGATTACATAATGTCAAACTCAGGGTCTATGTTTTACAGATTTAAAATAGATTGAAGTTCAGGTAAATGCTCAAAAGAAGTCATTTGTGACTGGTAAGTGTATGTGTGTGTAATATTATCATTGTTCTAACTCTATATCTAATTCTACACGACATCTTCTTTAGTTATGCACACTGCTAATGTATTTAAATTATGCGAATCATATCTCACTTACAATTTAAAATATAGAAAGATATTACATATATATTATATGGTTTTTATTCTTAAATTTAAATTTTATATTATATATTATTGCATTAGTATGCTATAAATTATATATTGAACATATTATTAACTTTAAAATTAAAATCTAAAAATGTATGATGAGATTTTAAATCTCATAATAAAACAAAATTACTATAATTTATAAACTTGACATTATCATTAAATTCATGATGAATTATTGTTAGTGATTTAATCGATTTTTTTTTTTTTTCTTATTGTTCTGATTTATTATTGTCTCTTTTATTTATTTGTATATGCCATCATAAATATCTATAGTTTTTATTCTAAAATATATATAATAAGTTAGATTTTTCTTATAATTACAGAATATATAAGTTCTATAAGAATATACTTTATTTGAAAACCTTATCAAAATCTTATTATCACATTTTTCAAATATTTTAATTAAGTTAGATGCATTAAGTGTTAGGTGCATGCGTGTATATACTTCTATGTAAGGTGGATGTAATAGCATATGCTCCGAAGGTTCAAATTATAAATCACACAGATTTATGTATATAGTTTTTATTAAATATAGACAAGACTTTATTACTTTCTATGTTGTTGTACTTTGTTTTGGAGCTTGCTATGCAATGTCGAGAACACCATCATTGATATCCAATAAAAAGAAGCTCGTGGGTGTTATATATGCACACATCGTATATGTATCATCTCTCACACACGCACGCACGCACAAATCCCACCTACAGATATAGGTGTACACATTGTACTTACACAAAATCGTGCTTTGTCCAGGAGCATTGAAGGAGTCAACTTTACGTTTCTAGCATGAACTGCGTAATAAATAAAATTATTCAGCGGCCGAGTTGGCACATTTGGTGCCAGATGTTAACTACGTTGGCATCTGAGGTGGCACTTGAATAAAGGGAATTTAACCTTTATATACCAGGGTATATAAAGACACACAAAGTGTTAGGGTTATTAAGTTAGATGGCGACCGAGGAGTGTACAACAGAGATGGCGACCGAGGAGCGTAAAACAAAGATGTCGAGCAGGCTGGTTGTGGAGGAAGCCACAAGGGATGACAACTCCATAGCCACTTTGAATCCCGATACGATGCAGATCTTGAATGGGGACTTGGTGGTGATCAGAGGGAAGATTCACAGCCACACAGTATGCGTCGTGCTGGCGGACCCAAGCAACAGAAGATCCGTATCAACAAGGTGGTAAGGACCAACATCCGCGTCAGACTCGGGATGTGGTGTCAGTTCGCCCGGCTCCAGATATCATGTACGGTAAGCGGGTACATGTCCTCCCTATCGAGGACACCGTCGAAGGTCTCCAGGGAGACCTGTTTGAGGCTTATCTCAAACAGTATTTCCAAGACGCATTCAGACCGCTTCACAAGGGAGACCTCTTCCTCGTTCGCGGTGGCATGCGTAGCGTGGAGTTCAAGGTCGTGGAGACCGAGCCAGAGGAGTATTGCATAGTTAACGAGGGCACGGAGATCTTCACTGACGGGGAACCCATAAGGCGGGAGGACGAGGAGCAGAGGCTTGACAAGGTCGGTTATGACGACATCGGCGGCGTGAGAAAGCAGCTGGGCCTCATCCGTGAGCTCGAGCTCCCCCTGAGGCATCCCGCCCTCTTCAAGAACCTCGGAGTGAAACCTCCCAAAGGTATTCTCCTTTCCGGCCCTCCTGGAACGGGTAAGACGTTGATAGCACGAGCCATAGCAAACGAGACCGGGGCATTCTTTCTGGTCGTCAACGGGCCTGAGATCATGTCGAAGATGGCCGGAGAGAGCGAAGGCAATCTGAGGAAAGTTTTTGCGGAAGCCGAGAAGAACGCTCCATCGATCATATTCATGGACGAGATCGATGCCATTGCACCCAAGAGGGAGAAACGGGTGGCGAAGTGGAGAGGCGTATCGTGTCGCAGCTCCTCACCCTCATGGATGGATTGAAGAGCAGGGCACATGTGATTGTGATTGGAGCAACAAACAGGCCGAACAGCATGGACCCGGCTCTGAGGAGATTCGGCAGGTTCGACAAGGAGATTGATATTGGTGTTCCCGACGAGGTCGGACGAATGGAAGTGTTGAGGATCCACACCAAGAACATGAGGCTCGACGAGGATGTGAACCTTGAGACGGTTTCTCACAACACACACGGTTTCGTGGGTGCCGACCTGGCTGCTCTCTGCACAGAGGCAGCCATGCAGTGCGTGCGTGAGAAGATGGATGTGATAGATATAGAGGACGAGACTATCGATGCGGAGGTGCTCAACTCCATGGCAGTGACTAACGATCACTTCCAGACTGCACTCCAAGTCGTCAACCCGTCTGCTCTCCGGGAGACCGTTGTAGAGGTGCCTAACGTCAGCTGGGAGGACATTGGCGGGCTCCACGACGTCAAGCGCGAGCTACAGGAAACCGTGCTGTACCCTGTGGAGTACCCTGAGAAGTTTGAGCAGTTTGGCATGTCTCCTTCCAAGGGAGTACTGTTTTATGGACCTCCTGGATGTGGTAAGACTCTCCTGGCAAAGGCCATTGCAAGTCAGTGCCACTCCAACTTCATCAGCGTCAAGGGCCCGGAGCTTCTCACAATGTGGGTGGGAGAGAGTGAAGCAAACGTGCGTGAGCTGTTCGACAAGGCAAGACAGTCTGCTCCGTGTGTGCTCTTCTTCGACGAACTCGACTCCATTGCTATTCAACGTGGTTCCGGCACGGGTGACGGCGGTGGTGCAGCCGACCGAGTGTTAAACCAGCTTCTGACTGAGATGGATGGTATAAACGCGAAGAAGACTGTGTTTGTCATTGGTGCAACAAACAGGCCAGACATACTCGATCCTGCGATGATCCGTCCTGGAAGGCTGGACCAGCTTATCTACATCCCTCCCTGACGCGCCTTCCCGGCTGAACATCTTCCAGGCTGCACTCAGAAAGTCACCTCTGTCCAAGGACGTGGACTTGGAGGCACTCGCAAGGTACACCGAGGGATTCAGCGGTGCAGATATTACGGAGATTTGTCAGAGGGCTTGCAAGTATGCTATACGTGAGGATATTGAAAAGTCTCTGGCTAGCAAGGATGGATATGGAGGTGGACGAGGCTGCAGAGATTAAGCCGATGCATTTCGAGGCGGCCATGAAGCTCGCAAGACGGAGTGTGAGCGACAGGGATATAGCAAAATATAGAGCTTTTGCACAGAACATGCAGCAGTCGCGAGGATTTGGACCTGAGTTCAAGTTCTCTCCCACTGTTACTGCCGGTGTGACGACGATGATGACCTTTACAGCTAAATGTCATGTTTTGTTCTTTCATGCTGATCATACCATGCATGCACTAAGGAAACTTATCTACACATTTTATGTTTATAACATACACTCCGTTATGATATAAATGACACCAAGAAATTTGCGAATTATATGAATGATTATCATAGTGTATTTGTGCAATAGCTTTTAGAATGGCTCCCCGTAAGGCTATAGAGTGAATTATAGAATGTTACTGCTATGTAGCATTTAATACTAATCAGAGATACTGTGATATGTAGTGGTTTTACAAAGCTGTATAAACAGAGGTGTTACTGACTGGCTTTTGTAAGCTAACTATTGTTAGTATGGATTGGCTAGAATCATAGTGGATTTGTCGAACTTTTTGTCTGACAAGTTTGATTGAGCAGACCGCCAGATATTGCCCATTGGATTAGCATGTTGAACAACCTTCAACCATCTCATAAATGGTGCAACTCCAAACACCTTTGATCGAGCTCGCCTATCGTGAGCAACTGCAACAGCAATTAAGTTGATGTCTGCAACTGGTTGCTGCTTGCTATGACCTTTAGTTGCTGGACCTCAAGTTCCTTCCCAATTCTCAGGCAACTGCAGAGCATAAAATGAATGTATGTACAAGAACTTATAACCTGGTACTGATCTTTGTTGAGCATGGTGTCTATTGCTTCATCAGTTGTGTCAAGATTGGTCCCTCAGCCTCCTTCTGCATAATAGAATTCAATTATCTTGCAAGATGCCGACTACCTGATTGATAGATTTGTGGTGAATATCCTTACTCCTCTCCTCAAGAGTCAAAACTCTAACATGATACGGATGCCCAGCTGCATTGAAACGCTCAACAATAGATGCAGTTCCAACCTGGTTTACAAAACCAAGTGCAGAATATTTAATAGAAAATAGAAATCCCAAAAACTTACCTTCACTACCAAATTCGCATGGGGCTTTTGCATTCGTGCTGCATGCAAGTTGAGGAAATAAGGAGGAAGCTGACAAGCTTGCGCTAGTCAATCACTCGTAAAAGCAAGCTCTGGAACAGACAGGCGAGTTGGAGCGCAAGTACGAATGGGGTACTACCATCGTTGATTTGCTAGCATATGGGAAGAAGCTGAAGGCCGTGGATATGGAGTTCTTTGTTCTTGGCTTCCATTCGAGTTTTAGAGAGCAATCTGCCCCATATAATTTGTTAATGAATTTTCCAGCTTGAACTTTGTGACCTAGAAGTTTGGGAACTCGATTTTTGAGTTGGGTGCGTATCTCCACCTTTAAAGCTTTCTTTGCGACCTCTGGAGTTCTAGAAAAACACTATGCCCCTTCTTGATTGCTTGTTGCATGGTTTATTGCTGTTGGTGCTACGACTTCCATGGTTGTCAGTGTCATTTGTGGTTTCTAGGCTTAGCAGGAAGCATAGCAATTGTCATGGTAGTAGAGTTCAAATGCTCTACGAAAGCACTATGGCCGCTACAGTGAAGCCCCAAAGAAACCCAGTCACCAGATTTCATCCCAACTAGGCCTAAACCATCGATGAGCTCCTTGCGGGCCAAAATCAATCCCATATGAACAAACCTAGACTATAGCAAAGCCTCAACGATGCTGCTCTATTGCCCCAAGCTTCGCCACTTCAAAAACCCTTGTCGCAAGACTTTGAACATAAACCCTAAACCTGACCAAGGGCCCAAATTTTATTGGCGGTTTTGAACCCAGAACGTTTGGCATTTACACATTTTCAAGTGGATTAACACAGCCTACGGCATTGTGTATACGTACATCTCATAGTCGATGCTCTTTATTGATAAAGAACACAAAAAATGCAGTTCAAGAATTTCCCCAAAACATTGCATTCTGATGACAAAGCTTGTATTTTGTTAATGGCCAGAGAGTGGGCAAAAGTGCTTGGAGATGGCATGAGCTGCACGAGTCTTTACCACCAAGAAATGAATTCATTCCTTCCTTCATTTTTGAATGTACTGAATGCAATGCTTTTCATTGTGTGAAAGGTAGAGAGTTGGAACCAGTCTAGCTTCTACTAACACTTGCATGCTTTATACACTTCAAGATTGGACTCATAGCAACAACCCATACAGGATGATGTTGATGAATGCCACATTGACTGCCCAGACCAAAATGTTGATGGAATGGATGCAATGTAGGACTAATCAGTGAAGTGTTTAGGAATCTAGCCAACACTCTAGAGAACTTTCTTGAAGACAATAGTGATATGGAATGATTATGATATTAGTTCTGATCTTCTTCCAATGGAAAATGAGCACATTGCAAATGAAAGCTAGGATATGTCTATAAACACTAGCTTGAAAGCCAGGATGTTAAGGTCATTGTTTCAGCTATGTGATCTATTTGATATTGGTCATGTGTCAAAGGCATTGCATTCAAGGCTATTGCAAGTAGTTTCTGAGACTGGGAACTAGAGCATTGCAAGAATGTTTTATCCCTCTTGGACTGGCCAATTTAGTGATCTAAAAGGTCCACTGTCATCTTGAGCTCTGGATTGGTTGCTAAGCAAGCAATTGCTATAAGGCATGATTTTTGTTGCCATAAAGATGCAGCAACTTGATTGGTAGCAAATTTGTTTGTGTGGGTAGGCTTCTAATTAGTTTTTGTAGCAAAAATCTAATCTCCTGATGTAGGGTTTCTAGGCATCGTTGTGGCTTCTATAAGGAGGGTGCACAATTTTGTGGAGCAGTTATCAACAAGTCTATTACATACGCCTTGCATCGTGTCTTCAACTATGGGCCAAGGTAAAATCGATTTGCTGGGATGACCTTTGTCCTTGGAGGGCTAGGGATTTTTGGAGAGGTAGGGCTGTGTGCAAACCGCCATCAACAATTTCTCAGATATGAGAAGGAAGAAAGTGGAGGGAGTATCAAGCTTTCTTTGATCCTGGCTAGCCTTGTTAAATGCAGTACGTCTGGTGGGGATACATTTTTAAAGTACTGCCTCTGCTTGTATAATTCAAACAACACATGTGGATCTCTCTCTCTCTCTTTCTCACACACACACACACACACACACACACACACACACAGGGGAGTAGACAGAGAAGGGGGGGGAGATACAGCTCAAACTTTTCTGTGTAAATTACAAGTTCAAGTATGAGCTTTGTTTGGTTGGGCCATCAAGCTAGTTTCTAGTTGTGAAGAGTTCATTTGTGTGGAGAGAATTGTTGCAAGAAATGCTTGACTCAAATGACTAAAGATGGAACTCAATGGAAGCGTGATAAAGTTTTAGAAAATTCACATAAACAAAGTCTAGAAGATATACAAGCTACAATGTTTGAACTAGAGGCATCAACACATATATTGCAAAGGGACATAGGAGTATGAGAACAAAGTCGCTTGCATTGTCTCCATGAAGTCTACAAGTAAGGCCTTTGAAGCGAACATTGTGGTTATTGATAATGGTTATATAGGTTGAACCTATTGAAAGTATCAGCTTATCATATTATCATAGTTTTTACTATGACTTGACCCTTTACTTTGGGGTTTGACTGTTGTTACTTACTGAGTTGTGTGACGAACCCTAGATGTAGTAGAAAATAGGCCGGGTGTCATTAGGTATTTATAAAAAACTCTAGGCGAAGCTAGAACTTACTTTTTAGAAACTCTCCCTCGATTTGACATTCCAGGTTAGGGTTCTTCGCAAAGTATAGTTTATCAAAAATAAGGGTTAGGGACACTTCTAGGGTTTCCCTAACCCCATGCCCTAAACCCCCCCTAGGGGTTAGGCTTAGGGTTAGGTTAGGACAATTATTTTCTTTAAGGGCTGGCATTTCCGTGCCAACCCACTTACTCACTTAGGTAAACAGGGGGGGTCTATCACATAAATAAGGTAGAGTATATGTAGTGAGGCTTCCTGAGTTCAAAGAGAGCTCGTTAACCTCCTACCGGTGCAAGTTAAGCTTGTGTTGTCAAGGTGCAACTCTCTGTTGTGCTGCCCAAACTTCCACACGACAGGGGTACAACCCACCCTAAGGTTAGACTATCCTTATCGTTGACAGGATCTTGCTTTTGAGATAGGGGCACGTTACTTCTAAGAAGTTAGTCAGATTTTTTAGTTCGAAAACCTGTTCGCAAGTTCAAAGGCATTGCCCGAGTTCACGTTCCGCAAAACTAATGGTTGAGGCCTTGCTCCGACCACCTCAACCACGCCAAGCTAGGAACGACACCTAAAACTCGACTAGTCCGTGTATCCTGATTCACAAGGTGAGTCTTGTTCGTGGACTTAGTCAGTTAGGGGTTTGAGTTCCTAGGGCTTGGGTTCCTAATACGGGTTATTTTACCAGATTCCATAGGGTTTCCAAAAAGGGGATTCCATGGTTGGCATCTAGCAAGCCACCTTTATGACACCAGGTAAAAACTTTGACAGATATTATGCATTTGTGGTGCTTAAACATTTTAAAGGTGTCTAATAACACACATTTCAATCAATCCAATAAGCAAGGGAGGCAAATACATCAATGTTGCAAATGAATACTATTTTGAAAAATGTAACACTTGCATGAAGAGGGGGCATCGTATTGACCATCCATTTACAAGGTTGGGTTTCTAACAGACACAAGAACATCAACATTTCACACAATGGTACCAAACCTATGTGGCAAATGGCCTTATTAATGAATAAGCTTTTCAAATTTGTAAATTGTGAATAAAGGTAAATAAGGATATTATTTAACTAAGTGGTTAGAGTGTAGAGACATTGGATATTTTGTGTGAGCTCTATAACACTATTGTGTCTTGGTACAAAATTTGGAGCACATTAGCCTACAATCTTGCATGCATTTGAAAAAGGTCATATTTTTGATGATATATATCAATTTGGTTCTTCTATAAATACTTAGTGTTTGTCACAACCCGATGCAGAATACAGGATTCCGGATATAGATGCACGTTGTAACTAAAGTGGGCATGATACGTGAAAATGGGAATATAAAATAAATTACTAATTAATACTTAAGTTTTAATTATTAATTAATCATTTAATTAATATGTAATTAAGCCTTAAATATTAATTAATTAATTAATTAATCCTTCAATAACCTTACTTAGTAAGGAATATTCCTAAAATATCTTAGAATATTCATATTATTCTAAAAAATAGTTTACAATAATGAAGAAATACTATCAAACATAATTACAAATGAAATCATTTTCTTATCAACATGTTAATTTTTTTATAAATACTTTCTTTCTATCATACAAAGAAATCTTTTCATTTTGTCTAAATCATCACTCTCCGGATTAATCAAATCATTTTGGTCAATATCTTGATGTTGTTGCCACCACTTAACACTCTCACGAATGCAATTGGGAGTTGCCATCCTTGTTAATACATAAGATGTATAAGAGAGGTCTGCATAAAGGCTCATCTAAAAACTGACGTTCCTTAAGAATAATATTATAAAGCGCCCGGTTGCTATCCTTCATTTTATAAAATTCAATATCACGAGAAAGAAAAGCTTCAGGAAATGTATGATACGGTGGATACTGCTCACAAAAATTTTCGAGATTCTTCTTTCTGAGGCACGTATCCAAGTAGTTCACTAGCTCATCCATGATATCGATATCAGAATATGGATCGAAAGTGATTGGATGAATACAAGCAATGTTTTGGTTGAGCATAGCCTTCTGAGGAGAGTCGTCTACTACTAAGATATGTGCATTCTTCGTTATCCTTAAGCGACTGATCTCCCCATGAGTCCCAATTATTCTTTCATTCTTGAAGAAGTATGGCTTGCTTTCCTTTCCTATATTGTGAAATTCGAGAGGTTTATAACACATTCGCTGGTCAAAAATCCAATCTTTACGAATCACCTCTTCTGCAACACTACAATGTTTCTTAAGTAAACTCAACAGCGGTGTTAAGTTATGAATCTGCATGCATGACCAAATCCCCACAAGCGCACCCATCTCCTTAAGCTTTTGAAAGAGACGATCCAACCCTGGACGAAAAATAATATCATATCGAAATTTACCATGACAAGGAATGAAATCTCCTTGTTTGATTTCTGTTTTTCTATCCTCGGGCCTTTGTCGATGAAGCAGAACACCATTGACATCCAACAACACAATATGGCCATGAGTAACATGAGATAGCGTTGCCTCTTGAATACTTTGCAAATCACTTGTTTGCTCCCTTTCACATTTATCCGTTGCCACTATTTCGTTGCCTATCCCTTCATCATTTAATTGTACATCATCCTTACAAGATTCAGATATTGCATGCGCTGAAGAAATTGATTTCGGAATGAAGCCAATAAAAATGATGATGCAAAAACTGAAGTGGCCCCCATGGTAACGATGTTTTGAGCTGCATTATTATCCATTTCCTGCATGAACTCTGTCATTCTGACATGTGGCACAAAAATTGTCGCCAAACCCCTCTCTTACCTCATGGCAATGCTGAAAATCCATGTTCTCAATTATTTCATTACATCTGCAAAATGATAATTAGCTGACCTTAAAATTATCAAGGTATATTATTTACCTTGTTAATGTGTGACCCATGTTTGAACTAAAAGCTTCATTAATCCTTGAGAATTTATTTTCTGTACAAATATAAAAGAAATATACAAAAATGCCTTATGTTACACTCATTTACAACTATTCATCACTTATCAATTCATTATCAATTCTTCTTCGCTATTACCTTCTGAATGAGGCGAAGAAGGTCTAAGCCGCTTGTGAGATGGTTCAAGATCTTCTGCATCTTCTATTGATGTTTCCATGGGTCCTGGAGTGTGCGAATGTTCTGTACTCCTCGAGATAACTTCCGGTCTAATATCTGATTGATGTTCGTTCTCAGACTCCGAGATTGAACCAGATTCACCTTCAGAGCTATCGCACTTATCTGGAGGGAACTTTCTCAAATACGCCTTTATGGAATCGTTGGGGTACTCAGTTGAGACCCAATCTATCCACTTGTTCAGGTCCTCAACCATGGTCTTATCCTTCTCAACGGCAAACACACATGTATGCCGAAGGTAACACTCCTTCAAGACGGACCCCCTAGTGCAGTAGTCAAAAACCCACGCATCACTGTGAGGACCCCTGATCAAGTTGACGATGCTCCGTGCCGCTTGACTTGTAATGTTTGGATAACGTACATTGCCGAATACGTCACTCATACCTATCGGTGTATCGGATGGAGGTTCAGGGCCGTTGGAGTGCAAACAGATGCCTGGCCAGTCATTTGGAAGCTTGAAATTGTTTGGCGCATTCCTAACAACCAAGTGAACAACAGTATCAATGCACTTGGGATTAGCATCGTTCATATAAAATCCTGTCCAACGATGTCTATTCTTCTTGGCGAAGGCGAAGGCAAAAGTATCGGTGACATGAGCAAGAATCAAGAAATAAATACCTGAAAAAGTAGGTATCAGTGAAGAGCGCAAGCATGAATTCAATAATAAATACCTTCTATGTATATGCTTGCACGGCTAAGTTTCTCCACCAGATCCTCTAGTGCCCTATCTGTCGAAAGATTTTTTGACACCCGCCGATCCATCACGAACAATTGAAACGGTTTCCTACAAGCAGTGATGTTACCCCATAAAGTCTCCGAATCTAACAACAAACATCTGTAGGGCTTGTCGTGATTCGTAGCATCCTCCTTTATAAGGTTCAATTCGGTTCTCCGCTGCTGAAGGACTGCCATAAGAGAAGGCGTCATCCCAATGTTCTCCTTTTTGGCGTTGGCGTGCAATAGATTCTTGCCTAGATCTTCCGATTGGTTCACCCATTCGACAAGCATATCATCGTTCGTCACATGCAAATATTTGCTAACCTCTTCATATGTTGAAGTCGAGGTCCAACCCAGTTTGTGGCAGTGTATTCCCAACCACTCCTTGAAATGCCTGACCGTCTTCAACTCCATTGCCTTGAGATGAAAAGGAGAGGTTGGGCTGCTGTTATTGATTTGTAGTTTGCCATCGATCACCAAATCAGCCAAGACTTCCATCTCCTCCATCGTTGTTCCATTTAAAGGCTTCAACCATGTGAGCTTGAAATCGTTGTCTACATCCTTTGTAGATTGAACAGACTTAGCCTTCGGCGTCTTACTGGGTTTCTTTGCAGACTTTTCTGAGGGCTCCCCTTCACTTGTCTGCTTCTTCTTCAGTGTTCCTTTTGAAAAGGATTCCATAATCCCCAACCATTTGGCAAAGATCCTATCTTCGGGGCAAGAAATCAACATCATCAGAAATGATGTTTCCTTCCCGCCCACCTGGGCAAAATCAACTGCTGCAATTTCTTCAACTCTCTGAGGAAAAAGACAGATTAATATACCGGCGAGATAAATCCCGCCCAAACAATTTGCTTACCCGGTATTCCGCAGATTGTGTATTCCCTGCGGTAGCTCTTTGTGGTCGCTGAAGAGATTCCCACACGGCTCGCGTGTGTTTAAACTTCTCCCATATTTTGCTGTTGTAGTGGTTGGTGTCGGCAGCGTCCCATTCCGCCGATAACTTATGGTACTGCTCGATTGTGAGATTCGGCTTAGCTAAAAACGCCGATCTTTTTGTCAGCTTCTCACGGGTATGCTCGGAAAGTTTTGTTGCCATCGTTCCTTTGTTGTGTTCTTCGAGAAGTCGTTGGGCTGCCGTTATTGTGTGCTGGCCACTAATGATGTAGTACTTGATAGATCTTTTATTCTCCGTCTGAATCTTCATGAGTTGTTCTGGTGTTGTGATCCAGACTTTGTCAGCACCCTTCCTTCTTTCATAGTATGGACACAAAACAGCATTATGTGGAACGGTATAAGAATTGTCGTCCTTCATCTTCTCCATGAGCTCAGCTACACGTTCCTGGTTGAGTGGCCTGTAATTGAAGTTTGGGTTGACGCTGCAATATTTAACCCTACAAGGATAAATCTTATCATCCAACATCATTTCCTTGTGACTTATTGCAGCATGAGATGCCACAGGTGCAGCTGACAAAACGATTGATGATTTTCTTTTGCGATCCGAATCAACATGTGTGATCCCCGACTGCAGCTGTTCTAGTGTTCTCGGCACACTGCTCCAGCTCCCGAAGCTTCCTAAGCAAATTGAACGTGATCTGTAGAGAACCTGAGACCGAGCCACCTTCTCAATCTCCCTTATGATGTCGCTGTGTTCTTCTTCAATGTCAAGAGGGAAGATTGCTCCACTTGCTGATTTTCTGTATTGTGAAACAATATCTCCTGACAATACACCTACTCGATGAGTCTGAAGATCTTCGAAGTAGACATCCAGATGGATCCCCTCCATAGATGGGCTTTCGTTGAGTTGAAGAAGAACTCCAAGGTCAACATCATTAGTGAACACGTGAACGTCATTATCCACAAGTCGACAAAACCACCCGAGATTAATGTTGTAACTGACGACCTCTGGATCCGAGAACGTGACATTGGATGGAACAAGGCATATCTGTCGAGCATCGTCCAATCTGGGTTCGCAGCCTGCTTTCGGGTGCTTGACTAGCGAATCAACTTTCCATTGTTTTGCTTGTCCATGAGATGTGACAGAGGTTAATTTGACAGCAGCCATGGTTGCTCCAATGCGCTTCCCATTTATCTTAAAATATGGCCAAGTTGATTCCAGAATCCCCCTGCCCATCTCTTCTCCTGCTCTTGTCTTTAATGTCACCTCAATTCCACATCTGAATACAAAAATGATTAGTTCAAGTATCCGAGTATAACAGATTTTATTTTAATTCTTACCCAGAATTTGACGACGACTCCATACTAATGACTCGATCTCCTTGTTTGATCAAATCGTCCTTCTGCAAAATAATACACTATAAATATAAATTATATAAAAACGCACACACACTTGTATAAACCCGAATATACAAAAATAATACACAGAGAGAAGTAGACGTAATTAACTGTCCGAAGCTCACATTTGTGTTAGTGCAAAAGAAAGATAACATTTCGTTTTAGAACCACCACAAATGTGAGCTCTGGACAGTTTTACATAGATTCCTAGCTTTTACTCGAAATAATATGAAGAGATGATAAAAGTAAATAAAATGAGATATGCAACTTATATATACTAATACACATATATATTCACATGGAAGGATTAATCTCGCCACCCCTTCAATGCCTCCTGAAAGAGTGGGCGGGATTAATCTCGCCACCTTTCTGGAGGCCTTGAACGGGAGTGCGGAATTAATCTTGCCACCCTTCTCGGTCTCAGAGAGAACTGGGCAGGATTTATTTCTCACACCCCTTCAGTGACTCCAGAAAGGAGGCGGGATTAATCTCGCCCACCATGTAAGGGATGGTTAAATGAATCTCGCCACCCTTCCCAGTCCCCTCCATTGGTATGTTGTAAACCTTCTACGTCTTAGACAGAAACGTTTGGGATTGGTCCAACTCACCAATGGAGGAAAAAGGGAAGGGTGGCGAGATTCATTTCTCCAACAGGCATTGAAGACTCGGCGGGATTAATCCCGCCGCCCAGGCCTTCACTCGGTCCCTATGCGGCGGGATTAATCCCGCCGGACGCCAATTCCTTCGCGGAATCGGGCGGGATTAATCCCGCCGCCTAGGCACTTCAGGCAGGCCAATGGCGGCGGGATTAATCCCGCCCGATTCGCACAGGGATTGGCGTCGGCGGGATTAATCCCGCCTCCCAGGCCCTTCACTCGGGCCTTAGTCGGCGGGATTAATCCCGCCGAACGCCAATGCCCTGTGCGAAATCTTGCGGGATTAATCCCGCCGCCTAGGCCCTTCAGGCAGGCCAATGGCGGCGGGATAAATCCCGCCCGATTCCGCGCAGGGCATGCGTACGCGGCGGGATTAATCCCGCCCACCATGTAAGGGATGGTGAAATTAATCCCACCACCCTTCTCGGTTCCCTCCATTGGTATTTTGTAAACCTTCTCCGTCTCAGACAGAGTTAGTCGGGATTGATTCAACATACCAATGGGGTAATGAAGGTTCGGAGATTAATCTCGCCACCGGGTAATGAAGGTTCGGAGGCTAATCCCGCCGCCCTCTCGTAAATCATGCGCTCACACATATATATTGGCTGCGGCATTTTTGAACAGGGATGGGTGGGGGCGGGATTAATCCCGCCGCCCAGGGAATTCACGCAGGACATGAACGGCGGGATTAATCCCGCCGCCCTCCGCGAAGGGCATGAGCGTGGGGCCGGATAAATCCCGCCGTTCATGTCCTGCGTGAATTCCCTGGGCGGCGGGATTAATCCCGCCGCTCTACGACAAACCGAAGAGCGGCGGGATTAATCCTGCCGCCCATTCCCTGTAAATGCCCTGCGCGGAATCCGGCGGGATTAATCCCGCCCATTAGAACCTTCACACAGGCCATTGCCGGCGAGATAAATCCCGCCGCATTCCGCGCAGGGCATGGATGAGCGGCGGGATTAATCCCGCCGCCGAGGCCCCTCACGCAGGCTATGGGCGGCGGGATTAATCCCGCCGCTCTTCGGTTTGTCGTAGAGCGGCGGGATTAATCCCGCCGCCCATAGCCTGCGTGAAGGGCCTCGGCGGCGGGATTAATCCCGCCGCTCACCCATGCCTGAAGGGCCTCGGCGGCGGGATTAATCCCGCCGCCATGGCCCCAACTATATAGCGGCGGGATTAATCCCGCCGCTCGAGGGGCTTAGCGAGATAAAAACACACACATATATATGTGTGTGTGTGTATATATATGTATGTATGTATGTATGTATAGGAGTGTACGTGTGTGTGCAAGAGATAGATAAATAAATAAACTTATACAGTACTGGTACACCTAATATATGTGTGTACATAGGTATATATATGTGTGTATATGTATATCGTGTGTATGCGTGTGAGCGAAACAAATAAAATCATACAGATAAACAAACACACACACACACATATATATATACACAGGAGTGTGCGTGTGTGTGCAAAGATAAAACTAATAAATAAATAAAATTATACAGATAAACACACACATATATATGTGTGTATATAGATATATAATCTATAGAGAAAGAGAGAGAGTCTGTGAATATATAAGCATATATATAAACTAGTGTTGTATGTATGTATATATGTATATAGGTATATATATATGTGTATATGTATATTGTGTGTATGCGTGTGTGAGCGAAACAAATAAAATCATACAGATAAACAAACACACACACACACATATACATACACAGGAGTGTGCGTGTGTGTGCGAGAGATAAAACTAATAAATAAATAAAATTATACAGATAAACACACACATATATATATGTGTGTATATTATGAATATATAAGCATATATATAAACTAGTGTTGTATACTATTTGTTAATATGCATTGATTATATATATATATATATATGTGTGTGTGGTGTGTGTGTGTGTAAAGCAGTGCGCGTGTGTGTGGGAGAGATAGATCAATAAAAAAAAATTTACAGATACTGGTACACATAATATATATATATATATATATATATATATATATATATATCTGTGTGTGTGTGTGTGTGTGTGTGTGTGTGTGTGTAAAGCAAGATCAATAAAAAAAATTTACAGATACTGGTACACATAATATATGTATGTATATATGTATATAGGTATATATATATATGTGTATATGTATATCGTGTGTATGCGTGTGTGAGCGAAACAAATAAATCATACAGACACATATACATACACAGGAGTGTGCGTGTGTGTGCGAGAGATAAAACTAAGAAAAAAAATTATACGCACACTCCTATACATATATACATACATACACACACACACACACACAGATCTCACCTGTGTGCACAGCCGCCGCCGCCGATTTCACAGCCGCCGCCTCTTGAAACCCTAAGAATATACCTAAACCCTAAAGGAATTAAATATATATATCAACCCTAATAGAATATTCCTTCTGAGAATATACTTAAACCCTAAAAAGAATAAAATATAGATTCGCCCTAAACGAATATTCTTTCATTATATTATTAGCGCGTGCGTGTGTGTGGTGTATCACATACACCTCAAAAATATAAATCATGCAGGGATTTAACATGTGTGTGTCCATGATGTAACATGTGTACACATTGCATATATTAATACACATAATATATACATACACACGTGTATACACACAGACATACACACATATTACATGGGTTTAGGGTTTTGGATTTAGGATGGATCATGCATGGTGTGTATGTATGAGAGAAGAGAGAGTGTTGAAAAATTATTTTTGTACACATTGCATATATTAGTACACATATATACTTACACATATTATACACAGATATACATACATAGTATATGAGAGAAGAGAGACAGTACATATTAATATGGATCATGCATGGTGTGTATTATACACACAGACATACATACATATTAGTACATAATATTAGAGAGACCGAGTACATATTATAGATCATGCATGGTGTGTATGTTTGAGAGAAGAGAGACAGTACATATTAACATGGATCATGCATGGTGTGTATGTATGAGAGAAGACAGAAAGTACACATATATACATACAGAGTACACATATATACATGCACACGTGTATACACACAGACATACATACATATTACATGAGTAAATTCATTGTGTTACATATTAGGGTTTAGGGTTTAGGGTTTAGGGTTTAGGGTTTGCTCCCAACAAGCTTAATATAAATATTACACATGTAAATTCAATGTGTTACATATACACAGATTGAGTACATATATCATACATGCGTTGAACATGATGTTTTCAATAAAGAAGCAACATATTTCTTCAGTTTGGTTTAGGGTTGTGCATGTGTGTGCATATGTGTTTTTGTAAGTTCTTGTAATGCGTGTGTAAATTTATGATTGTGTTTATATATGTGTGCAAAACAAACATCGAATAATTAAGAAAATAAAATTAATAAACACACTAGGAACATATTTTAAATTATACATAATAATATATGATTTTATCTAATATATAGCCATATATAGTTTTAATAATATATATTAATTTAATATTGATAAAAAGGTTTAACATTGAAATATTCTTGAAATAATAAGAAATTAATTGAGAAAATCCCATTAATATATACAAATGTAAATTAAGTACTCAAATAATTAACTAAATTAATTATCATAATCATGTTTAATATTGGAATATTCTTGGAATAATAAAAATAATAAAGAATATCCCATTAATATAAAGAAGATTAATTACTCAAGTAATTAAGGAAATGATATTAATATATATATATTAAAACTATATATGACTATATATTAGATAAAATGATGTATTATTATGTATAATTTAAAATATGTTCATAGTGTGTATTAATTTAATATTGATAATAAGGTTTAACACATGAATATTCTTGAAATAATAACAAATTAATTGAGAAAATCCCATTAATATATACAAATGTAGAATAATTACTGCAATAATTAAGAACAAGACTAATTTAATTATGATAATCAGGTTTAATATTAGAATATTCTTCAAATATTAATAAAATATTAAAGAATATCCCATTGATACTAGGAAATGAAAACTAAATACTCGAGTAATTAAGAAAATAATAATAATAAACAGACTATGAATATATTTTAAATGATACATAATAATATATCAATTTATTTATTGTATAAGTATATATTTATATATATATATAATATAAATATACTTGAATACTAAGAATGTAGAATATAGTCTAAAATTTCGTAATATTAAACAGCTTGAATCACTTGAATAACATTAAATGCAATTTTAAAATACTCATTGGAACTGGAGAGTATATATGTCAGAGTGTCGGATATTTGTGTCAACTCATCTTAAATTTTATTTTCTGTTCTTTTTAAAAATTTTGAATTTCTGACATATGTATTGTCGGTCTGACATATAAATTTGAAAATGCATTTAATTTCCCACTCAAATTCAGATCTGGTTCTTTCTCCGGCAAGGGTTTCTTCATTTCTGTATTTTTCACTCTTTAGATCTTCTTTTTTCTTCATAGTGATCATCTCAGGAGCGAGATTAAATTGGGTGCTATTCTTTATAGGAAAGCACGGCGCCTTCAGTGCTGTTTACAAGTAAGTATTATAAACAAATTTAAAAATACTTATTAAGATTCACTCTCTTACATTCTCTCTTAAAATTACAATTTAGGGGTTTAGAAATGCATTAGGATTATAATATATTCCGTTAGGGATTTATCACGTTTAAATATCCTTTTAACTTAATATTCTAGGTTAACCGGGGCGGCGGGATTAATCCGGCCATTTCTTTTTCGCCTCTTTGAAGAAGTGGCGGGATTAATCCCGCCACCATCTCCCGGGCAATGCTTCTCCGCCACTGAAAAAGAGTGGCGGGATTAATCCCGTCGATAACCTTCTCAACTGATGAAGAGTTACCAGAATTTATTAGAAAGAGTTGTCGGCGGGATTAATCCCGCCAACCATTTTAGGAGGCAGGGAAGGGGTGGCGGGATTAATCTCGCCACCACTTCACTGTTTTAAAGATTTGGGGACAGGATTTATCCCGAGATCTCTTTGAAATCATAGTTTTGGAGAGAGTTATGTGCGGATTTAATCCCGCCACCCATTCCCCGTCGTAAGAATTGTGGGCGGGATTAATCCCGCCTTGGACTCCCTCCGACAAGGAAGAGCCGGCGGGATTAATCCCGCCGCCTCTTCCTCCGACGAGGAAGGGAGTCCGGCGGGATTAATCCCGCCGACTCTCTCCGGCGAGGATGAGTCGGCGGGATTAATCCCGCCGGACTCCCCCCGGGAGAGAGGCGGCGGGATTAATCCCGCCGGCTCCCTTGAGGGAGTCCAAGGCGGGATTAATCCCGCCGACTCTCCGAAGGGGTTGAGTCGGCGGCGGGATTAATCCCGCCGGACTCTTCCTCGTCGAGAGAGTCGGCGGGATTAATCCCGCCGACTCCCCCGAGGAGGAGAGGCGGCGGGATTAATCCCGCCGGCTCTTCCTTGTCGGAGGGAGTCCAAGGCGGGATTAATCCCGCCGACTCTCTCCGAAGGGTTGAGTCGCGGCGGGATTAATCCCGCCGACCGTTCCTCGTCGGAGGGATTCGTTGGCGGGATTAATCCGCCATCAGTTGTATTAATCAAACATGAGATATTACTCTAACATAATTATGTATTATTGCATATGCATATTATTAAGTAACCGTAATTCAGATTTCTTAAAATATTGCATAAACAGATACATAAATAATACATTATTTATGTGCAGGACAATAGTTTAATACTGGAGATAAAGTATGTCTTCTTCGGAACAACGAGATAGTTGGCACTGGAACTGTGGAAGTTCGAGATAATAATGCATCATGTCACAATATTTCCCAAGGATCTTGTGTGTACGTATGGGTGAACACCATTTTCAAGCATGTTGAGGTTCTGGGAATGGAATTTGGAAAGGGTTCTCCTGTATTGTGGAATTTGGATGAAGTCAAGGCTGACACAAATATGCAGAGTCACAAAACAATAGTAGCACGAGTTACCAGATGATGGCTTGCCTGCTGTGATGGATGAGGTGATTCTCTTTCTTCGTGAATTGAAGTCGGAAGAGGCATCATCACAGCTTAAATCCAATGGAAGCAGTGTCAGAAGAAACTAGGGTCCGACTTCGTGGGTGTAAGTTGTGACAGAGGTTTCACCTAATGGCACATTGTATCCTGGATCCCTCGTGAGGTGGCGAACATCTGAATTAAGACGGCAAGATGGTTCAACATATTCTGGGTTGGATTTCAATAATAACAACCCGGAAGAACAACTCATATTTGGTTCCTTGCATTGGTCCTATTGTAAGAAAAAGGCGATTCATGGGTTGTAGATCTTCCCCTGCAAGTTTCAGCAAGAGGGTAAAGATGGATCCTACATCTTCCGAAAGTGTTACGAGCATTTCCACGATTGACTGTTGCAAGAAGAAGTGTTGTCAGATGGCAGACCGGAATGAAATTACCCAATGTAGACATGTCTTTCGTATGCTCACCCAAAAGCAAAGGCATGAGTTTGTATATGCTGCACTAACTGGGTGTATTGATGGAATGGCCTCGGACACAGGTTATCAGAGTACATCCATGGTATTTAATAAGGTGGCCATCTGCTTCAAAGCTTGGTACAGTATATACGGGATCCCAAAGACCACGTTCTACCGTCGGAGGGATGAGTGGCTAGATGGAGCGCGAACCTCAGTTCATGGGAACACTGGCTTGGTCAAAACCCGCTCTCACATCATGGCAGCCATAGAGATACTCAAGGCTTTTGTGGAAGCAAATGCAGACAGGATGCCTCACAAATGCCGAACCACAAATGCAGGGGTCAGGGAAAATCTCAAGGTTTTACCTTCAATCTACACTCAATTGAAACTGTGTGAACATGTGAACAAGTGCCTCAGTTTGATGGGGCTCCAAGCAATCTGCACTGGTACCTTCAACACATATGGAATACTCATTTTAAGGATGTGGAGATTGCAAAACACTCTAGCTTTTCTAAGTGTGACACTTGTACATCATTGAAGGCTGCAGAGGCTTGTGCAAAAACCTTGGTGGAGATCACTACCATTCAAAGGAAGATGGAGGCCCACATGATTGCACAACAAACTTGTCGGTCTCAGTACTATGCACACCGCATGCTTTCTGTGTCACGCCCATCAGAGTATCTGTGCTTGATCCATGACAAGATGGATCATTCAAAGACCAGCATTCCAAAGCTCTTTGCAACACCAAAGTGCCTTGGAAATGTCATGAAACTTCCGATTTCTTTAACAGGTGTGCTAACACATGGACACGGTTGTGAGTCATATGGACACTTTTCACTTCCACATTGGTCTAGCGACTCCAATTTCACTATTGGGTCGTTAGCCATGTGTTTCAGAAACCTTGAAGCCCACTCACAGACAATCCTATCAGTGATCTCAAAGTGAAGAAACAACACCTTCAACCTTTACATAATGCTCTCATGAACACGTCTGCACTTGAGGCTACTTGGGAATATGAGAGGCATTGTCAGCAACCTGCACAAAAAACAGATGGCCCTGTTGAGAGTTCAGGTTCAGTGGAGGGATCTAGCTCAAATAGTGTACATGTGTCCTCAACATCAAATAAGCTTCCTCGTCATTTGCTTTTACAGATGGATAATTGTGCAGGCGAGAAAAAAATAGGTAAATCATTTTACTTAAGGGTTTCTCAAGCTCATACTTACTTTTATTTTCTAGATATGTGCTAGCATACTTGTCAATGCTTGTTGCCAAAGGTGTGTTTGAAACAATCACGCTCAGTTTCCTTATGGTTGGTCACACTCATGAAGATATTGATGCGTTCTTCAGCAAGGTCTCCAACTCTACAAAAAGGACAAGTGCACTTACCTTACCGCATATGATGAATCTTTTTGAAAATTGCATCTCCAAAAAAAGTTGTGCTTTGCTTGTGACTGAGGTGCCAGACTTCAAAAAATTTCTCAAGGAGTATATAAAAGAAGGGAGTGATTCTTTAGTTGGTCACCTTGTGCCGCTACAATTCTTTTTCTCCATACGAGATGGTATACCTATTATGCAGTACAAGTTACGGCCATCAGAGCAGGAGTGGTTACCGAAAGAGGGCTTAATGCTCTTCAAAAGTGGAGAGGATGGAAAGCCACTTCTCCCAGAAGGACAACCAGACCCTATTCCATTGAGTGCCCAGCTCAAGGAACAAGAGGTTATTATTGATGGCATCAAAAAATATGTGGCATGGGTTCAAAAATCGATGCCAAAGAATTCTGATAAGGCAACTGGTTACTCAGAACTATATAAGCATGTGGTCAACTATTGGGAGACTGTTGTTCGAGAGTTGGAAGGGCCTACTGTCACAAGTACAGAATTGCAACACCCTTTCTGGCCTAAAACAAGGTGGCGAGAGGAGATTGAAATGACATCACTGAGCACAGACGACATAGAAGCCAGTAGTGATGTGGAAGTGCAAACCCCACACTTTGTTGGACAAAGGAACCAAAAACCTAAAGCATACTTTGATTGCTGCAAGGATCTTCAAAAACTAATGATGGTTCTCATTACTCCAGATGCGTCATATAATCAGCCTATTTGGATGGGTCAAATTATCGACACACCTGAAGTAATCACAAAAATAGTATTGTTAAGGTTGCATGGTTCAAACCACAAAAAAGGCGACACGAGAAGGAGAGCGAAAGATATAATGGATGCCTAGAGAAAACATGGTCTCCCAATCAAAAAGACCCAGCATGTTTTATAAATGTTAAATCCATTCGATATGGGTGGATGTCAAGAAGCGTTGATAAAGTCACGATTAACAAAACTGCAAGGGAATGTATGTTTTCTGAAGCTTAAAGCAATTACAAAATTATAAAATATCATATATTTAATATTCATAATTATTATAAACTCTTTAATAATAGTACCAAATTGTATACTTAACTATATAAATTTAAAAAATGATATGGAAGATTGACTATATTATTATAGGATTTTATATATATATATTACTACTACAAATTTTTAATTAATAATGTTATATTTAAATATTAATATTTTAATAACAACATCAATATTTATATAATGTACCTCTTATGCTCTTCCTTAATTGTTATATTAGGCAATATATTATATAATTTAATACATTCTACTTTTTAATGTTATTAATTTTTGTTCAATGAATGCTATAATTTATTAAAGGGTAGAATACAAAATAGAATATTCTAAAGAATATTCTCTTTTCAAACATATATTCTAAAGAATATTCCTTTAATATTAGAAAATGCTAATTAAATAGCTAAAATTGCTAATTATTAGGAAATGGGACTATAGCCATGCCCATTTTGTTACAAGTTGCATATAGGATACAGGATGCAGGATTTCGGATACAGGATACGGGTTACAGGATATGCCTGCAGGATTTCCTACAGGGTATACCTATAGGATATGCCTATAGGATATGCTACAGGATATGCCTAGAGGATAAGGGACACTATTCTTAGCTCATGACTAGATTAGACTCATGACTAGATTAGCTTGGAGTTGTGAGCATAAAAGCTCCGACCTAATTGTTGTACAATCAGTTACAATCAACACCAGTCTTTCTACGATCATTTTCGTTTTGTCTTGTTCTTGTCTTGTCTTGCTCCTTTGCCTCCGCTTTGTCTCGCTCCTGGATCCTGTCCTGTTCCTATCCCGCTCCTGGATCCTGTCCTGTTCCTATCTCGCTCCTAGATCCAGTCCTGTTCCTGTCCTACTCCTGGATCCTGTCCTGCGTCTTGTCTTGCTCCTGAGTTCCTAGTTCCTGTCTTGTTTCCTATCCTGCTCCTGAGTCAAGCCTTCCTACTCTTGGAATCCTGCTCACTTCCTGTTTCCTGGATCGTGGCTTGACAGTTTGATAGTAACTGCTTTCATAGCTCTTCGTTTCCTAGCTACCTTTTTTCCTTGATTCTTTTCCTTCGTTTTTCTCTTCTTTCTTTCATAAGATCATGGCTGATTTTGAGCACTTCCAACGCGAGCACCAAATGTTGCTCCATGAGCTGGCCACTTTGCGCCAAGTGGTCACCGATCTGCAAGGCTCCACCCATGCGGCACATGTAGCTGCTGATGCATCCTCCAAGGCTACTGCGCAGGCTCTCTCCCAGGCATCGGTGGTTCCTTCTTCATTGAACTTTTCTTTAGAGCCGAAAGATCAGCATGCCAGAGAAGTTCAGTGGCAACCGTGCCGATTTCCAATGTTTCCTGAATCAGATCCGGCTCTTGATCCGCATGCAACCACGCCGCTACTCGACGGATGCACAAAAGGTTGGCCTTTTGGCATCCTTACTAAGTGGATCTCCACGAGCTTGGGTTGCTCCTTTGCTGGAGCGTGACGACCCATTGATGGAAGACTTTAAAGGTTTCGTGGCTGCCTTCGAAGCCTGCTTTGGAGATCCTGATAAGTACCGTTCTGCATGCACAAAGTTACGGAGGCTCACACAAGGATCCAGACCAGCTTCCGTTTATGCATCCGAATTCCAGCAATTGTGCACAAACTTCCATGGGACGAGACTGCATTGATCGAACATTTCCGTTTTGGGCTGAGGGATGACGTGAAGGACCTTCTCCTTACGTTACCGGATGCTCAAACGTTAGCGGAGATCATGCAACATGCCGTTCGCTCCGACAACCGTTTGTTTCGAGCGCCGTTAGGAAAATTCCGTCAGCAGTTCCTGCCAGCCAATCCTGTAGCCATAGCACATTTCCTACGACACCTTCTGGAGCAGTTCCTATGGAGGTTAACAATTCCAAGCGTGGCCCACTTTCAACTGCTGAGAAGCAACGTCGACGGGGTGAGAACCTATGCTTGTATTGTGGTGCATCAGAACACAAGGTGGCGGAATGTCCTAATATAAAGCCAGAAAGTTCAAGACGCGTGAAGCCGAAGCTGAAGTTCAGTCGGAAAACTTCAATGTCCACTTCGTCTAGGAGCCGCGAAGTTGGACGTAGGTGCAGGCTCCATTGGTGCTGCTCATACCATTCCATCACTCAAGTTTCCTGTACACATTCGCCTCAATAACCGAGAGCTCAAGGAGTTTGCCCTGTTAGACACTGGTGCAAATGCATGTTTCATGGATGACACTTTTGCAGCTCAGCATGCATCCCAGTGGTGAAGTTGAAGCGTGCAGTTCTTGTAGAGGTGGCCGATGGTCGTTTAATTGCTTCTGGCGCAGTTACCCACGCTACCACCACCTCTCTCTTGCAGTCATGGTGCATTCAACTGTTCAATTTCCTTCAACTTGATCAAGACTCGGTCGATTCCCATCATTTTTGGCATGCCATGGTTCGTTGTTGCAAATCCGCATATCGACTGGAGTCTAGGACGCTCACGTTTACCTCTCCAGTAGCCAGGATCAATCCTGTACCTTCTGCGTGCAGGATACATCCTTGGTGTCTGAGGCAGTACAAGCTACAGGATTGACCGTGCTGTTCCTGTCCAGTGTTGAAGACTCTTCCTCGACAGGATTCACCTCATGTCAGTTCCTCAGCACATCCGCAGGTTCTCTCCACTCCTGTAAGTTTGCGGTTTCCTGTACAGGGTTCTTGCAATCCTATATCAGTGTCGAAGGTTCCTCCTCAACAGGATCCACCTCCTGTTGGTTCGTCAGCACACTCACAGGCTTCCTTCACTCCTGTGCAACCACGGACTTCTGTACAGGATTCTTCCAATCCTGTACACTCGTCAACATCCAGGCAGGTTTCTCCCAATCCTGCCTTCTGTTGTTACTCTTCCTCTGTTCCACCCCCCAAGATCCTTCCTCTTTTTCAGTCACAACTCCCTCCTACTCCTCTCCGAGTTCTTACCACTACCATGCATGAACTTACCACTGATCCTGCTCCTTTCCACCTTTTTGCCTTTCAAGTAACTCCTACGTCCTTCTACCTTTCCTGTGTCTGACTCTCCTGTTTTTCAATCTCCTTCGCTTACTCCTTCTCTTTCTCCTCCTTCTTCTTTACCATCCAAGTACCACGACTTTAAGGACGTTTTTGACAAGCACAAGGCTACAGTTCTTCCTGTTCACAGGTCCTACGATTGTCCTATTGATCTTGCAGAAGGAAAGACTCCACCATTCGGACCGATTTACACATTGTCACCCACAGAGTTGGAGGTTCTTCGCCAATACATCGAGGACAACTTGGCATCCGGCTTCATTCGTCACTCAAAGTCTCCTGTAGGAGCGCCTATCTTCTTTGTCAAGAAGAAGGATAGGAGTTTCGTTTGGTTGTGGACTACAGGGGCTTGAATCAAGTTACCATTTGGAATCGGTACCCGTTGCCATTGATTCCGGAACTTTTTGATCGGCTGCGAGGAGCAAAGGTGTTCACGAAGATCGACTTACGAGGGGCCTACAACCTTGTACGGATTCGTCCAGGCGATGAGTGGAAGACTGCCTTTCGTACAAGGTATGGACACTTCGAGTACACGGTGATGCCTTTCGGCCTTACCAATGCCCCAGCTGTGTTCCAACACATGGTGAACGACATCTTTCGTGACTTCTTGGACCAGTTTGTGGTGATCTACCTCGACGACATTTTGATTTTCTCTAAGGACCAGGCGACTCATGACAAGCATGTACGGTTGGTTCTACAGCGGCTTCGTGAGCATGGCTTGTATGCGAAGTTGGAGAAGTGTTTTTTCGATAGGGATTTTGTGGAGTTCTTGGGCTACATCGTCTCTCCTGCTGGCGTTTCCATGGACATGCACAAGGTGAAGACCATCGTGGAGTGGGAGAGGCTCAAGTCTGTACGAGATGTACAATGTTTCCTTGGCTTTGCAAACTTCTACAGGCGATTCATACAGGACTTCTCCAAGCGTGTACTTCCACTCACGGAACTCACCAAGCGCACAGAGGTTTTCTCTTGGTCCGACAAGGCAGAACATGCATTCACAACACTCAAGGACACCTTCACGACAGCTCCAATTTTAGCACATCCTGATCCTTCTCGTCCTTTCTTCGTTGAAGCAGATGCCTCGGATTTTACAGTAGGATCCGTCCTATCACAAGTTGGAGAGGACAAGTTGCTTCATCCTGTAGCTTTTCACTCTCGTAAATTCCTGTCGGCGGAGATCAATTACGAGATTCATGACAAGGAACTCAAGGCCATTGTGGATTCGTTTGAGGAGTGGCGGCATTTCCTGGAAGGTGCTGCACATCCTGTACAAGTTCTTACGGATCACAAGAACCTGGAGTACTTTCAAACGGCTCGAGTTCTCAGTCGGCGACAGGCTAGGTGGGCGGAGTTCCTATCACGTTTTGACTTCGTCATCGTCTACAGGCCCGGTTTTCGGAATGGCAAGGCGGACGCATTGTCTAGGCGCTCTTACCTTGCACCAAGCCCGGGCGATCCTGCATTTGACTGTCAAAGGCAAGTGTTGTTGGGTCCTGATCGATTCCGGCTTGCGGCACTGCAGGTTCATCAGGCTCCAGCAAATTCAACACTCCTACAGGACGTCCGTTCGCAGTTGGCTACAGATGACTTGGCAAAGAATGTGTTCTCACACATTCATCCTGACGTTGCAAGTTCCTCTTCCTCCAGTTCCCGTCCAGACTACAACCTATTCACCATACAAGATGGACTCCTGTACCGGAAGGTCTCCTGTACGTTCCTGTTGGTGTTTGCAGGACTCGTGTGGTACAGGATTGTCATGATACCCCGGCTACAGGAGACAGTTGAGTTGGTGACTCGCAACTATTGGTGGCCTGGGTTGCGGGGTTTTGTGGAAAGATTTGTACGGAGTTGTGACACCTGCAACAGGTCGAAGATGCCACGTCATGCACCCTCTGGTCTTCTTCGTCCTCTTCCTGTTCCTTCTGCTCCTTGGAGATCCATTTCTATGGATTTCCTCACAGATCTTCCTCCTTCTCGTGGATTTGATGCAGTTCTTGTGGTGGTTGACCGTTTCACCAAACAAGCTCATTTCCTACCATGTAAGACTGCACAGGCCAGACAACTGCTGAGTTGGTGATCCGAAGTGTTCCGACACCATGGTCTTTCTGAGAGCATTGTTTCCGATCGAGGTCCATATTCATGTGCAAGTTTTGGCGAGAGCTTCTTCGGAGTCTACAGGTTAAAGCGGATCTTTCTTCAGGATATCACCCACAAACCGATGGGCAGTCCGAACGCACAATTCAGACCTTAGAACAGTATCTTCGTTGCTTCATCAGTTACCAGCAGGACAACTGGTTGGACCTTCTTCCAATGGCGGAGTTTGCCTACAACAACTCCGTTCACGCATCTACAGGACAGACACCTTTCTTTGCTCTTACAGGCCACCATCCACGTTTTGACTTTGCTCCTCCCACTTCTCCTTCTTCCGCTCCTGCAGTACAGGATCGTCTTCAGCATCTTCGGCAGGTACAGGATGATCTCCAGGTTCACCTTCAGCAGGCACAGGAACGGTACAAGCATCATGCTGATGCTCACCGTCAGCCGGCACCTGCATACAAGGTTGGTGATCTCATGTGGCTTCTTCGTCGACACATTCGCACCAACAGGCCTTCTTCTAAGTTGGATTTTCAACGATTGGGCCCTTACAGGATCGTGGCGGAGGTAAATCCTGTAGCTTTCTGACTCGAGTTACCATCCACGGTGAAACTTCATCTTGTATTTCACACCTCCTTGTTGGAGCCATATCATCCTTCTTCTCTTCCTGGTCGTGCTTCTTCTCCTCCCCTCCTGTGGTCATTGCTGGTGAACCTGAATACGAAGTTGCAGCCATCCTTGATTCTCGTCTTCATCGCCACCAACTTCAATACTTGGTGGATTGGAAAGGTTATTTGCCTACCGATCGCACTTGGGAACCTGCATCCAACTTACTCCATGTTTCTTCCAAAGTTGCTGCCTTCCATCGGCATTATCCTGTTAAACCAGGTCCTAAGACTTGTGGAACTCGTCCTTAGGGAGGAGGTGCTGTCATAACCCAATGCAGAATATAGGATTCCGGATATAGGATACAGGATGCAGGATTTCGGATACAGGATACGGGTTACAGGATATGCCTGCAGGATATTCCTACAAGGTATACCTATAGGATATTCCTATAGGATATGCCTATAGGATATGCTACAGGATATGCCTAGAGGATAAGGGACACTATTCTTAGATCATGACTAGATTAGACTCATGACTAGATTAGCTTGGAGTTGTGAGCATAAAAGCTCCGACCTAATTGTTGTACAATCAGTTACAATCAACACCAGTCTTTCTACGATCATTCTTGTTCTTGTCTTGTTCTTGTCTTGTCTTGCTCCTTTGCCTCCTGCTCTTGTCTCGCTCCTGGATCCTGTCATGTTCCTATCCCGCTCCTGAATCCTGTCCTATTCCTATCTCGCTCCTAGATCCAGTCCTGTTCCTGTCCTACTCCTGGATCCTGTCCTGCGTCTTGTCTTGCTCCTGAGTTCCTAGTGTCTTGTTTCCTATCCTGCTCCTGAGTCAAGCCTTCCTACTCTTGGAATCCTGCTCACTTCCTGTTTCCTGGATCGTGGCTTGACAGTGTTATGGTTATGAATATTTTTAAAAAATTGAATGCAACTAATACCAACAATATTGAAATGGAGATGACATTCATAAAAACACATCTCATGTATGTTGCTGGTTTGGGATTTATTAAATTTGATTTTTATTTAACCTTGCACAATTGTTAAGTATTTCTTTACAATAGCACAAGATGAGATGATGTTGGAATGTGATGGATTGCTACCTCTAGAAAGGTTCAACTAATTTTGAATAGCAATTTTGTGAAATCAGGTTCTTGTGAAAATTTGTAATAGGTTTTGGTTAAAGATGGCATTGTTGTTGTTAGTTCATGGTGGAGTTCTGGAGAACGTGTTTTTCTATGGAAACTACAACCTCAGTTGTTGGTGTGCTTGTTGGGATGCAACAACTTAAACCACTCTCCATCCTCCAACTGCAATATCAAGACTTGTAGGAGCAGGCTTTGAAAAAAGACATATCTTCAGACATGCTTGTTTTCAACACAAGGTAGTTTGCTTGCATGGTGCAATATTTAAGTGTGGCACTTGTGTTGTTACTTGAGACCTCGACAATCCATGCATGATTCAATTTACTTGACTTTTAAAATCCAATGTGCTAACAATATTTTTGCATGTAGGTGAAATATGTTACAACCAAATAAATTATTATGGGCACATTCTTGTTCTCTTTTCGACTATATGTCACAAAAGACTTGTGAGAAGCTTTATACTAACATGTGTTAATTCTATATAAATATCATTGTCATGAACAAACATCTCTACTAAAGATTCACAAAGCAACAAGGATGCAAATTTTGGCTCTTGCAACATGTATTTTACATGTGAATATCATTTGAAAATTTGTATTGTTCCTCACAATGATCCTATTATGGCGAAAAAGGATTTGACATTGTTTTGGAAGTTGTAGGCCATGACAGTAAGTTTCCTTATCATTTGGCAACATGGGAATTTAGAAACCATGTTTAACTATAAAAAATAAACTAGAGGAGGCTCGAAAGTAGGCATGGTTCTCTTAAGCAATGTAGAAGGGTGTACTTTACAGTTGTTATGGCTAAAAGAACATACAATGAATGGGAAAACATATTTGGTGCCTTCTATTATTCAACAAAACACAAAGCAAAAATGGAGCAAAGTGTGCTATGTGAGAAATAAAAGTAGAATATGTTCAAGTTCAAGTGGTTGAATTACAAAGTATGTAGTTTTGCAGTGGTCGTTTTTATGATAAACATGCGAAAGATAATGAGGTTAAAGAATTGAAGGCAGGTTCAAATGGTTAGTACTTGGTAGTGAACAACATCCCAAGGCTGGTCAGTTGGTCTACACTTTGTTTACACAAGGAAAGTGCAACTCACGATGGTACATTAATTTAAATACTATCTTGTTGATAATGATTGATTGTGATTCACACTTCTATTGCCATTTAATATTGTCTTATCTATTTTACTTTAATGTCACAATGTGCCTATGTAGAAGCCACAATCATGTAATAAACTGTTTTCAAAACCACATTCAACACAAATTATATAAAAAAAATCATAACCCATTTACTTTAAAATATAATACATAACAATTCACTATGTAAAGTGGATAATATAATAAAAATTACACATTTTTAAACAGCCACGATGTTTAGCTCATTATGATAATTGTTTTCATAAAAGTTTTTACGATAATGTTTTACTTTAAAGTGTAATAAATAATTCTAAAAGAAATGCATTTCTCTTAATTAAACACATTGCATAACATTGTGATTTCATGGTTGTTATATATATATTTTTTAAATATTTCAATATTTAGATCAAATGCTCCTTATGTGTCACTTGTACTTATATTTTTTTAAATTATAAATTATAATTCCATATTTTTTAAATATTAAACAATCTCAACGTAATTGTGCTTATGTGATTTTGTTAATGATCCATGTGCAATGGGTTTGGATATATATATATATATAATTATATATATATATATATATATTATATATATATATATATATATTATATATATGTATGTATGTATGTATGGTTTACAATGACATGGAGCATATATATTTATTATTATCATAATATAAATGTTGCACTATTAATTTATATGTTAGAATTTTGAAAAGGTAAGTCAAGGAAAAATATCAAGTGATATAGGATTAAAATTTGAAAAGGCAAGTCAAGGAAAATATAAAGTGATATAGGAAATGCAGGAGACACAGGAATTACAAAAAACACAAAATAAAGATATCAAGTAAAATGTTCATGATATATAAACATATATACATGTGTAAAATGTATTAGTGATATTGATACACACTTACGTAATAGTGCTCACTTTGTGTTATGTACATGCATGGTTTATTCTTTTTGAAAGCAAGTGCTCACACATCTTATTATACAGATATATTATATATAAATATAGAAATTTGACATCATTTCATTATTGTGACACTATATTTTAAACTCATTTTAAAATATGTTATGTAAATAGATTCTTTATCAAATGAAAGAAAGTCATTCTAAATTTAAGTTTAAATACATAAGTATAATAAATAATTATATTCTAAGTTGTAACATTATACTTTTCATTTTTTTTTCTTATTATTTTATGATGTTTACTCAATTTTAATGTTTTTTTTTTTATATATAATTTAACACAAAATTACTAAACTAATGCTTCCTATCAATTTAAACACATAAACAATGAAAATGTATATGAATTTTGAATTTTCCTTAAATTTTGTATCAAAATTATATATATATTAAATTAAGCTAAATAATAAAGGGCGTGAAACTTACCAAAATGCTCTGGATTTTGAGTATTTAAAAAAAATGCTTATATGATTTTAAAAATTAAAAAAAATACCTTTCAGTCAACTTGGACAACTTTTATTAATACTTCGTCAAAATTATACATTTACCTTTGCATTTAGAGTTGGTTTAAGGCTAAGGTTAAAGTAAAATTGGATTAGTAACTAACTTTGGCTCCATATAAGAGTTCTTTATGTTTATGGTGTATCATGTATATTATGCAAAATAAAAGGGAGGGAGCAAGTATAAACTTATATTTATATGTTATATCATTTTTAATATATTGTACAACTTACAAAAAATTCACTACTCATGATATTAAGTATAGCATAAGAGATAACCAGTTCCAACTGTGTTGATATATTCATTAATAATGTAATTTATTCTTCAAGGTGTAACACAATTGGAAGACGTGTAAGAGTGTTATTTGATACTAAGTGCTAGCGTTGTTGCGAGTGTTTGTGTGTTTTATGAAGAAAAACCAACACGGACAAGACAAATTTATAATTTTTATAAAACTTTAGGAGCGACCCGATACCTTAATTGTTGAAATAAATAGAGGAATTTTTGTAAAACTTAAAACTTTAATAAAAAAGGTTATGTTATGGCAAAAATATCCCTTTTAAGTAAACTCAATGTTTTTTAATGTTCAACAGTAATTAATTTAAGTAAAAAGGTTTAATATGAAGGAACTTTGTGCAAAAGGGGAAAAAAACTAAATAAGAAAGGTAAATGCAAGAGATAATTAAAAAAATTATTTTATTAATTAACATTGCTGAGATACGGTTTGAACCTTGATTTGATTTTAATAATGCCTTGCAATATAATAAGGTATGGGATTTTGTTTACAAAATGATATAGAGTTTGAGATAAACAATTTCAATTGCTAATAAAATAAGATATAAGTAATCAAGGAGTAACATTATTTTAGTTTATTATGTTATTAAATAAAACAAACTGGATTATTGTTATTAATATAATGCAGCTTTCTTATTGAAATAATATATTATACATTTTTAAGTGCGTGCATATTAAATAAAGTGACATATTTAAATTTATTTTCTATAATTATAGTTATTTATACTAATAGACTAAAAATATTTACATATCTTAACTATAATTTAAATTATTTTATATATTGATTTTTGTAATACTATTAAATACTTAGCTTAGTGTATACGGTGATTCTTTCTAGTTGTCATGAGACTTTCGTTTTGGCAAATTGCTTGGTGTCATTTATATCATAACGGAGTGTATGTTATAAACATAAAATGTGTAGATAAGTTTCCTTAGTGCATGCATGGTATGATCAGCATGAAAGAACAAAACATGACATTTAGCTGTAAAGGTCATCATCGTCGGCAGTAACAGTGGGAGAGAACTTGAACTCAGGTCCAAATCCTCGCGACAGCTGCATGTTCTGTGCAAAAGCTCTATATTTTGCTATATCCCTGTCGCTCACACTCCGTCTTGCGAGCTTCATGGCCGCCTCGAAATGCATCGGCTTAATCTCTGCAGCCTCGTCCACCTCCATATCCACATCCTTGCTAGCCAGAGACTTTTCAATATCCTCACGTATAGCATACTTGCAAGCCCTCTGACAAATCTCCGTAATATCTGCACCGCTGAATCCCTCGGTGTACCTTGCGAGTGCCTCCAAGTCCACGTCCTTGGACAGAGGTGACTTCCTGAGTGCAGCCTGGAAGATGTTCAGCCGGGAAGGCGCGTCAGGGAGAGGGATGTAGATAAGCTGGTCCAGCCTTCCAGGACGGATCATCGCAGGATCGAGTATGTCTGGCCTGTTTGTTGCACCAATGACGAACACAGTCTTCTTCGCGTTTATACCATCCATCTCAGTCAGAAGCTGGTTTAACACTCGGTCGGCTGCACCACCGCCGTCACCCGTGCCGGAACCACGTTGAATAGCAATGGAGTCGAGTTCGTCGAAGAAGAGCACACACGGAGCAGACTGTCTTGCCTTGTCGAACAGCTCACGCACGTTTGCTTCACTCTCTCCCACCCACATTGTGAGAAGCTCCGGGCCCTTGACGCTGATGAAGTTGGAGTGGCACTGACTTGCAATGGCCTTTGCCAGGAGAGTCTTACCACATCCAGGAGGTCCATAAAACAGTACTCCCTTGGAAGGAGACATGCCAAACTGCTCAAACTTCTCAGGGTACTCCACAGGGTACAGCACGGTTTCCTGTAGCTCGCGCTTGACGTCGTGGAGCCCGCCAATGTCCTCCCAGCTAACGTTAGGCACCTCTACAACGGTCTCCCGGAGAGCAGACGGGTTGACGACTTGGAGTGCAGTCTGGAAGTGATCGTTAGTCACTGCCATGGAGTTGAGCACCTCCGCATCGATAGTCTCGTCCTCTATATCTATCACATCCATCTTCTCACGCACGCACTGCATGGCTGCCTCTGTGCAGAGAGCAGCCAGGTCGGCCCACGAAACCGTGTGTGTTGTGAGAAACCGTCTCAAGGTTCACATCCTCGTCGAGCCTCATGTTCTTGGTGTGGAT
Organism: Selaginella tamariscina; assembly: GCA_003024785.1. Taxonomy (NCBI): domain Eukaryota; kingdom Viridiplantae; phylum Streptophyta; class Lycopodiopsida; order Selaginellales; family Selaginellaceae; genus Selaginella; species Selaginella tamariscina. The sequence continues at coordinate 1,159,226 of PUQB01000008.1, forward strand.
CCTCAACACTTCCATTCGTCCGACCTCGTCGGGAACACCAATATCGATCTCCTTGTCGAACCTGCCGAATCTCCTCAGAGCCGGGTCCATGCTGTTCGGCCTGTTTGTTGCTCCAATCACAATCACATGTGCCCTGCTCTTCAATCCATCCATGAGGTGAGGAGCTGCGACACGATACGCCTCTCCACTTCGCCACCCGTTTTCTCCCTCTTGGGTGCAATGGCATCGACCTCGTCCATGAATATGATCGATGGAGCGTTCTTCTCGGCTTCCGCAAAAACTTTCCTCAGGTTGCCTTCGCTCTCTCCGGCCATCTTCGACATGATCTCAGGCCCGTTGACGACCAGAAAGAATGCCCCGGTCTCGTTTGCTATGGCTCTTGCTATCAGCGTCTTACCCGTTCCAGGAGGGCCGGAAAGGAGAATACCTTTGGGAGGTTTCACTCCGAGGTTCTTGAAGAGGGCGGGATGCCTCAGGGGGAGCTCCACGAGCTCACGGATGAGGCCCAGCTGCTTCCTCACGCCGCCGATGTCGTCATAACCGACCTTGTCAAGCCTCTGCTCCTCGTCCTCCCGCCTTATGGGTTCCCCGTCAGTGAAGATCTCCGTCCCCTCGTTAACTATGCAATACTCCTCTGGCTCGGTCTCCACGACCTTGAACTCCACGCTACGCATGCCACCGCGAACGAGGAAGAGGTCTCCCTTGTGAAGCGGTCTGAATGCGTCTTGGAAATACTGTTTGAGATAAGCTTCAAACAGGTCTCCCTGGAGACCTTCGACGGTGTCCTCGATAGGGAGGACATGTACTCGCTTACCGTACATGATATCTGGAGCCGGGCGAACTGATACCACATCCCCGAGTCTGACGCGGATGTTGGTCCTTACCACCTTGTTGATACGGATCTTCGTCTGTTCACAGCTTGGGTCCGCCAGCACGACGCATGCTGTGTGGCTGTGAATCTTCCCTCTGATCACCACCAAGTCCCCATTCAAGAACTGCAGCTTCTGCATCGTATCGGGATTCAAAGTGGCTATGGAGTTGTCATCCCTTGTGGCTTCCTCCACAACCAGCCTGCTCGACATCTTTGTTTTACGCTCGTCGGTCGCCATCTCTGTTGTACACTCCTCGGTCGCCATCTAACTTAATAACCCTAACACTTTGTGTCTTTATATTTATATACCCTGGTATAAAGGTTAAATTCCCTTTATTCAAGTGCCAGCTCAGATGCCAACGTAGTTAACATCTGGCACCAAATGTGCCAACTCGGCCGCTGAATAATTTTAGTGTTATACGTATGTGGTTGTGTGTGCGCGCCATATACCCATATTCTTTAGTTATAAGTGGTGGTGCTCTTGACGTGGCGCTGAATCACACAGTGTGTCTCGTCCATATTTGACAAAAATCATATGTCTGTCCATTGTATTATATATATATATATATATATATATAGATAGATAGATAGACACACACACACACACACACACACACACACACACACACACAAACAAACTCTTTTCCTTTAATGAATAAGGGCAATGTACAATTGTTAGAAACACTCAGCTCGACCGGGTAATGGCAAACTTGACAGCCTTGTTTTCGAAATGGTTTGTCCGTCCATAGCTCATGCTAGAAACGTACAGTTGCCTACTCCAATGCTCCTAAAGCACGATTTTGTATAAGTACATGTGTGTTATCTATAGGTGGGATTTGTATGTGCGTGCGTGCATGTGTGTGTATGTGTGTGTGAGAGAGAGAGAGATGTGGGATTTGTGCGTGCGTGCGTGTGCGTGTGCGTGTACGTGAGAGAGAGAGCACCTTGACATGAGTGCTGGGGAAGGATGGTGAAGTCATAACCTCTTGGAAAACAGCAGTTCCATTTCGGGGAGTGCTCAAAACAACGGCTGCTTGATCTTGTGTATTAGCAACCGCAGTTATCTGAAGTCCACGACCACGAAGCCTTTGCAACCTCTCTGTAGGATACGTACAGTCGAGCTCCACAATCTAGACCCCGTTTTCAGACGTTAAACTTTGGAAATTGATATATGCACATCTCTCTCTCCCTCCCTCTCTCAAACACACACACACAACCATGGATACAAATAGCATATATGCATGTTACTACCTGGTCCAGGAACTCTGACGTGGAAGAAACAACAACAGCCAGCGTCTGGAGCAAGTGCCAATGGAAGTCACGAAGAAGCCTTGTCGCCATTTCTTCTTTAGCCACTTGAATGGGAACGTTCTGCTTATTTTGTAAGACTGCCTTGTATATTCTGGACCTGAAAAATCACATGAACAGGCTTAGAGGTGTGTGTGTGTGTGCGTGTGTGCGTGTGAGTATGAATGAACAACCTTGTGACATAACTATCATCGCGCTGCCATTATCAGCACCAGCAAGAGCCGTAATGAAGAAATTTTTACTCCAGCGTTCAATAATCCATTCCTGGAAATGATCATAATAACGATAATGAAGTTCATAATGTACACTGATATATGATATTTAACAAACACATAAATAAAATTATCTGATCACAGAAAGACCATTAAACTTCCACAGCCTCTTATCGCCGTGTAACATGCCGAAATATATATACAAGGGTATATATAAAAACATAGCCACAATGTCCACTATATACATATGTTTCAATCATTACTAAGTTAGTAGTGTGTGTGTGTGTGTGTGTGTGTGTGTGTGTGTGGAAGTTACAAATTAGCAGTATATAACCTTGTGGAGGAAAGCGAAAGATATGTTGTACACTTGAGATGTATAGCCAGTTGCAGCATCCAGAATGAGTCCCCAGAGATTTGACGAGGAGTAACATTTTTTATAAATAGCCCATCAGCACGCCCCTTATGTACATGATCCGCTACCCGGACATCACTTATTATTATACATATACCTGCTCACCCAAAACAAATGTATTTCATTTGTGTGAGCGTGTGTGTGTCCATAAATTATATATATATATATATATTATAATATATATTAATATATATATATATATATATATAATATATATATATATATATATATATATATATTATATTCGTGAGAAAACACAAACCTCTGCTTCTTGGGCTGATCAAGGTGTAGATAAGAGCCATTCATTACCAGAGCGGCCTTTCTTGATGGGTTTTATCTTGTTTTCTCCTGATTCTGCTCGATTGCGCTTCTCTCCGACCTGTAGAAAGGAAAATAGTTCTATATATGTGTGTGTGTAGCAATCACACACACCTATATACGCATTTGGGAAAAAAAATGCATATACGGATAGGGATGCTCGGATTTTGAAGGAAACAGTTATTTACCAGAATGAATGAATGTTATACACCCCTGGGTGAAAGAAACATAGTTTTTTTTTATTCATGATATATTTATGCACATATGCTCATACAAACGCACACATATACACGTTTGGTGAATGAAATGGCGCTTACCGATCGGGAACGAGAGGCTGAATGTCCATCGGAGCCGTTAGATCGTGACCTCCAAGAGCTGCACGGAAGTCCTCTACGAGCGTCAAAAAACAGCGCATCGTCCGCCATGGAGAAAAACCAAATGAAAAACGAGGAACCCTAAACCCCTTAATCTTCTCTTAAAAACTTCTCCTGTAAGATATATACATAATGGCCACGTCACGCGTATAGTCTAAAGTGTACTTGTATATATCGCATGCTTGTGATATGACATACTAAATAATTCTGCGTCTTATTTAAACATATAAATGTAATGTTTATTTAACATAATGCCTTGTGATTATATTATGTAAAATTATTAAATGTTGTAATAGTTTATGTATGTTTAATAAAACATTCATATTTATTTATAAACACTCTCAAGCATATGGTTCTTATTATTTATAAAAAGGATGTCATAAAATTTATTAAGAACCTCTTAAAGTAATATTCTGCTAATATACATATATTCCTTTTATATTTTCCTATATATTAAAATAATATTAATGCCATACTATATAACAATAGCATAATATACATATATATCTGTTCTGTCTAGTAGTGTTTGCTTGAAATTTCTATAGTTAATACAAATTATAATCTTATTACATTTGTAATTACCATAGTTATAATATTTGAATTAAATAATATAATATATTAATTTATAATACGTGTGTTATGTATATACATGAATTATTATTATTATTTTATAAATAGAATTTATGTATATAATATTAAAGTACACACACATACACACATATTCACATGGTTGAACATTTGCTTTATAATAATAATTTAAATAAAACATAAATATAAAAATAGTACTACTATAATTTAAATTTATATAAGAGTCATTCAATTAAAGTATTTTCTTATTGTCCCGTACCTTAAATAATTTATTTATTTTATTTTATAATTTAATCATTTAAGTAAAGTATATCCTTAAAATATACTTCACTATTAAATATTTTTATTTTTATAATTAGAGTTCTTTTTTTTAAAAAAATAATTAGAACAAAACAGGGTACTAGGTTAGGTCAATAACAGGAGAGTTGAATTCAGCCGAACTCGAACAGAGGTCCTAAAAGGGGTTTAGGGCTTGAGTAGGGGAAGAGAGCTTAGAAGACAGGCAGCTATGGCGAACGAAGAACGACATTGTAGGGCTACAAGAAGCATTTGCGCTGATGGCAGAGGGCGGCACACAGGATCAGGACATGGCTTCCAGGTTCAGCCCCGGGCACGACGACGTGCTTGAGGAGGTGCGTAATTTAATGCAGATCATACTCGATTCTCGCCCCAATCCTCCCGGGGCCACGCTCAATCGGCTTGCTGCAATCATCGAGGAGGAAGAATTCAGGTAAGAGCGATTTCCCTGGAAGCGATTTCCCCCAAATTCATACATTCATTCTCCAGATGTCAACAGAATGCTGGATTTGGGCAAACATCGTCTCGGGGTTCTTCTGCCATCGGCAGGATCGTGCCCATTCTTAAGGTATGTATATACAGACACGTGTATATGCTGTATAATATGCCACCATAAATATATTCTTGGGTTTGTAGATCACCTTCTACTTTGAATTTATATGTGAACAAATCCCACTCAGAGCATTTAGGTATAAAGTGTTACAATACGTATTATAATCAAATATATATATTGTGTGTGTGTGTGTGTGTGTGTATTATGTAATAAATCGATTTATATCGGTACTGCTAGCATTTATCACGTAGTGGACTTATATACACATTGTACTTTTGATCAAATCCCAGAATCATTCAAGTGAAAACCCATCTCATCTTGCGTGTGTGTGTGTGCATGCGCACGTATAATATATAATGTGCTCCCTCATATGGATGAGATGATTAATAAGGTGTTTTTGTTATATATCGCTTGATTGGTATATAGTCACAGAATTTGCATGCCCATCTTAGTGTTTACAGTTAATATATATGCACACACCACATACACACATAAACTGTATATGTATAATATCCGACTTGCATGTGAACAAAAAATTCAAGTAAAACTTTACATATGCACACGTATCAAAGCTGCACATGCAGTGTGTACATATGTACTACCTGCCTATTTCTACCGCTACTCTTATGTATATATTTGTTATGTATGGGATTGTAAACTAACGGATCTTCACAGGTTTAACTCCACTGTTTAAAGTTTATATCCCTCGTATGGACGGCACGGTTATGTATGATGTATATATTTCGTTATATACCCTCGATTTCTATATAGATCAGTAGATACATGTACAAAAAATAAAACAGAGATTTTAGGAGCATATTATGAAAGATGACCCTATATTAAGTGTACTTGATTGCAAGTTTAAATTTATTCGTACGTACACGCCCCATTGTCTAATACGTTATTAGACTTCAGCTCGACTTTGCAGGAGGATGATGAATATATCGATATATTATCGGATCTAGTAATGACAGGCCCTACAGCTGTCGGGCAGCAGCAGCGAGACTGCTGATCGCGTCTAGTTCGTGCTGGGGGGTAAGCTTGCTATTTGAGAGGGAGGAGAAGAGAAGTTCTTTGACGTTTGTGTTCCCTTCTCAACGACGGAGCTAACTAAAATTGTGCTGTTTTAACAGTTTGAGTTCCTTTTGACGACGAATTAATCACGAACGGAAACAGCAAATTGTTGACCATTTTGAAAAATTAAGTTAAAGAGATCAGACGAGAAAAGAGGCAAAAGTCCAGCAAAAGACACCGAACTTTTGAGCACTTACTCTATTGGTACTTTTTTGCAGTTATACTCAGTGGGTATGTCTATATATTTGAATGTGTATCTGTCTAGGTCATTATATATATATATATGTATGCGTACTTGATTGCATGCAATATGGCAGTCAGATATTGCTGAAGAAATTCTGTCAACTGAGATACCGACAAAGTTCTTGAAGTATCTCCGCTATTGGACCTTGGGTATACTGGTAGATCGGAACACACAAAGATGCAAAGTCACGTAATCGGCATCTGACAGACGGACTTGACAAGAGAACATCAGGTAAGTGGGTGTTGGTGGTTATTGATGTGATATCAGAGTCACGAACAGTACCGTGTGTGGGTATTTCGTACATCCATTCATGTGCGTAGAGTATGTGTATTTATATCTCATTACATTTCAATGGCAGCTGTGGAAGAAACCAAATCTAGATGCAGCCACAAATAATCACGTCGAGGAACGTGAAACGATGAGAAAAGGGAAAACGTGAAGGAAAGCTAAGGTTAAATCATCGGGAAAAGTTCATGATGAAAATTGGTCGTGGGAAAAACGACGTGCGCGATCGAGGCGGTGGGAAAAATCGTGGTAAAGCCAAGGTGGTGGATGGAGGTATGTAATCAATTGGATCATTATAGTTATACATTTATAGTTAGTATTAATGTTCCATAGCCAAAACATAGGCTATAATAAGGTCTGCAGGCATGTCCGAGATTTGTAACAGTTAAAACGATTAATAATGCTACTTTATCAACAGAAACGATAGAGTTTCACGGAAAGGAGAAGAGCAGGGGAAAAACTGAGCAACATTCTGAAGAATACATCCAAGGTTTATATGGTCGAGAAATGTGGATATCTCCCATTTCATTCGAATGGCGGCGACCGCGGCAAAGAACGAAGCCAGGTTAGCTGATGCACCAGACGAGGCTGTCAGAGCTGCTGAAGATGCTGCTGCAAGATGCCGTTAAAAATGCAGCACTTGAGGTATGTACACACCCACATGCGATTTATATGCCACTTTCTTTGCTAAGCTTACTAGAAATTAGCATTAGTATTGTATTATATCATACTAACCACCAGTTTTCCTTCAGACATGGACGAAAACAAAAAATGAAGAGGAAGTTTCGAAAGCAGCAGAAGCCGCTGCTGCAACAGTCGTAGATGCGCTCTGAGCGTTCTCAGGTTATACACACATTCTTACATGCATACACACGTCTAATTTAATTGTAGTAGTATCAACTAAGGAAGATTAGAAATAACTATAATGATTATATTGAATATTAATATATATGCGGGTATTAGCTCATGTCTTTTCCTTACAGGGCTGAGAATGAGGCTTTATTAGCAAAAGAATACACCGATCAACACTGAGATGCAGGAAGAGGAAGAGCCGGATGAGAATGCATTGGATTCGGGTATTATTTTATTCTTGATATATTGATGTCGTACAGTAATATAGAGCTTTTGTCAAATTAGTTAAACGGTTATATTAAGTTAAGTCTTGTAGTTTTAATATATCACGTTTGCTTTTATGCAGAGGCTCTGGCGTTTCTCAAAGCACAGTTCTGCGTGCAGTGTTTAGAGAAACTTGGAGAATACATAGACCTTTGGGGCTTTTTACAAGAAAAGGAATCGAAGTGTGCTTGACGTTGCTACGAAGGCATTCTCAAGCTAGTGAATCTGTTAAAGACATGGGGATGGTCTCAGATGTCTTAAAGCTGGTACATTATTTATTTACATTGTAACTATCTGTATGCTATAACAATTTGCTATGAACATAATTCTATATTGCTCATTGAAGATATATTAGTTCCTAATCACCGATAGGTGTATGTGTACGTGTTTACCATATCCATATGTACATAAACCTTATATCAAGATTGCGTTGATTAATTGTAAGCTCTAGCGTTTTGTATCCTGTGATCTAACTCTGTATTAAATGCTAGGTGTGTGCTCTTGCTGCTCATCGAAGTTTGCTACGACATTTGTTTGACTCTGGTGGCGTTCGGCAGCTGCTTGACATTCGTGTTCCCCAGACTTTGATTGGGATATCCCTGTGCCTCTTCGAGTTGCTTCCATTCAGGTTTAATATACATATACATTGTTATATGCGACTTTTATATTCTTTGTCCAGAATGTATGTCCCACAATAACAGAAAATGGTATGCCTGTATAAATAGTCTAACTTGATACGTATTTCCATAGTATTTCCGCCTCGGTTTTCTGTATACGTAAGTATCCAGACTAAGAAATAACCTGTACAACTGGGATACTGGTCTGTTGGCTAGTATATATTATATGTATTGTTATAATGAAGTAATGCGTTCTACATGTTGTTTACGAGTAAAGTATTATGCAGGGCTCGATGGAGAGAGTATGTGCAATAACACCACCGGTTGTGCATGATGTTGTTTCGCTAGCATTTCAGTTGCTCGAGTGTTCTCAGGAGACGTCACGTAGGAACGCCGCACTCTTCTTCGGCTCCTCATTTGTGTTGCTCCATTATAGAGGAGTTCGAGGCCCAGGATGGTATCAGAAAACTCCTTAATGTTCTACGTAATATTCTCAGTTTGAGGTATGCGTTATATTCATATATCTACTACCTATCTATCTATATTTATGTATGTATGTATGTATGATTTGTGTATTTATATGTAACATTAACTAACTAAATGTAAAGTTGTAGCCTTAAACTGCTATTTGCAATATTGACAACATATGGCATATTACATGTACGTTTAATGCTATCCATGTGATTTATCTTTTACACATACTACAAGTGCGCTTGCGCCGCGCCGCGCTTTTTTATGTATAGAAGATATAATATGTATGTGTGGCAGGTCTGGTGGGGAAAGAAAACGGAAATTTTAACTGCTCAGACAAACAGATAGCGTTGTACACCTGTGTTGCTTTAAGGCAATACTTTAGGGCCGGCTTTCTGCTCTTAGTCGACTCTTTGAGGCCTCTTAAAGGGCACCGTGGTGCCAATCGCAGCACAGTAATTCCAGAGCTTCTTCCAAGCCCATTGATGTTACTAATGAAGCCGTGGAAAATGGTATGGAGAGAGAGAAGAGAGAGAAGAGAGAGAAGAGAGAGAGAGCGCACACGTGTGTATATTGTGTTTTATCACACGTGAAGATTGCTAAATGAATTATACATTTGCCTCCTATTAGCACGCTCATATACAAACAAATGTATATATATCGTTATGTTATTACAATATAATCTTTTTTCAATATTTTCTTTATGCATTGAATGTATCTGGTCACCCACAGTCGGATATGTGTTAGTACTATACCTGATGCATGCATGTGTATGTCTATGACAGATACTCTCATGCGTATTCCTTTCAATTTCAGTTATTCAGCAAATTTGTCGTGATAAGAAGCTTGGCGCGGCATTCGTGAGGGCAAAATGGCCTGCTATCGACAGTTTTACGAGCAGCCAAGGAGAAGTTTTCCTGCTCGAGCTCACTCAGGTAAATCTCTACACATGAATTCTCTCTCTCTCTCTCTCTCTACACGCACACACATATTTATTTATATATTTGGCTGTTTTACTGTTTGTCGTCTAGCTCGAAGTACTGTCTTCCTTTCTTTTTATTTTTCCTGTGTGTGCGTGTGTGGTATGGTGTGGGTGGACCATGAAGGGAGTTCAAAATGGCAGATGGCACCAGGAGAGAAATATTTGCATGAGATTGCACAGCATACGTTAGCAATTTTGCAAATAGTGACGCTGATGCGACCACAAGGAAAAAGGTTTATACTTGCACGTTGAGTGATGGACGAACTGGAATGTCTGTTATCCTTGATGCTGCTAGCGGTTTGCATTTCCTGAGCCAGAGGTATGTGTAAGACAAATATATAGTGTATATATTTATGTATGCATGTTAAGATGATGGTGTTATACCGTTATTTATACGTACGGTAATGTCTATTGACTGTCTACAAACACAAACTGTCCATGTTCACAGTAATGGACTCACAGACGCAGTAGATACGCGTGTGCATGTATACATGCACTGAGAAACTAATATTATCTCAGGCAATACAAGCAGCTTTACTGGTATTGGTGAATCTCGTGTGTCCACCTCCAGCCTTCTCGAGCCGATCAGGGTCCAATAGTTCTCCAACAGGACTTGTCACACCTACACCGGCTTCATTAACTAACGGACAGACTTCATCAGCAGGTAAACTATTCAAACTTAGTTTTAACAGTATAGACCTTGTGTGGTTAGATTTATGGTTTGATGTGACTATACTATAATAACTTACCTTACGGATACTTTATTATTTTAGGTGATGGAACACCAAGCTCATTCGGTTCGCAATTGGTCGGGGATACCAGAATATCCTTGGGACTGGTGCAGGGCCTGGATTAGCAGCATTTATGGAACAAGGTTATCGGTATGCTCGCGAGTCAGTGCGTTCTAACAATGGAATTAAGGTGTGTGCGCGTCTGGGATGATACTTATCTTTTGCGCTTATATTTTGGTGTTGGTTGTACGTGCGTAAGTGGTGTGACACTTACATTTTGTGCTTGTTAGGTATTGTTAAGCTTGTTGTCTCGCACGGGTTTACCACGGCCTGCTCAAGATTGTATGCGAGCCCTTGCGTGTCGAGTACTACTTGGGCTTGCCAGAGACGAAGCAATTGCTCAGATCCTTACAAAACTACAGGTATGATTTTCAGATATATTACTTATACTCTAGGAATATATAGTATTATATGTAAACATGTTTATGTTGACTTTGTTCTTTATGTGTTTATAATGAGATATATGTATATGATATTTATATAGGTTGGGAAGCTTTTGTCCGAGCTTCTTAGAGATGGATCAGTTCAAGCGAAACGCCAAACAGGAGGGGACCAGGACAGGTGGCAAAGTGAACTAAGTCAGGCTGCACTCGACTTGATAGGGGTGGGCTCTCTCTCTCTCTCTCTCTCACACACACACACACACACACACACCATTTTCTACCGGCACGTTGTAAACTTGCTATTTTGTAATGGCAGATAGTGACCAATGCGGGACGGGCGAATACAGTTGCAAGTGAGGCTGCGGCACCAACTTTACGTAGAATTGAGAGAGCTGGCATTGCCGCTGCTACACCTATAAACTACCATTCCAGGTACTGTGATTATATTCCTTCTATATGTATCTTTTATACATAGTAGGATATATTTATAAAATCGTGTACAGGGAGCTTTACAGTTGATACATGAGCACTTACTGGCATCTGGATTGACCACAACTGCGTCCACATTATTAAAGGAAGCACAGTTAGTGCCTCTAAACTCCTTGTTACGGTTGCTTCGCTTCATAATGGATCTACGGCTCAGGAGCCTCAACCAGACTACAAAAAGGATATGCACTGGCCGAGTGGACGTATTAAACACGTTAATGACGACGATAAACACGCTTTTGAAGGTTCTGCACGTAAAAAGCCACTCTCTCGATCACTAGTCACTCCTCGCAAGCCCCAAAACCTCAAGGTACTTAATATTATTGATTTGTATGCATGAATCACAACATCTTCGATTTATAAATTTGTAATATTTATATGACGTGCATTATTTATCACATCGCAGCAGGTCCAAGCAGACTAGTACAATGGAAGAGAAAACACCGAGGAACGGTCCCCGCAAAACGAAAGCCGGAAGTCTTATTACCAGCTTCACCGAATAAGCGACAGAGCACCTCAAACGGAACATTCCATTTTAACGGAATAGCTCCGCGTGGCAAAAGCAACACTAACGGTGAGCCGCCTTTAACTCAGGCACCGTCAACACCTGGACACCAGGACACGGGAAGCAAGACGTGGAGGTCCCTACGAGCATTTGTCAAGGTAAATAATCATATATTCATGTATAGCGAGGTTCTATGTATACTGCTTTAGTTATACCTTTACATTTATATTGCTAATTAAGACTGTTAGTTTCATCATCACTGGTGTATATTTATGCCATATATATTAATGCTAATACTCGTGCGATGCAGCTATGCAATTCTGGGCATGTTTCACACCAAAGCTTATTAGTGGAACCTATAGCGGAGCGTGCAACACTGGACAGTTTAGTTGTACAGTATCTAAAGCATCAGCACAGGCAATGTCCGGCTCCTATAACTACACTCCCACCACTCTCCCTGCTTCATCCTCATCTATGCCCCGAGCCCAGCCGTGCATTAGACGCTCCGTATAATACTTGTAAGAGACTTGGTGCCCGACAGATCAATCCACCGTACGGTGGTATGCACGGAAGACGGCACAACAGGTACAGATATGTGTTTGTTCGGTGTCTATAACTCCACTATTCGTACAATACATCATACAACTGTGTGGTTTTACTTATTTATGTTAATGGATATGGAAGTGTTTGATTATTTTGCCCGAGTTTCTATATAAGTCGATGTCTATAAAATATACGGCTTATTTGTTATTTCCAGCTTGGTACTCAGCATGTATACCTGTATATACCGTAATGTATTACATATGCATGTATATACCATAATATATACATGTTAAATAGCAGTAGTTACTGACGTGGCGTTTTCCTTCGTTAGGCACTTCATATACAGCAGGTTTAAGCAAGTACGAATAAGCAGAGACGAAGAGAATGGTCTGCTGACGTGTGCAACTTTCATTGGTCAAACCCCAGTTCTTGCAGCTGGTTGTCACGTGGGTTACATTCGTCTGTTTGATACGGCTACGGGAAATCTCATGGACGCACAGAACTGCCATGGGGTACATATTTCAGACTTACAAGCCTCTCCCTACGCAGTGTCTGGTGAAGGTATACTGTTATACATTATATAGATAGATAGATAGATAGATATAGATATATAACACATACCGACATACACATACTATTTAAAATGCTATAATATATATATCTGCTTTGTCTGGTCATGCTTCTATCTAGATACGTATACTATAAAGATTATTTAATTCGCTGTAGACTTGTAGGATCAGAAGGCAGTGACACATATACACACCCCCATGTATGTACGTCTTGCAGGCATTCTATATTATATAATATTCTAATGTATTTTGTTTGCTTAATCGATTATATATATTGGTGACATTTAATTTGAAAACGTATACTCATGGCTAACTACTTGACGTTTGTTTCTGGTTTTCCAGGGCATTTGCTGCTTTCATCCTCGAACTACGACGTTAAGCTATGGAACTCGGGCTCCTTAGCTTCTGGTTGTATTCAGACCTTCGATAGTGTTAGGGGAGCCGCGTTCAACCGTGCAGGTAGGCATATGCTTATGTTATGCATCTTGTCAAATTTAACATAAAAAATGTTCACATGCGTCTATTGTATACATAAGTGTTTATGCATAATATCAATATATGTGTGTGTGTGTGTGTGTTGTGTGTGTGTGTGTGTGTGTGTGTGTGTGTGTGTGTGTGTATGTACACACACAGAGATACATACATACATACATATGTGTGTGTGTGTGTGGTGATATATATGGGAAAGAGTCTCCTATCTATATATTTATAAATACATATCTACACATGTACGCAAACATTTTTTATTGAAAAAATTGACATAATAAATATATACATTATATGTTTATTTATACATTTGTGTTTTTCCAGGTACGTTGATAGGTGCGTACAACATGGAACCGCAGCCGGAAGTTTTGCTGTACGATGTGAACACATACCAGTTATATGTCACGCTCACGGATAGCTCCTATGGACTGTCTCGCAGTCACCCTCCGTCGATGGTACACTTTAGTCCATCCGATATTCTCGTTCTATGGAGTGGTGTCCTATGGGATCATCGTGTTCCGACTGCCGTCCACAGGTTTGATCAATTCACGGATTACGGTGGCGGTGGTTTCCATCCAGATGGAAATGAGGTATTCTCTCTCTCTCACACACACACATACTAGTTGTTATATTGTTTATGGTTTAAGATTAGCATATGGATGTGTTTATATATGTAGTTCTATACAACATTTAACATGTACACGCACGTTCACTCTTATGATTTTGTACGTGTGTTCATGGTTGTATGTAACATATGTATAGTGTGTTTGCTACATATACTTACTGGCGTGCAATGTTATGGTGTGTACAGGTGATCATAAACTCGGAAGTGTGGGACTTGAGAACATATAAGTTGTTACGAAGTGTGCCATCGCTAGATAACACGGACATAACCTTCAACTCAAGTGGCGATGTAATATACTCGATCCTCCGTAGAAGCCAGGATGACACTAACTTTAACCAGCTCCTAGGCGGCAAGAGAGCCCGGCACCCCCTCTTCTCCGCATTCCGTACCATGGATGCGGTTGACTATTCGGACATTGCTACGGTCCAGGTTGATCGGTGCGTGCTAGACATTGCAGTAGACTATTCCGACTCCACGGTCGGTGTTGTTGCCCTTGATAATAACCAGGTACGTATTGTTTTTGTATTTGTATTATATATATATATATATGAACATAAAACCTCTATATATGCACATAAAACCTATGCTATTTATGAGTACACTGTTTTAGACATGCTTGTCCTTTATGTTCTTACGCCTAGATACTCGTAAAATATTGTTAGTAAATAGATTCAGACAGATGCAAACATGCATGTGTGGTATATGCATAGTACACGTACGTGTATGTATGTGTGTGTGTATACACATGCACCGAGACCACAGAAACTTAGTTACAATACGTTTTTGTGATGTGAGTGCATGCGAGTGTGTATGTGTGTGTGAGAGAGAGAGAATGTTACACTAATGTGTGTAATCAAAATGAACAGGCAGGGGATTCTTATGTGAAGTATTATGAAGTGGGGCGAAGGAAGCCAACGGACGACGACTCGGACCCGGACGACGGAGTGGACACGGACGAAGAGAGTGACGGGGAGGATGACGAGGATGACTTGGGAGCAGCTGTTTTGCGTGGTGACAGGAGTTCGTCGGACAGCAGTGATGACGACCACGACAACCTAAGCGATGCAAGTGACAGTGCGTTGGCTGGCGGGGGCATTCTGGAGTTTATAGACGACATGGAGGACGACAGGAGTGAGTATGACAGCGACGAGTCGTATGGGGAAGACGGAATAAATGGGATCATACATGGGTTTTTGTAAAAATTAGAGGCAGGTTTTTTCTTCTAAAGAGTGTCAAAAACTCGAGAGAATAAAACGTATGATGTATATATAGATATCTGACTGCGATAAAATTAAATAACATCTCATACATTTTAGGAATGTGTATACTTAACGTTTCAAATGTGACCTATTTTGTGGTAGGCTTTGTATGTGTACGTACATATATACAATTAAAAATAAACATTATATTCTTTCTCACCACACGTGTCCCCTCATACACAGGGTATCATTTTACTGTCGCAATTAATTAACACCATCCTCGCAAACATTAGTATTTCATAAATTTTAAACATTAGCTTAAATTATCTGTTCTTATATATATATATATATATATGACACTTTCACGCATACAAAACGAGTAAAGTAGGTGGTAAGTATGCACAACACTGTTAAGTGATTCCTACTGCAGACTGGATTATGGACTAGTTAGCATGGTGATGTAAAAGCAATCAGTGCTCTATATATAGAGAGAATCCAGTCGTATATATACACATATTAATTAGTATGGTTAAGCATAACAAATGAATTTTCGCCAGAACATTCGACAATGACAACAATTAAACACACGGACCTGCTGCTGGCTACCAAACAGGAGAAGGTTGCTGTTTCTCTCATTTATGATGTAGCATTCAATCTATCTGCAAAAATGAAAACAACCAAGTCAACATACATTCCAAATTACATGTAATTATTAATAACTACCTCATACACACAGAGAACAAACATACGCGCACGCACACACATGTACACAGACACACGCAAACACATTACTTGTATATAATAAACAACAAACAAACATACAAGCATACCTGAAAACAAAAGGCTCACGACAAAATGACCAGACAGCCCAGGTGTCTGCAACAAAACATTAAAAATAACAAAGAAACAGATATCTACAAACAAAAAAACAGATACATATCCCTTTGTTATTAGAAAATAAATCTTCGTTTTTCTAAGTAGACTATATGTACACCGGAGCTCTGTTTCAAGCTGGAAAACTTTTTTCTGACACTCGTGGATGAACCGTTTGCATCCGTTAAACCTTCGTCAAATCGATCTAAAAAAAAAGAATGAATTTGGCGTGGACATACTGCAAAAAACAGTAATACTTCTTAGTTAAGTATCATTCGCTAGAGACTTGCCGCATAGATGCAGCACATACATATCATCAGATACATACATACATACATATATATATATATATATATATATATATATATATATATATATATATATATATATATATATATGCATATGCTAGATACCTTCACTCGTTGATGTTGCATTGAACCAGGAAAGGGTGGTCAAACTTAACATGCCTGCTCCAGTAATGCTTGTACTTAACCATGCCGATTTCCAACCAAGGCTTCATGTTCCCATTGTAGTGTATTACTGCCGCACTGTGGATGTCCTTTGTCTTCACTTCCGCGTTGTACCCTAGGCCCAAAACGTGCCAGTGCTTGTTCAATGAGTACGTGAGGTTGTAGAATGTGATCAAGCCTGGTGGTAGAGTCCCCAATTTCCACAGTGTCCTGTCTTCGTTCTGTACATATATACCATTTCGTCATAAAAGGGAAGAATGAAGTGTACTTGTGATACGTACCATGTTTTGCCATTTGTGGTAGATGCCGGTGATGTCCTTCGCCTTCCATTGCTGGAGGTCAAAGATATTCATTCCGTAAGCCCAACCACAGGCATTAGGATCGAAGTTCTTCGATATGTGCGGGTTGGAGAAGTTGAGGTACTTATCAAACCGGTGAAAGCTAGCTCCACAAGTTTCCACCGCCCCATTCACGTTCCCACGAAGATTGATCGACCAGAGAGGTGTCAAATCCTTCTGCACCACAATATCGTCGTCCAGAAACAGTACTTTATCCAGCTTCGGGTATATCTCCGGAAGATAGAATCTCAAGTGGTTGAGCATCGATAAGTACTTCGGATTCCTGTACTTCAAACCGGTCGAAACAGCAGGATTGTTCGCCCGGAAGTAGTACTCTTTCATGGTCACGGACTCCAGCTGACGAAGGACTGGACAGTATGAAGAATTCAGCCACTTGAAATTGTCCACGCTCTGCACCTCTATAGTTGCAGTGCTTGGTGGGTTTTCCAAGAACCACATCTTCATCGCACCGTAGTTGAGGTTATCCGTAACCACGTGAAACACGTGCTTCTCGGGCTCCTGCAAGTACTCGCCCATAAATCATATGCATCATGTGTCAATATACGAATAAACAGACATATGATGTTCACAAACAGATATACGTACGTTGTATAGAATATGGGAATGCATACATATGTATGCAACAAACAGATATACGTACATTGTATAGAATATGGGAATGTATGGTATATATGCATACCCTGGCATGGGAGATGGTAGAATTGACGACAACGGATGCAGCCAATACATTATCCGAGAACAAGGCATAATGGTAAAGGCTGTTGTCTTCCAGATTGTTCTGGCGTGGCAGCTCTCGCTTCTCAGGAGGTAGAGAGTAATATTCAACAGTCAATCGCATAGACAGGCAGTGGAGACCTTTGGGAACCGTCTTTGCGGCAAGCTGACTGAGAAAGACGCTCTGTTTCTTCAGCATCCGTGCCTCTTGCTCCGAAGCATACAGCATAGCTCTGAGCTTCTTAACAATCGCTTGACAGTCATAATACTGGTTCTTTGCATCATCCAGTGCAACTGCCATCCTCCGGGATTTTGATTCAGCACTACAAAATCGTAATTGATGAATGGCATAATGTTATAATATACTAATTACCTGGTGGGTAGCTCGGAGTCAGTCTCCGCGTCACTCAGCAGCTCTTGGATTTCTTTGGTTTGGGACTTCAACTGTTGCAACAGTGGGATATTATTTTGTGCTTGGGCAAGCGAAGTGTAAACCTTGCCCATGATGAGCTGGTCCCGTAATCGACGAATCATAGCATCCTGCGTGCTACCTTTCTTTTGCGTCCTCCGACTGGGACTAGCACTCTTCCGGCTGTCATTGGATTCCTTAGCTGGTTCCGAGTTGTCATTGTCCTACAAGTAAAATTTACTCATCCGGATAAAATAAAGAAGAAAACAGACCATACCTTGTGTTGGGGTCCATCTGGCTGCCCACCAACAACGGAACTCTCTGCATATGGGCAAAACTTAGCATACTGTTACGCCACTTAGTATAACAAACTTACCGGAATTATCTCCGATCGCTGCTCCCGAACTCACAAGTGGGTGCTCAGAACCTGGCTGCTGTTCATCCTCCGTTTTTTGCACCAATACGACATTATCTTCCTGAAAAAGATCTTGGAAATGTCAATAGGAGAAATGGGTTCTAAGGCGGTCATACCTTATAAGCTCCTACATTCGTTCTACTAACATCGACTGTTTCTTCTCGGACCAATAAGGACGATAAATCCTGGCCAACAATGTTCAAATTCAATTGCTCGGTACTCTCAACCGGCTTTGTAGAAACAGCAACCTGCAAAGCGCGTGAAGTTATGGGTGCGAATGAAACCAAAACTTGGGCGTACCTGCGTCGGAAAGACCTCCTTTAATTTTCTAGCGTTGTCCGGATGACCCTACAGAGAAGAAAACGTGAGCAAAGGGATACACACGCAGCACATTCACTCACAATAGTAGATGATGGAAGGAATTCCTCGTGACCTGCACCACGAAATGTGTGAAAAAGATTTCGATTAGAGGAGGCTTTTCCACTCACCGAATGTAGATGAAAAGCTCCCCGCTCTCGCGGCCATCAAGGCGATTGGAAAAACCATGGACATGATGAGGGAAAAAACGACCGATTTGCGACAGCCGGAATTCTTGATTTTGTTCTGCTGCATAGCTGCCGCTTTCTTGAATGCCATTCAGAATAGCTTCCGAGGCAAGGAGAAACCACAATCGGTGTCTTCTCAAGAAGGAGTTGATCTGAGAGAGCTCCGCATTGGGAAACCGAAATCGGACACGGATTTTCTCAAGAAGAAGCCGATCTTAACACGTTCCACATTGAATCGGTTCTCAAGGAGCCGATCTGAACACCTTCCGCATTGAAAAAATGAAGAAAAGCCGGACTTTTGGCTTATCTGAGGACGAAATCCTGCTAAATGCACATCAATCTGCTGCTAGGAAGACGATCTAGCGCGCAATCCTGGGACTTGTGTGCTATACCGGTGCAGCGGAACGTCTCCGCTGCGAGTTTAGATCCAAGCCCTAGCTCTGTTCTTCTTAATCGCAAAAAGAAAAAAAAAACGATACCTTACAGATGCTACACCCACCATGTAAACGACAAGCTACCTTGTACAGGGACGTCGCCACGCCCGTCAGGCCGTCAATAAATACGTGGCGCTCCCGGACTCGTCTATGTTTCAACCGCGTAGCAAAGCGTATTTTTAGACGCGCGGTGGAATCGTGCGGTTATTTTTCGTGGCTCGGTTACTTTTCACCCACGACGGTCAAAAGAATATTTTTAGCTTTACAATTTTATCCCACGGGGAAAAAAAAACTCTTTTGAGTTTTCTACATGTGATCTCCTCAACGGATATCTTGTTGTTTTGTCTCTTAAACTTCAATGACACTCATCAAACTTACACCTACAATCCCAATTCTCTCTCATTATTCCCACCATCCATACACTCGTTCTAATGATAATATATACACCAAGTCTCCGTATATGCATACGGCACCGTAGTATACTTATATAAAAGCGTATAAATACAAATTTACAGGCTATATATAACTTATTATAGATTATTCTTTATTCTCACGAGATATACACCACTGCGTACTTATATACATGTACACACGTATGCGTGTCCCGTGTGTGCGTGTCAAAGAAAGCAATAGCATTCTTAAGGGTGACGTGCATCTATGTGCAAACATATAAAGTTGTTATCAATATATTATTAACTTTAAGTTAACTTTTAACTATTATATATACATGAGGGTCCACGAGTGTATAAATATATATAAGTTGCGATGTGCCAAGTCTATATATTGGCCGGAAAGCAATATAGTATGGAGTAGGCAGAGGCGAGGTTGTGCTGCGTGTACAAACCTTGCTTCAAAGGCCAAAGAGATTAAAAAAGAAAAATGAAGACGTGATCACATCTTCAATATATGACGGAAGGAATCTATACAGGTCTCTTTTTTGTATTTCATATTACCGTGCTTATTCAGGAGAACGTGTAGTTTCACATCAGTATGCGAATAAGACCAAGCCCGACCGCGGTGACAGAAACAATACATCCTGCACATATGTATATTTTTTTTATATGCATACGTACACACACACACACACACACATATATATAACATTAAAATATAAACTCGCACTTACCGATACAGTATTTGATTACGTCGTATTTGGCAGCTTCCAACTGTGTCTTGAGTGCGTGAATCTCCTGTAAACAAATGAAGAAAATTAATTTTATTCAAAACAGAGGAACATCTCTCTGCGTGAACAAAAAACACACTTACTCTGTCAAGCTTATTTGTCAATTCCGCTGTTTGTGTGCTTTGTGAAGCTAATTCGTCTCTAATTCGCCTGCATTTATTTGTAAGTGTCGGTGTGTACATATATACATAATGATATTAAATGATTATATAGAGTATACTGAGTTTGACTTTACCCCCTCTCAAGGTTCAAGTCGAGGCGCTGACCAGCTGTGACCTTGTCAATTTCATATCTGTACAACAAATGTAAACAAACACGTCAATAACAAATATATAACTAAATAATGGCAATGACAGTAACACCAAGAGGTAAATATACACACGTACTTTAGTTCACTTCTCAATTTATCAAGGTCCGTCCGTAGACGCTCCATCTCCCGCTGTGAGGTTGATACGTGATGCTCCTGAAAACAACGATGAATGTATGTAGGTACACGCACACGCACACGCACACGCACACGCACACGCACACACACACACACACACACACACTACATCTGTTTAACATTATCATATTTGTTTAGTACTGACCTGCTGGCTCACTATTTCTGTCCTCAACTTGGAAAGGACTGCTTCTTGCATCAACTCTCTCTGGAAACCAGAAACGAAAGAACGTATATGCATGCAATTTGTATATATGTCCACATTCATATATATATATATATATAGAGAGAGAGAGAGAGAGAGAGAGAGAGAGATGTATATACATATATAGATATATCAATAGGAACACTTACTCGTTGCATTTCTTGGCGAGAAACAAAAGTGTGGGAGACGGTCTCAAGGCTGTCGTTCAACACTTCGGTGATAACGGCAGTTATGGCTTCTGCTTGCATTGCAGTTAAACCCTCTTTCTCGAGCTTTCTTACCTGTCAGAAATTAACGTTAAGTGTTACCAATAATATGCACACATACATGAACTATATGTACGTATGCATGTAAAAAATATGTTGGGAGCAGCTCTATCTAGTTATAAGAGAGATACAGAGCTTGAATGTGTGCACACCTTCTGCGGGCATATGGCTCTGTGTGTGGGTGTGCGCAAGTATGAATATATGCCTCAAGGATTCTTCACGGCGATACATTATATTATATGATACAAACGTGGTGGATATATATACGCCTAATTTGAAGTCACCATTGAACCAGTTAGATACATATAGTTTATACAAAAATGCATAAACTAATGAAGTCACCGACATACCAGTTTCAAAGTGTCGACAAGGAAAGCCCTCCGTCCATTACTGAGCTCGATTGGCTCACCGACAAATCTCTCATTGGAGGGTTGAATAACAAGCTGCGTAGGTTGCTGGTGAGTGTTAGCCTTCAATTGCCCTGCGGAGGATTGATTCGAAAACCATCTGGCATCCCTCCATGTCATATCCGACGCCGAAATGAGACTGTATGCTGCCTGTTTGAAGACCCTGGATCGCGTTGCCGCTAAGGCCATTCCCGGATTTCTCTATGTATTCTAGCTATGGAGATCGCTACCGAGCTACTCAATTGCTACTGGCTAAGTGAGCTACCCAATACCTGCTATGGATCGACAATCTCCTGAGCGCTATCTCCATCCAGCCCCAATTTCGGATCCAGACCCTAGAACACGAAAGCCCTAATAAGCTTTATGTACCTCACAAGCAACCACTGACCTTCCACTGGAGTAAGCTAGCAGGGCTCGTCACGTTTCGAACCGGTAACCTCGTACATTCTATTATAAAAATTAAAGGGGATAATTAAGGGTGACAGGTTAAGCTAGGGCTGACGTGGCGGCACAGGTCGTTGGAGGAGTAAGAAAACAGATCGTTTCTAGGGTTGGAGGAAATGGCAGGGGGCAGGAAGAAAGACAGTGATGCGGCACACAGGGAGATGTTTGCACAGGAATCGAGGCAGGTTCTTCACCAGGAAGGCGGAGTCACATTGAAGAAGCACAGCAGATTGATGACATCCCTTGCTGGTCTCTTTGTTGTCACCGGCATCATTACGTTTGCGTATTATCAAACTGTCGCCCCCAACGAGGAGAAAACCGTCAAGAAGAAGCATTGACACTAGCAGCTCGGGTATGCATTTTCCTCATAATGTTTATTCACGAAGAGATAGTTAAACACGATACATATAAAACGCAAGTCTGCGTTCTATCTTCATATACTAGCAATCTAAATTTCATTCTAATGTGGATTATAAACCTTCTACACACGCACGCACACACACACACACACATGCATACATATATACAAAATATATGAATTTGTTTCAAGTGTGTAATCCCATACATAACAACACACACACATGTATATATATATATATATATATATAGAGAGAGAGAGAGAGAGAGAGAGAGAGAGAGAGAGAGAGTCCCACACACACACAGATATATATATAATATGTGTGTGTGTGTGTGTGTGTGTGTGCCATGAGGTGCACTGCAAATGTAAGCTACATCACCATTCTCTCTCACACGCACGCACGCACACGCACACACATATTTTAAGACTTGGCTAATATGCAGCTGTGGTCGATGTAAGAATCCACTAGATCTGGCAGTCAAGAGAAAAAAGACTACAGCATTTGTTGTGTGTTGAATTGTTTCCATTTGGAAGCTTCTCTTTTACGATTCTTAGTAGATGATTTACTATCTATATTAATTTGAATTTATAGAAATATTAGTTTAAACAAAAATATGTGTAAACAATAATTAATCTTATAATTTTTAAAAGCACAAAGTCATAATTTAATAAAATTATTGTGATTGGTTTAAGGATTTTTGAAAATGTCTGGATAATAACCATTAGGGTTGAGGGTTTTAGAGATATTTTGGTGGATTGACCGTCGGATTGGCGGTATCATTCGTAATCACCGTTTATCTGGTAACCCATTCCGGAAGGCTCTAGAAGAAAGAGAGTTCGGCGCTATCCCTCCAAGGTACCTGCAGAGTTCTAGCGATGGCGGGCGCATTCGCAGGCGCCGCATTGTGCGGAAGGGGAGTCTTGCTTGCAAATGGAGGCGCTGCGGCGGCCGCTCGAGCAGGCGCTCACAAGGGTTCGATCCTGATAGGGTTCAAGGGGAGTGCCAGATTCTACTCCAGGTTAGCTCCCAGGTTGCTCCTAGCAGGCGGATTAGGCTGCAATGATTTGTTGCACCGGAGAGTAGTCGGAAATGTCAGGAAGATCAATCCTAGGACGCTTGCCACTGCCGCTACTCAACAAGAAACTGCTCCGCCTGCTGATGTTCAATATGTTGATCACCGGGTGCCCATTACTGTCATTACTGGATTTCTGGGCTCTGGAAAGGTACATTATATGTGCATTATACACGTATGCTATAAATGTATATATACAAAGTGTGTTTGTTTTTGGGGAATTAATGTTTAATCCTTTCGCAGACAACGCTTTTGAACTACGTACTAACTGGGAATCACGGCAAGCGGATTGCTGTCATTGAAAACGAGGTTAGTATTCATTAATATTAAACTAGATGGAATTTTAGTTTTACGACTGTATACTGTGTTATTATTGAAATGCATTGTAACGTGGATATATAATGTCATTGCTTGACGGATTTGTATTTGAATGGCTACAATTGCATGTATATAGTTGTATAATGTAATGGTTAAATTGTTCTTTTATGTGCAGTATGGAGAGGTTGGTATTGATGATAGTCTGGTCGTTGGTAAAAAAAACAGGCACAGAAGATATAATGATGCTAAACAATGGTTGTCTCTGCTGCACTGTAAGGGGAGACCTCGTGAAAATGCTCAAGGACCTCTTTCTCACGAAGAAAGGCCTGTATGATCACGTCCTCATCGAAACCACTGGTGCGTGCGTGCGTGTTCAAAGAAGCGATAATGGTTTATTGTTTCTTATCAGGTCTTGCGAACCCTGCCCCATCATACAGACTTTTTATGCTGAAGAGAGAGTAGCACATCACTATCGGCTGGATGGTGTTGTAACCATGGTGGATGCAAAGCATGCTCCTATGCATCTGGACGAGAAAAAGGAAGATGGTATTGTTAATGAGGCCGTAGAGCAGATTGCATATGCTGACCGTGTAATTCTCAACAAGGTAAGTCAGTATTATATAGTGTATGTTTAATATGCTTTGTGGAACTTTACTCTCTCAGGTGGATTTGGTAGATGAGAAGGCCATCGAAGCTCTTGCCCAAAGAATTAAGGTAAATTATTATCTGCCATTTTATTTCTTATTTCTAACTTCCAATTATTACTTATCAGCGTATCAATGTGATGGCACAAGTTAAACCAACACAGTACGGTAAAGTCGACATGGATTATGTCCTTGGAGTTGGCGGCTTCGAGCTTGAGAAGTAAGACACAGATATATGAATACATCATATCCAACTCATACATATACAAAATGTTTTATACCATTCCACTTCTTTTTATAGGGTAGCAGGGCTGGAATTGGAGATTGAAAAGGAGAAAGAAAAAGTAAAGACTGCACATGCTGATGATGAACACAAGCATGAACACGGTAAGCCTGGTTATTGATGTTAAAGAGTACATAAATACATACTAAGTAACATACATAATTATATAGTTAGTTTCATTTCTCAATGCAATTCGCTAGACTACAACACAATACTTAAACGCGAAGTGTTATGGTACTACTATTTGTATTATATATACTAAAACGGAATAAAAATTCTGAACAATGATATTTAAATTCTGCATAGTATTATTGATGAGGACAGTGTGACTAGTGTAAGTATATATATTGTGTATGTATGTGATTTTAAGCGCCATATATATACATATACGTATGCACATATTGTGTACTATATGTGTTTACACGTTTGTACTGTATACATAATGCGGTTGTTAATTTCAGAACACGAGCACAAGCATGATCATGAGCACAAGCATGACCATCATCACCACGAGCATGACCATCATCATGACCCTGGTGTTTCTTCTGTTAGCATCATGTGTGAGGGAAATCTGGATTTAGCAAAGGTAAATCATATTGTCCTATGGATATGGAGTTAAAGTTAATATATTAGTGTTAATGACGCACTAGACTTCATAATGATAGTGAATATCTATTTGGTACAGGCTGACAACTGGCTTGCGGACTTATTGCAAGATCGCAGTGACGATTTGTACAGAATGAAAGGCATCCTGTCTATTGAAGATTGCAACGAGCGATTTGTTTTCCAGGTATATAACTGTAATATAGTTGCAGATATCATATAATTTTATACATAGGCTTATAATTTCAATCAACATATATGTATATCACGCACACACACGTGTCTATGCAGGGTGTGCATGCGGTGTACGAGGGAACCATGGACAGGGAATGGGGTCCAGACGAGAAACGGGTGAACAAGCTGGTATTTATTGGGAAGAACCTGAATGAATCCGAGCTAAAGAAGGGATTCATGGATTGCTTGGTCAAGAATTAACTCATAATATAGGTGAGTAATCAAGGAGTTTATGTTTTTCAGAACTGTAATCTAATTGCCTCTCTGTTGTTGCAGGTTAGATATATGGTCGAGGTGTTCGCTGGATTGGCGGACTATTTTGTTTGCATTGTGTCAATTCAAGCCCGGTTGTCTTTAAGTAAGTGAACTACACGCACGCAGTTATCAGCAAGTATCTGTTGCACTAATCCTCCTTATCCCCATTGATTAACTAAACCAGTTCTCGTCTTTTCCCAGTCACCTACTTTTTTAAACAATTATTAATATAATTCTATATCTTTATAATAATGTGTTTAGCTGTTAAAGTCTGATACGTTTACTTGTAGTTATGTACGCCTTTAGTGTTTAACAGTAGCTATTTTGTTGACTTACTTGACTTCCTGATAATAATTTTTGAATTCTACTTTCTCGTGTGTAAATGTGCACTTTTGAAATGCGAAATAAAATTGAATTCAGGAATGTATATATTATATTAGCCCAAATTGAGTGAGTTGGTTAATAAAATATTATAGGTTAATAATATATGGCATTTTAGTTGAACACTTGGACTTCACATCATCTCCTTTTTCCGGAATATCTCTTTCTTTTTAAGAAGGATAAAAGATTGTTAGGGTTTTTTGTTGGGTTCTTTGGTAGATGGTGGGGATACGAAATAACATCAGGAGGCATGAGAGAGATTGTTTTTTTGACTTTGTTACATGAAACAGTTTAAGTGTTACACATGTATAATTTTTTGAGGACTGAGTTGAATTTTATATCGAACTTCATGAACTTGTGGCCTTATGGTCCCTTTGAGCAAGGAGACCTTTGAATGTATTGTAAATTTGAGATATCCAATCAATACTAGTTCATTCACTTCGTATTTCACAAGTGAATGATGATGAGGGTTGTAATACTATTATTGTCTCACTTGTTTGAAAATCTTATTAATGACTTGTCATTTATGCATTTACACATGGGACACTCATACTCTCCTACATCAACACACCCAAAACCAATGTCATTAAGATGAAGGGACAATTATAATCAGGGTACGCCAAAATTAAAGGAGTCATCAACAATTTCTTAAGATCTACAAATGCCCTCTCACAATCCTTATACCAAACAAGAAATGAAATTGATGACTTCAACAACGTCTATAATGATGTAGTATAATAAAGATAATCAACAAAATGGCCAAGATATTATAACTTATTAAAAAAACATTGCACATCATTCACACACTTTTGGTAAGGAACTTTAGAATTGCGACAAGTTTTGTTAGGATCAACTTGCAAACCTTTATGAAAATACAATAGCCAAGATAAGTGATGTTCTTAAATTCAAACACATGCACTTAGATTGCTTCAACTTTAAACCAACCTCTCATAGTTGATCCAGAATTTTACATACATAAAAGACATGCTCCTCTCACATCCCCTTCGCATGAATCAAAACATCATCGATGAAGTCAGCAATCACCTCTGACATATTATAAAAAACTTCATTCATCATACATTAGAAAGTCGCAAGAACATTGTTCAAACTGAAAGGTATCACTAAGAACTCGTATAAGCTAAATGGTGTTTGAAGAGCAGTCTTGGGAATGTCTATATTAGCTATTGAAACCTATTAATACCTAGAGGCGAGATCTAGCTTGGTGAACCAACGACTTCTCCTTAGTCGATTTAGAAAATTTGCAGTATAGGGAAATGGGTAGACATTTGGAACAATTACATCATTCAATGGATGATAGTCAGTGCAAAACTAAATGCTCCCATTCAACTTCGTCATAAAATGAAGTTCACACACTTAAGGACTTCGAGACTTTTAAATAACATCCTTCTCCAGCATCTTCTTAACATTTTCCCGCAAGATTTGATCTCTCCTTCGACAACCGACATCGAACATGCACCTTGATCGACCTAGCATCTTAGTTGAAAATAAAAGGACATTGTTAAACAGGAAAAGGGCTCTCTGCCTCACCTTTTCCTATTTAACCTGTTTCCTTCACGCAGACAGGAAACCTTTCATACAACGTACAGGAAAGGCTACACCCTTTCCTTCTCAACTCTCAATATATCTGTATATATTTATATATATATATCAGACTTCTCCCAGTGCCACTATGACTGGTCTCCAAAGTCAAGGGCAAGAACGGATTTTGGCTATTGCCTTGTTAGATCCATTCATTGAGAGTACATAAACACACACACAAGATTCTCTAATATGCACCTTTCATTACTAACATGAACACAAAAGACAAAGTGTAGAGAACCTTTATCTCCTGCTAAAACTTCAAATGGAGACCCTTCCTTCGTTGACCTAACTTCCTTAACTACCCTTCCTCTCGCCACGTCATCCTTTACCTTTTCCTTTTCCTTCACCTTTTCCTTTTCCTCTCGGTAAGGATTTTCCTCCTTCACAGCCTTTCCTTCCTTTTCCTTACGCACCTTTTCCTCTCGGTAAGGATTTTCCTCCTTCACAGCCTTTCCTTCTTTTTCCTTACGCACCTTTTCCTCTCGGTAAGGATTTTCCTCCTTCACAGCCTTTCTTTCCTTTCCTTACGCACCTTTTCCTCTCGGTAAGGATTTTCCTCCATCACAGCCTTTCTTTCCTCTTCCTTACGCACCTTTTCCTCTCGGTAAGGATTTTCCTCCATGCTTACACGGACCTTCCTACCCTTATTCTCTCTACAGTAGGATGTCCTATGCTCTAATATTTTACCTTTAACACTGCCCCCTCCTTATTTATTGCTGTGTCCTCACGGCAACTATCCTATTCCTTCCTTTGGATGTTGATCTTCATGGTACTGTGGATTCTCTCCTTTATACTTCCAAAAGTTGTTCTTCACTTTCCTAAGTTCTTGGTTGGAAGTTGATACCTTAAGTTGTAGCACTTGCTTTCCTGCATCTTGTTCCTTAGGATCAGGATTTGCTTTCTTTCCTGTTCCTGAATATTTTTCCTTCTTGTTCCTTTTCTGTGTTTATATTCACTTGCTTTAAAGGATCTGTGGTATACACATATGTATACTCTGAAGGTTGTTCCTGCAAATCAATCTTATACAGGATTGCCTTATAAAACTTTTCCTGTAATCAGGTCTGTCGTTTTCCTTCTGCTGAACAGTTTTCTTTCCTTTCAGCACTACGTGAAGGTCAATATATGTTAAGACCTTTAAATAGGATATGCTTTCAGGATTTCTACTTCTTCCTGATCATCTAGCCATTAAACCAATCATATCCTTAAAACAAGAGGTCGGATTTCCTTTTTAACATACCTTTTAGTATGATTATAGATCATTGTTTTCCTTCTCCTTCTTCTACCATCATCTTTCCTGTTTTCCATTCTGAATAACCTTATCAGACTTAATCCATAGTTTGGCTAAAACATAGTATAAACAGTATTCTTTTCTTCTTTTTGTAGGATAAGCAAGGATATCCTATATTCAAATCCTTTTACTGTGATAGTGACTCCTCTCATTATGCTTAGAGACCTTACACTCCTGATCAGCCATTTTAAAGTTAAATGGAGCAGGTTGGATTGGTCCTAAACCATCCTTTTACATTCACCTTCTTCAATAAAATTCACACTGAACCTCCATCTATTAACACTCTTTAACTTATATTCTGCCCACATATACTGTGATGCAAGGAAATGTCCATCATAATCACCTTCATACAGTACTTCCTTATCCATTTTACAAACTGTATATCCTTCACGTGAAGGTGATGTTTGCTGAACTAAACTTAATGCATTTAATATCTGGTTTCTTATATAAGGACTACCTTTATCAATTGTCCAAGCGTAATCTTTATCTCCTGATTTATAGCTTGGTGATACATGGAGTCCATTGTTTTATCATGTAATGGTAATAATGAAAAACTTTGTTCACCTTTATCTATATCACCTTTATCTGTACCTTCTGATTCGTTATCAGTCTGACCTTTCTGGTCAGAATCCTGCTCCTGCTTGCTTACATTTTCCTGTAACAAGCTCTCCTTCTGTTAGGAGTAGTAACTACCTCACCTTCTCCATAACAAGAGGATTCCTTCTTCTTCTCTTGAAGAGCTATAACTGCCCTTACCACGGGTGGATATTCTTTTCCTCCTCTATTTGAATAAGCCGTGTTGTAGGCTGCACATTAGTCGTTTTGGTGGAAGTAGGAGGTTGTACCTTCCGCCTAGGACATTCCCTAGAAATATGTCCTGTTTCACCACATGTATAACAAACCTGGGAAGGAAAATTCCTACCCTGCAATCCTTGTTTATCATTTCCTTGTTTATAGGAATCATTTCTGCCTCTTTGACCTTGATATGGTCTTTCCTCTCCTCTATATTGCCTATCATTTCTTTCAGGATAAGGTCTATCATTCTGCCACACCTTATATGGACCATTTCTTCCTGCATAATAATTTCCTCTCTAATTTCGTAAGGATTATCATTCCTTCGTCATAATATCCACTGTTCCTATTCTGATAAGGAACTTCATTCCTTCTGTCATATATATTGTTCCTGTTCTCATAAGGAATGACATTATCATTCCTATCATTCCCACGATTCCTGTTAGGTGGGAACCTTCTAGGAGGTGGACGTTCATCCATTCTCCTTTCTCTCTCTATACTAGCCACATTCTGATTTAGGAAATGTCTGCAGTTTCGGGCTACATGTCCTTCCTTTCCACAGATTTGGCATGTAGGCATTGCAGCCTACATTCCTCCACCGTATGGCCCGGATTGTTACATTTAGTACACCATACTTTTTCCTTTAACTCCTCTTTAACTGTCATTCCTTTTAAAGTTTTCATCATTTGAGCCAATGCTTTCTCATCTATAGGATATTTTCGAACTTTTACTACATCAGCTTCCTCTTCCTCTTCATCAGAGGATTCTTCCTTTCTTCCATATACTTTCAGCTTTCCTTCTGCAATCTTTTCTATCTGCCTTCTCTTCTTCTCATATATTTTTAATTGATTAATGAGATCCTCTCTATCCTTTTCATTGATAGTAAGTGCTAGATCTCTATATGGTTTTAGCAACCCTTGCTTATACCATTGCAATAAGGCATCCATCTTCACATATGCCTTACACTTTTTCTCATGTTTCTTAAAACGGTGTGTATATTCATCTATCTTTTCTGTTTTGCCTTGAAGGATAGTCCTTAACTTCTCTAAATGTTCCTCCGGCAATTCCTCCTTTCTGAAATATTCCTTAAATGCATCAGTAACCTTCTGATAATTCTCTCTGACTTCCTTTTCTAAATCATAATACCAATCAGAGGCATTTCCTTTCAATGTATGTGGAAATATAAGCAGCCTTTCTGCATCCGTCACCTTATACAGTTTTACTACCTCTTCAAACTGTTGTAAGTGCCTTTTCGGATTTTCCTTCTTTCCTGCAGAGAATGTGGGATACATCACCGTACCCCCAAACATTCCCGGGAAAAGTGCCATATTTGTAATAACCCTTTGCTCTGGTGTATTTCCTCTTACACCTTCCTCCCTTCCTCTTCGGGAGTTCTCAGGAGATCCTTCTCCTTGCAATCTCGGTATATGAACAGGCACTCCTCCTCTCACTGTTTCCTCTAAACCAGCTGTTTGATACTGCCTCCAATTCTCTGGATCAGCCTCAGATTTCTGTATTGTTTCTGCAATATCCTCTACTATCTTGCCAAGGATATTTTGACGTCTATTTTCGTCAGTTTCAGGTTGCTGTTGGGCAGCCACTCTATTGGCCTGCCTTTGGTTCCTCTGATCAGCTAAGGCTGAATCAGGACGATGGTTCCTCCACGGTTCCATTCATTCCTTCTCCTTTACACATCTGGCTCTACACCTTCCGAGCCTTTTTCAGAATGAGATTTCTATCTTTTTAGCCTCTTTTCTCAATGAATGCTAACACTGCAATGGCGAAATCCCTCCGTGGTCGCCAATTGTTAAACAGGAAAAGGGCTCTCTGCCTCACCTTTTCCTATTTAACCTGTTTCCTTCACGCAGACAGGAAACCTTTCATACAACGTACAGGAAAGGCTACACCCTTTCCTTCTCAACTCTCAATATATCTGTATATATATATCAGACTTCTCCCAAGCCACTATGACTGGTCTCCAAAGTCAAGGGCAAGAACGGATTTTGGCTATTGCCTTGTTAGATCCATTCATTGAGAGTACATAAACACACACAAGATTCTCTAATATGCACCTTTCATTACTAACATGAACACAAAAGACAAAGTGTAGAGAACCTTTATCTCCTGCTAAAACTTCAAATGGAGACCCTTCCTTCGTTGACCTAACTTCCTTAACTACCCTTCCTCTCGCCACGTCATCCTTTACCTTTTCCTTTTCCTTCACCTTTTCCTTTTCCTCTCGGTAAGGATTTTCCTCCTTCACAGCCTTTCCTTCCTTTTCCTTACGCACCTTTTCCTCTCGGTAAGGATTTTCCTCCTTCACAGCCTTTCCTTCTTTTTCCTTACGCACCTTTTCCTCTCGGTAAGGATTTTCCTCCTTCACAGCCTTTCTTTCCTTTCCCTTACGCACCTTTTCCTCTCGGTAAGGATTTTCCTCCATCACAGCCTTTCTTTTCTCTTCCTTACGCACCTTTTCCTCTCGGTAAGGATTTTCCTCCATGCTTACCACGGACCTACAGTAGGATGTCCTATGCTCTTAATATTTTACCTTTAACAGACATGTTGCAATATTGGCCCTAGAAGACAAGTTAAAGTTGAAGAGATCAACATACTCATTTTTAAGCTAATCAATAACCACATTATAATGATCATTCGAAGGATCAAAAGAGGGAATAGAAGAACATGAAGAAAATATGGCATGAAGTAAGGGTAAGACAAAAGTGATTCATGCAGAGGTAGAAGCAAACAGATGAAACGGAATAAAAGTAAAAAGAATGTAAGAAAGATGAGGAAAAATCAAACAAGGGGGAGACCTTTTTAAAATCACACTTGGCATGATTGTGAGTCAGCCAACCCACACCAAGAATGAGATCAAAAGCTTAACTTAACATCATCCACAAGTGATTAAAATTCAAGGTCACTGTTAGAGTTTTAACCCAAATGGTTAACACGTGGTTGCCTAGTGGCCATCCGATGTTATCACCTTGTGTGAGCAACGTTAAGTCTTCTAAGATGACTCCAAGAGTTTGACTCAGATGCTTAGTTAAACAGAAGACTTAGAGTCCTACCCTAAGTCCCCTAGAATGATCATCCCCTGAACCCTAGAGGATATCCTGAGTAGACTTTAGGATCCTATCCCAGTAGACTTAGACATGCTCATGCCCTAACCTCATCAAGGAGATGTGCCTTATGCATACCCTTACGATAGAGCTAAAGCATTGTCACTTACCCCTTGAGGAATCACCTTCATCCGGGCATATAACCCCTTTAGGGTGACAAGGGGTACCCTAAACCATAGCCAAGCTATACCCTAGACTTAGGGCTAGTACTTGGTGAGGACACGAGTGTTCTACTAAGCAAACTCCCCAAGGTTAGGTTTGGATAACCCTAAGTATATGACCTTACGAGTGCCTCATGAAAGGGTTCATGCTAACAAGCTTAGATTGTTCAACCCCTCGATTCTAAGAAGAACACAAATGTGCCAAAGCACACATAGTTACGAGACCTAACCTCCCTTGAGTAGATGCCCAAGGCTTAGCACCCTAGTGCGAGCCATGTTCGCTAAAGTATCCAACTCCTTGACGACAAACCCATGACACAACCCAAAGGGCGTGCCTTAGGTGTTATATTATGTGCCATATAGCCTAATGTCGCATGAAGATGTGACATTGTTTCCCAGATATGAACTATCATGCCATAGCCCCTTGAATTCAAGAGTTGCACCAGGTGCCACGAATGTGGCTCTCAATGCCAACTCTAGAACCCCTTTTTTATCCCTTAGGAACTTGGTAAGGAAACCATGTCAACTAAGAACCCATGACCACCATTTAGACAAGAACACAAATATGCCCTGCTTAGTTGTGAGTGTTGCTCTTAACTTGACATGGAGGAGGAGGCTGAAGACAAGCCTCAACCTCTAACTCTTGAAATGTGCATTTCGACAAGACCTCCCAAGCATAGATTCGCTAACGTTAAGAGTAAGCTACCCTAAAGATAAGACGCACCCCTATTATCTAGAAGTTAGGGTGGTACAACATAGGGTTGTACCTTAATGACACAAGCTAAAGCTTGCACTGGCAGAAGAGCAACAAACTCAACTATGAGCCCAGGAACTCTCCTACTACATACTCTACCTTATTTATGTGATGGAGCCCTCCCCCCCACCCCCTCTCTTTTCCTATATGTGTAAGTGCAAACCCTTAGTTAATGAGACAAGTTTAATTAACCTAAATCCCATCCTTAAACCCTACCCAAGGTGGTAGGGCAACCTTAGGTTTAGTCAAACCTAGGGGTGTTCCTAACCCTACTTGACACGCCAAACTCATATGAATTAACCAATCAGCCTAACTGGGATGTCAAAATCAGGGGTGGGTTTTTAGAAAGTAAATTTTAATTTTGCTTAGAATTTCTTGCAAATACCTAATGACACTTGGCTGGATCATCACTAGATACCTAAACGGATATGTTTCCTACTACATCTAAGGTCCATCAACATAATATAATAATGTATGTTGTAACTAAAATGGGCATGTCTATAGTCTCATTTTTTAATAATTAACAATTTTAGTTATTTAATTACCATTTTCTAATATTAAAGGAATATTCTTTAAAATAAATGTTTGAAGACAAAATATTCTTTAGAATATTCTATTTTGTAATCAACCCTTTAATAAATTAGCATTCATGATCAAAATTAATAACATTATAAAAGTAAAAGGTATTAAGTTATATAATATATTATATTTAAGATTATATGGGCCTAATATAAAAATTAAGGAAGAGCATAAGAGGTACGTTATAAAATATTGATGTTGTTATTAAAATATAATATTTAAATATAACATTAATTAAAAATTTGTACTAGTAATAATATATATAATCTTATAATAATATAGTAAATCTTCCATATTTTTTTATAAATTTATATAGTTAAGTAAACAATTTGGCACTATTTAAAGAGTTTATTATAATTATGAATATTAAATATATGATATTTTATAATTTTGTAATTGCTTTAAGCTTCAGAAAACATATATTCTCTTGCAGTTTTGTTAATCGTGACTTTATCAACGCTTCTTGACATCCACCCATATCGAATGGATTTAACATTTATAAAACATGCTAGGTCTTTTTGAATGGGAGACCATGTTTTCTCTAAGCATTCATTATATCTTTCGCTCTCCTTCTCATGTCACCTTTTTTGTGGTTTGAACCATGCAACTTTAACCTTGTGATTACTTTAGGTGTGCCGATAATTTGACCCATCCAAATAGGTTAATTATATAACACATCTAAAGTAATGAGGACCGTCATTAGTTTTTGAAAATCCTTGCAACAATCAAAGTATGCTTTAGGTTTTTTATTCCTTTGTCCAACAAAGTGTGGGGCTTGCATTTCCACATCACTACTGGCTTCTATATCGTCTGTGCTCAGTGATGTCATTTCAATCTCCTCTTGCCACCTTGTTTTAGGCAAAAAAGGGTGTTGCAATTCTGTACTTGTGATAGTAGGCCCATCTAACTTTCGAACAATAGTCTCCCAATAGTCGACTACATGCTTATATAGTTCTGAGTAACCACTTGCCTTATCAGAATTCTTTGGCATCAATTTTTGAACCCATGCCACATATTTTTGATGCCATCAATAGTAAGCTCTTGTTCCTTGAGTTGGGCACTCAATGGA
Source organism: Selaginella tamariscina (assembly GCA_003024785.1). Lineage (NCBI taxonomy): Eukaryota > Viridiplantae > Streptophyta > Lycopodiopsida > Selaginellales > Selaginellaceae > Selaginella > Selaginella tamariscina. The sequence continues at coordinate 1,195,214 of PUQB01000008.1, forward strand.
ATAGGGTTTGGTTATCCTTCTATGAGAAGTGGCTTTCCATCCTCTCAGCTCAAAAGGTTGCTTATGGCGTGTCGTTAGAAGACTTGTACAAAGGGGAGGAAGCAAAACCTAAATCAAGGAAGTTTCCTTCAAAGTCTGGGTTCATAAGGTTTGATAGGCGACTAGATCATCGCCATCAATTCAAAGTGCAAGTCCCTTTGTCAGTTCAAGTTTTCGGACACATCAAGACCCACCGATTTCGGAAACCATTGGCGTTACCACCTCCTCAGCAGAAAATTCCAACCCCCCTTAGAACGCAGGGGGCAAATTTATAATTTAGTTAACAAGCCTGGTCATTTTGCTAAAGAGTGTCAGGCACCCTCACAACAATCAGGACATTTCAAGGCGATGGTAGAAGAGGAAGTTGCTGAACCAGAAACGCTTGAAGATCCGGAAGATGAGTCAGAAGAGGTAATGTTGTGCCAGACACAACCTGCCTTATTCGCTATTCAAGACAAAACTGACCCTTTGCTATATTTGACAGGAAGGATACGAGGGGACCGAGTCCGAATGATGATCGATACTGGAGCAACATACAACTTCATATCGACTAGTCTAGCTCGTCGATTGAATTTGGATGTAATAAAATGTGTGAAATAAAGATCAATTTTGGCAAAGGTTCTCAAAATACTAATAATATAGCAAGGGCAGTTCCTGTCCAAATCAAAGATTGGAAGGCTAAGCTAGACTTAGAATATGACGGGGTTTGATTTGTTTGGGTATGGAATGGTTCCATAAACATGTAATCGAAATGAGGGTTCCGGAGATAATCGAATCACGCTTGCAGCAGATAAAGAGGACATTAGAAAAACGCTCAGAATGGAAACGCTAACTGATAAGGATTGGAATCCTATGTTCCTTACCTTAACTCAGTTGCGTAAGGCAGTTAGACATCGGGAACGTGTGTTTCTTGCAATGGTTTTGATACTGGTGAAGTCAAAATAGGAGATGGTCAAGAATCTGTTCCTGAACCTATTTTGGAAGTCTTGAACATGTTTAAGGATGTGTTGCCAGAAGACTTGCCGCCCAGTTACCTCCACGTCGAGCTGGACCACAGAATAGAGATTTTGCCAGGTTCGTCTCCACCGGCAAGAGCCCCATATCGGTTGAATCCTCAAGAGTTAGTAGAATTGAAGAGACAGTGACAGAATTGATTGGTCGAGGACACATTCGACCTAGTCGATCGCCGTATGGTGCACCTATCTTGTTTATAATGAAAAAGGATGGTACGATGCGAATGTGTGTGGACTATCGAGGCTGAACGCGATAACTATCAAAAATAAGTATCCTCTTCCACGAGTGGACGACTTATTTGATAGGCTATCGAAAGCAAAGTATTTTTCAAGAATAGACTTGAGATCGGGGTACCATCAGATTCGGGTAGCAGAGAATGACATTGAGAAGACCGCTTTTCGAACGCGTTATGGATCATTTGAGTTTTAGTCTTGCCATTCGGGTTGTGCAATGCTCCAGCAACTTTTTGCACAATGATGGATGATGTGTTTAGAGACTATCTAGACGAGTTCGTAGTGGTGTATATTGATGACATTCTGATTTTCAGTTCGACAATTGAGGAACATGTGGAACACTTAGAAAAAGTGTTTCAGAGGTTGAGAGAGAACCAATTGTATGCTAAAGAAAGCAAGTGCGCATTTGGTCAAACCAAGATAGATTTCTTGGGACACTTGATCTCAGGTGGGAGGTTGCCATGGACCCAAAGAAAATTCAAGCTATTACTGAGTGGATGACTTTAAAAGACGTGCATGAAGTTAGATCATTTCTTGGTCTGACAGGGTATTACCGAAGATTCATAAAGGGTTACTCGGAAATAGCGGCCCCATTGACAGATCTTACGAAAACATTCCATGGCATTGGACTCCAGAGTGCCAACGTGCGTTCGTCAAACTCAAAGAGGCTATCTCTTCTGAGCCAGTTTTGCAGTTGCCCATCTTTGAAGATCCCTTTGAAGTAGAATGTGACGCTTCCGACTTTGCAATTGGTGGTGTATTGCAACAGAAAGGACATCCAGTGTCCTTTTCTCGAAAAGTTAGATGCCGCAAACTCGATGGCCTACTCACAAAAAGGAGATGTATGCTATTGTTGCTTCCTTGGAGTATTGGCGTCATTATCTTCCAAGTCATGGCACTGTGGTTTGGACAGATAGTGTAACTCTAAGGTATTTTGAAACGCAGCCGAAGCTATCACCAAAGTATGCTAGATGGCAAGAAGTTGGCACGATTTCAGCCTGAAATCAAACATAAGGGGAAAGGACAATGTGGTAGCTGATGCACTCAGTAGAAAGGGTCATCTTCGATTATGTCAGCACCCGTGTCAACTTTGGTGGATGAATTTGTGACGGCGTATCCTCAGGACAAGTTTGCTAAGGAGGCTTTGAGCCTGGTGGCAAAGAGGAAACAAGTTCATCAATTACGAAGAGATGGTAATATTCCAGCAGGAATAGAAAGTCGAATGGATGCACTCAAACAGGCATTTTGCGGTACGAGATGGAGTTCTTTATTATAAAGAAAAGAGACTCTATGTTCCAGAAGGGACATGGAGGGAGAGGCTGTTAAGAGAGCATCACGACGTTCCTTTGGCAGGACATGGTGGAAAGCATAAGACATTGGCTTTGTTGAAACAGGGATTCTATTGGCCGGGTATGATAGATGATGTTGCCATGTATGTCAAGACATGCCCCACATGTTAACAAGTAAAGAGCCGATCGCAAAAATGAGCTAGGAAGTTGCAATGTATACCAATTCCAGAGTGGCCATTTCAAAGTGTTACTTTGGACTTTATCATGGGATTGCCAAAATTTGTGGTTTTAACGCGCTCATGGTGGTAGTCAATCGGTTTTCAAAAGTTGCTCATTTCATTCCAACTGTAGAGACACTTTTGAAAAGCATTAAGTCTTCTTTCGGTAACCACTCATACTGTGATGGCCGTAACTTGTACTGCATAATAGGTATACCATCTCTTATGAAGAAAAAGAATTGTAGCAGCACAAGGTGACTAACTAAAGAATCACTCCCCTCTTTATATACTCCTTGAGAAACTTTTTGAAGTTTGGCACCTCAGTCACAAGCAAAGCACAACTTTTTTTAGAGATGCAATTTTCAAAAATATCCATCATATGCGGTAAGGTAATTGCATTTGTCCTTTTTGTAGAGTTGGAAACCTTACTGAAGAACGCATCAATATCTTCATGAGTGTGACCAACTATAAGGAAACTGAATGTGATTGTCTCAAACACACCTTTGACAACAAACATTGACAAGTATGCTAGTACATATTTAGAAAATATAAGTAAGTATGAGCTTGAGAAACCCTTAACTAAAATGATTTACCTATTTTTGTTCTTGCTCGCACAATTATCCATATGTAAAAGCAAATGACGAGGAAGCTTATTTGATGTTGAAGACACATGTACACTATTTGAATTAGATCCCTCCAATAAACTAGAACTCTCAATAGGGCCATCTGTTTTTTGTGCAGGCTGCTAACAATGCCTCTCATATTCCCAAGTAGCCTCAAATGCAGACGTGTTCATGAGAGTATTATGTAAAGATTGAAAGTGTTGTTTCTTCACTTTGAGATCACTCATAGGACTTGTTTGTGAGTGGGCTTCAAGGTTTCTAAAACACATGGCCAATGACCCAATAGTGAAATTGGAGTCGCTAGACTAATGTGGAAGTGAAAAGTGTCTATATGATTCACAACCGTGTCCATGTGTTAACACACATGTCAATGAAATCGGAAGTTTCATGACATTTCCAAGGCACTTTGATGTTGCAACGAGCCTTAGAATGCTAGTCTTTGAATGATCGTCATGGATCAAGCACAGGTATTCTGATGGGCGTAACACAGAAAGCATGCGGTGTGCATAGTACTGAGACAGGCAAGTTTGTTGTGCAATCATATGGGCCTCCATCTTCTTTTGAATGGCAATGATCTCCACCAAGGTTTTTGCACAAGCCTTTGCAACCTTCAATGATGTACAAGTGTCACACTTGGAAAAGCTAGAGTGTTTTGTAATCTTCACATCCTTAAAATGAGTATTCCATATGTTGTAAATTGTTTGAAGCCCTATCAAATTGAGGCACTTGTTCAAATGTTCACACAACTTCAATTGAGTGTAGATTAAAGGCAAAACCTTGAGATTTTCCTTGACCCTTGCATTTGTGGTTTGGCATTTGTAAGGCATCCTGTCTGTATTTGCTTCCACAAAAGCCTTGAGTATCTTTATGGTTGCCATAATGTGAGAGTGGGTTTTGACCATGCGAGTGTTCCCATGTACTGAGGTTCGCACTCTATCTAGCCACTCATCCCTCCGCAATAGAACATAGTCTTTGGGATCTCGTATATAGTGTACCAAGCTTTGAAGCAGATGACCACCTTATTAAATACCATGGATGTACTCTGATAACCTATGTCCAAGATCATTTCATCAATACACCCAATTAGTGCAACATATACAAACTCATGCCTTTGCTTTTGGGTGAGCATACGAAAGACATGTTTACATTAGGTAATTTCATTCTGGTTTGCCATCTTCTTCTTACAGCAGTCAATCGTGGAAATGCTAGTAACACTTGTTAAAGATGTAGGATCCATCTTGACCCTCTTGCCGAAACTTGTTAAGGGTTAATTTGTTTAATTTTATGACCTTTCTCAAACATTATTTTATAGAGTATTCTATTGTTTTAATTAGTGCATATTCGAGTATTTGAAAAGACTCTTCTAATATAGAACTTTATAAATTTATTTACAATTTTATAATAATTCAAGCATATTTTGAGCCACAATAGTCTCATTTGAGTCAACAAAGTCTTGAACATTTGCTAATGATTCCTTTTGTGTTGAAATTAAATCCCCTAATCATGTACTCTTGTAATGTGGCTACATGTTCATGGTCATCCTCTAGTCCTATGTAATGTTTACTCAATCTTGTGTGACACTAGATAAATTGAACCAAAACAAGAGTCATATACAAGATCAACCACACATCCTTTGGATGGAGAGAGACATGTTATCAAGAACTTGTACAAATCGTCATTTATTGCATTTTTTGCCATGTTTTTGTTGTATAAGGGTTCATCATTGAGTTCGATAGTGAAGTAGACATTATTGAGGTCTGGCCATTGGGGACTCTACAAGCTAGATGTAGGATGACTTTGATTGGTCTTGGTGGTTGCTAGGACATTGTTGCTAATGCCCAATCCTGGGGTTCCGAGCCATGGGTTCAACCATTACTTTGAAATGTAAAGGAAAGGTGTAGTGGTGGCCTCTATCCGAATGCCACAAGGGTTCGTGTACTTGTGAAATTGAGCTCCCCTCTTTCTAGTGCGCAAGCTTCCTTGAGGAGGAAGCAAGAGAAGGAGAGAAAGGAGGAAGACTGGGGTTGAGCAATTGTAGACAAAAAGATGTATATATTACTTCTTAGAATACAAGGTGGCCCTTTTACCAGAGTGATTAGAGTAAGTCACACAAAGAAGATGGATTAGAAGGACCCTAACCCACTGCTTACATGCCTGCTTATATAGTGGGTCGGGTGGTACTAGGATGTAGACTAAGTGGCGCTCTCTCCCATTGGACCTGTCACGACCTTGTGCAAAGGGCAAAACCTTTAGAACAAGGGCAAAATCTTTGAGCTGAAAGGAAGAGATTGTATTCAAAAGATAAATGAATACAAAATGAAACACAAAGCCGAAGACTGATGTTGAATGATTTTGAGAAACATGGAACTTGAACCTTGTTTATATATCTGAGGTCCTGAGGATTGTGTGGTCCACAACTGGTCTGGAACATGCGTATGAATATATGCCCAAGTTGGCTAACACATATGTGTGTTAGCAGAAAGGTCTTGGGTTTAAGTCATGTGAAAGGCAAAAAATCCTAGTTGAAATAGTGAAGCTGTTCGTGTTCAAGTTCTGTGAAAGGCAAAAAATAATCCATGATCCTAGTCGAAATAGTGAAGCTGTTCGTGATGATCCAAGCTTCGACTGTGAAAGGCAAAAGGCAAAAAAATAGGCAAAAAATAATCCATGATCCTAGTCGAAATAGTGATAATTTATGATCCTAGTCGAAATAGTGAAGCTGTTCGTGATGATCCAAGCTTTGACTGTGAAAGGCAAAAGGCAAAAAATAATCCATGATCCTAGTCGAAATAGTGAAGTTGTTCGTGATGATCCAAGCTTCGACTGTGAAAGGCAAAAAATAATCCATGATCCTAGTCGAAATAGTGAAGCTGTTCGTGATGATCCTGGTCGAAGCTTGGAGTCAAGAATTGCAGCAACCTCCTTTCTTGGGTTCAAGTCCTGTGAAAGGCAAAAAATAACTCGAGAAAGGTTCAAGTCCTGTGAAAGGCAAAAAATAACCCGAGGACTTGAACCTGAGAAAGGCAAAAAATAACTCGAGAAAGGTTCAAGTCCTGTGAAAGGCAAAAATAACCCGAGAAAGGTTCAAGTTCTATGAAAGGCAAAAAATTACCCATGATCCTGGTCAAAATAGTGAAGCTGACCACGCCTTTCTCGGGTGAAAGGCAAAAAATAACCCGAGAAAGGTTCAAGTTCTGTGAAAGGCAAAAAATTACCCATGATCCTGGTCAAAATAGTGAAGCTAACCACGCCTTTCTCGGGTTCAAGTCCTGTGAAAGGCAAAAAATAACCCGAGAAATGTTCAAGTCCTGTGAAAGGCAAAAAATAACCCATGATCCTGGTCAAAATAGTGAAGCTGACCACGAACAAGCTTGGAGTCAAGAATTGCAACAACCTTGAACCAACCCATTTTACGAAATAGTGTACGAAATAGTGAAGCTGACCATGAACAAGCTTGGAACCAGCCCATTCTACGAAATAGTGTACGAAATAGTGAAGTTGACCATGAACAAGCTTGGAACCAGCCCATTCTACAAAATAGTGTACGAAATAGTGAAGCTGACCATGAACAAGCTTGGAGTCAAGAATTGCAGCAACCTCCTTTCTCGGGTTCAAGTCCTGTGAAAGGCAAAAAATAACCCATGATCCTGGTCGAAATAGTGAAGCTGACCACGAACAAGCTTGGAGTCACCCATGATCCTGGTCGAAATAGTGAAGCTGACCATGAACAAGCTTGGAGTCAAGAATTGCAGCAACCTTGAACCAGCCCATTCTACGAAATAGTGTACAAAATAGTGAAGTTGACCACGAACAAGCTTGGAGTCAAGAATTGCAGTAACCTTGAAATAGTGAAGCTGACCACGAACAAGCTTGCAGTCAAGAATTGCATCACAGCAACCTCCTTTCTTAGGTTCAAGTCCTGTGAAAGGCAAAAATAACCCATGATCCTAGTCGAAATAGTGAAGCTGACCACGAACAAGCTTGGAGTCAAGAATTACAGCAACCTTGAACCAGCCCATTCTACGAAATAGTGTATGAAATAGTGAAGCTGACCACGAACAAGCTTGGAGTCAAGAATTGCAGCAACCTTGAAATAGTGAAGCTGACCACGAACAAGCTTGGAGTCAAGAATTGCAGCAACCTTGAAATAGTAAAGCTGACCACGAACAAGCTTGGAGTCAAGAATTGTAGCAACCTTGAACCACTACGAAATAGTGTACGAAATAGTGAAGCTGACCACGAACAAGCTTGAAGTCAAGAATTGCAGCAACCTTGAACCAGCCCATTTTACGAAATAGTGAAGCTGACCATGAACAAGTTTGGAGTCAAGAATTGCAGCAACCTCAAACCAGCGTTGATAGTCCACCCTGTCACAGGGACATGTGGTTGGCCAATGACGCCGGAGGAGCCACACTTACTTACCAACTGTGAATGCTGGAGGAGAGGAACGGGAACGATCAGTAGCTTGTTATTGCAAATCCCGAGCGCATTGAAGATGATGCTCTACTTCTTCATGGACTTGTTGGAGATGCTCAACACGATCATCGGCAATAGTGGTAAGGCCAAGAACCACTAGAGAACGTGAAAAATGGCGACACCTATGGATGAGTGTGCCGTGTTGTTGTACGTGAACTTGGCAGCAAGAAGGAGATCGACCCAATCATCTTGCAGATGAGAAATGAAACACTGAAGATATTGTTCCAGAGTTTAAATCGTGTGCTTCATTTGACCATTTGTTTCAGGATGATGTGTAGTAGATAGCTTCCCGATGATACGTAGCCGATCTAGGAATCTCTGCTAAAATGCTGAAGTGAACTAGGGACCTCGATTAGTGACAAGTTCATCAGGAAGACCATAAAGACGGAACACCTCCTGGTACACCAGATCTGCAACATCAGGACCTGAACATGTCTTGTTGCAAGGAACAAAGTGCACCATCTTAGAGAACCAATCAACAATGACTAGGACATCATCAAACCCTTTAAAAGGCAGTAAATCAATGAGGAAATCATGGTGATGGAGACCATGGCTGCTGAGCAATAGGAAGAGGCTGTAGTAGTCCAACCGGTCGATGACGAGGAAGCTTTGTACGCTGGCACATGTCACAAGATCACACAAATTCTCAACATACATGCGAAGCCGAGGCCACCAGAACACACGTTGTACCACTCGATCGTCTTCTAATGCCAAAATGTCCTGCAGCTGTGTTGTCATGGCAATGTTGGACAGCTCACAACCTCAGTTCTCCGTCCGGAACATAGATTTATGTGGTGGTACAGCAACCCATTATGAAGATGGAAAGCAGCATAATCTCGTAGTTGTGACCCTGAAGACAATGGCTGAACTCGTCGAACATGTGCAAGGACATCACAAGCAAACTCGTCTTGAGGAGATTTTTCGGATTAGATCCAAAAATGAAGTGTCAACTGGAGCAGAAGAACGGGAAAGCGCGTTCCCAACAACTGGTCGGAGCTCAGGATGACTTGTTCTTGTTGATCAAATCGGATTTCACTGGTACTGGAGCTAGGTAACTGCGACGAGATAAGGCATCTGCTTTGCCATTTAGACGACCGGGACGATGAATAATCACGTATCGGAACCGGGACAAAGACTGTGCCCATCGCGCCTGACGTCGATTGAGAACTCGTGATGTTGCCCAGTACTGGAGGTTCTTGTGATCACAATACACCTTAACCACATGCGGGAACCTTCAAGGAATCTGTGCCACTCCTCAAAGGCATCGACGATCGCCAGCAGCTCCTTGTTGTAGACATCGTAGTTGATCTCAGGTGTGAACTTGCGGGAATGGAAAGCAATGGGATGAAGAAGATGATCTGGACCTTCCTGGGACAACACTCCACCAATGGCGAAGTCAGAGGCATCAGCTTCCACGAAATATGGCTTCGCAGTCAGGATGGATAAGAACAGGTGCCGAGGTGAACGCCTTCTTTAGGAACTCGAACGCCTCCTCAGCCTCAGAGGACCAGACAAATGGAACATCCTTGCAGTCAACTTCGTCAATGGCAATGCAATCTTGGAGAAATCCCGAACGAAATGTCATAGAAGTTTGCAAACCCGAGGAAACATCGAACATCACGAACATTTGATGGTCTCTCCCACTCCAATACAGTCCGGACTTTTGCAGGATCCATGTGAACACCTTCAGCTGAAAAATGTACCCCAGGAACTCGATAGACTGCTGACTGAAAGAGCACTTCTCCAACTTGGCAAATAGGTGGTGCTTTCGAGCCTCTCCAAGACTAACCGTACATGCCGTTCGTGTTTTTCGAGTCTTGAAAAATATCAGGATGTCGTCTAGGTACATGATGACAAACAAATCCAAGAAGTCGAAAAATATTGTTAGCCATGTGTTGCATTTGTTAGGCCAAATGGCATTACTACGTACTCGAAATGTCTGTAGCGTGTACAAATGCTGTTTTCCACTCATCCCCTTTCAGATTCGGATGAGATTATACACTCCTCTTAAATCAATCTTTGTGAAATACTGGGCAGCAAAACGTCGAGCATGTCGGAGACGAGCAGGAGAGGATACTTGTTTGAAATGGTGACCTTATTCAGATCCCAATAGTCCATCACGAGCCAGAGACTTCCATCCTTTTGGAAACAAAGGAAAACTGGGGCACTAGCCGGTGATTGCAAATGATGGATAAATCCAGTGACAAGATTCTGCTCAATGTATTTCCTTAATGTCTCCAACTCTGTCGATGAAAGACCGTAGATGGGACCGGAGGATGGCTGCTTACCCTCAACGAGATTGATAGGACAATCATACTCATGGTGCGGTGGCAAGGCATAAGTTTTCTTTTTGTTGAAGACGTTTGCAAAATCAGTATACTGCTTTGGTAAGGCAAGGGGAACAGGAACAGAAACATTCTTAGCAGAGCAAGGATAGATTGTGATCGCAAACATGGATGCTAGGTCATGTCGGCTATCTTTCTTGAACTGCTTCAAGGTGATATGCAAGACTTGAAGCGGATGAGGAACTAGAACAAGATTGGAATCAAAGAGTGTGGCCGGAGTTCAAACAGCTGGGAAAGTATTCATGAAATGTTTTCTCCAACCAGGATCCACCAACTCAATCCACAACAAACCAAGGATAATCGTAGAGTCTGAAATAGAAACAACATTGAAAGAGATGTTGCACACAGCACCGCAAGCAATGACCTCAACGAACTCTGTGTCATTTATTACCGCTCCAGATTTGATATCTCGTCCATCAATGACTTGTACAAAACCAGGAGTCCTCAAAGGATGTAGACGAATCCCGTGCTTAACAGCAAAATCTTGTCAATGAAATTTATGTTCGCTCCGCTATCCATCAAAGCTTTACCAGAGAACTCTACCTCTGGCGTCTTCAGCTATATCGGAACATGGAACAGCTTGCACACCTTCGTGAATGGAATGGATCCAAGATGAGGAAGGGAAGATGTTTTGAGTGAGATCCTTGAGGAACATGAGTTGTTCCATGGCAATCCAGCCGGACAGCTCCTTCCAGGCTGGATCATCTCGTTTCCTAGCAGCACAACAAGGGCCACTTCATGAGCTTGCTGAACGTTGATGACAATTCTCCAGCTTGTGGTACAGGTCCTCACAATACAGACAAAGCTTGTACTGAATTCACTTTTGGCGTTTAGTTGGCAAAAGCTTGCCTTGACGTGATCACCCTAATTCCATCAAGGATGGTTCTACTGAGGAAGATGATGGATCAGCAAATGAAGAAACAAGGATTGGAGAAATGGAAGAAGACAACACCGGGAAGAAAGAAGAATGCCAACATTCTTGTTTTCGCTCGATCAACCGGTTGTCACAACAGATTGCCAATTCTATCATGCTAGTGAGGGTTTCCAGAACAGTAAAATTCAGCAACATGTCTTTGATCTCGTCCTGCAACCCCGACCAGAAAACCTCCTTGAGAGCACGATCTCCCTGTGACATCACAAGCAAGGAGTTGAACTTCGATGTACTCTGCTACCGACATACCCCCTTGGTGAAGCTGGCGAGTTTGGTGATGGCAGCACTCTCAGATCCACATCACTGAACATTGTGTGAACCGTTCCACAAACTCCTTAAAATTCCCAAGGATCGGATCATTGTTCTCAGCAAGGCTGAGAACCTCGAAAGAGCAGAATCGGAAAGCAGTGACCCGATCAATCTGACCTTAATAGGTTCTGTGCTGTAGCGCCTCAGCTACATCACATCCACAAACGAACTTGATTAGAAAACCTCGGAACTTCGATCGGGTACCATCAAACTTTTCGGGCATGCTGATCTTTGGCTATGGAGAATTTGCATGCTGTTGGAGCTAATCATTCTCCAGGTGTAGTTGTTTGATCTGTTGCTGGAGGGCAGCAACTTGCTCACGAAGAGCATGCTCGGACATGATGATCGAAGAAGAAAATCAAAAAAAAAAAAGAAAGAAAGAAAAAAAGAAAATGGGATCGATGATAAGCAAAAGCAGAAGCTTGTCACTACCTCAAATAATTCAAACTGTCATGACCTTGTGCAAAGGGCGGAACCTTTGAGCTGAAAGGAGGAGATTGTATTCAAGAGATAAATGAATACAAAATGAAACACAAGGCCGAAAACTGATGTTGAATGATTCTGAGAAACCTGGAACTTGAACTTGTTTATATATCTAAGGTCCTGAGGATTGTGTGGTCCACAACTAGTTTGGAATGTGTGGTCCACAACTAGTCTGAAACATGCGTATAAATATACGCCTTGCTGTTGATGGTGTAATTTAGCATCCAGGATCATATGGACAAGTTCCCAGCATTAGCAGAGACTCAACGCAGAGTTCTATTGAGCAATAAAACCAACCCTGAAAAAACAAACCACTCCTCGGCTTGTTGGACGACGAAGGGATGTTGCAGGAAGATGTGGAAGGAATGATGAGAGTGGGAGTCCAATACTTTGAACAGCTCTTTTCTGCCGAAGCATGGACGCCAGAGCATGCACAAACATGCGAATTGGTGCTAGCCCCACTTCGTCCCTATGAGACACAGGAAATGTCGGACAAACTTATCCAGCCCTTCACAGAGGAAGAACTGCGCTTGGCCATGAGGGAAATGCGGCAAAGGGACAAATCCCCAGGGCTAGATGGGATTCCGGTGGAATTCTTTGCCCAGTCGTGGCATTGGATCGGAGAGGCACTACACAATGAATGGAGGTCAGTGTGTGACGGACCAGATGGTTGGCCATGGGCAGATGCATTCACAAGCAGCATGATCTCGCTCATCCCCAAGGAAGGCATGACAGACCCTACACAGGTGCGTAGCTGGCGACCAATATCAATGCTCAACACAGCCTACAAGATAGTTGCCAAGGCAATGGCAAATCGCCTCCGACCAATGATGCAAGTCATCATAGGGGCTTCGCAGTGTGGTTTTGTACAAGGCAGGCAACTATATGAGAATGTAGCAACAATGTTGCTAGCTGGGGAGTGCGCACAGACAGTTGGAGGAGATTTTTGTTTTTTGCTCTTAGATGGCGAGAAGGCTTATGACAGAGTAGACTAGCAGTTTCTGGAAGCTGTAATGAGACGCAAAGGATTGCCACAACAGTTTATTGGATGGATTTCCCGGCTATATCGAAACTCGAAAAGCCATTTGCTCCTCAATGGGAAAATGGGCCAGCAATGGAGCTCCAAAGGTCGGTGAGACAGGGCTGCCCGTTAGCACCCTACTTGTTCTTGATGCAAGCAGAAGCCTTGCATGCGCACATTTCTGCATTTCGACCAATGCGTCCTGTGGGGATCCCGCTACCAGTGTGTCAGGGGAAATTAGCAGATTTGGGACCTCCAGTTCAACGAGATGTACTTGACAGCCTTTTGCAGATGACACAAGCCTCTTGCTGATTGGAGACGAGACAAATTTGGATAGAGTTCGTAGACTGTTAGAGCGGTTCAACGTTGCAGCAGGGGCATGTACTAACTGGAACAAATCACGAGGGGAAGGAGAGCATCCCGACTGGGGGAGAGAGTGGGGGTTCCAGTGGGTCGAGAGAGGAGATACCACGCGATACCTAGGCTTTCAGATCGGTGCTAGTTACTGTCCGGCATGCCAAAGCTCGTTCGTGCTTAACCGTGTAGCAAGCCACTTGAACCAATGGGGGAGAAGGCAACTGTCTTTCTCAACCTGGGTGACCATGGCCAATAGTGTCCTTTTGGGCAGTTTGTGGTTTTTTGCAGGGACGTGGAGCATCAATGTGGAGACCATGCGCAGAATCGAAGCTCTTCTTCGAGTCTACATATGGAAAGGAGTAGGCCAGCAAGCACGATACCAGGCTAGAGTGAGGTGAGAATCATGCATACTGCCCAAGGCTAAAGGAGGACTTGGTCTAATACCTCTGATGGAGGCAGCTAAAGCCTTGCTAGTGAAGCTAGTGATACGAAGCCTCGCTCCGGGCCTACAAGCGTGGAAAGTCATGCTCAGGGATATGGCACGAGTGCGTCCTGCAAGAGCCTCAGGAAGAACGGCGGAATGGGCAAGGGATGATAGATGGTGGTTGGCGACGTCTGCGCTAAAGTTACCAGTGGTGCAAGAGTCTTTTAGTGGCAAATTGCTGGGAAGCTGGGAGAAACTAAAGATGGCGCTGCATCCAGTTCCACCGAGATGTAAAGCGGAGTATGATCGACACCCGATCTTCTTGCACGAGCTAGTGAGTTCCGAGGACGGCAAGTCGTTAGGTGATGAGCAAACTCCATAGGTACTCAGGGACATATTCCGGTGATGGCATAGAGCTGGGCTGCGTGTGGTGCGGCAGTTGGATGAGTTGACATTGGATGAGGAGGCCCAGCTACACTAGATAAGATGGTGGGAAGGACAGCAAGTGCACACATCCATAGGTCCTATGCAACAAGCCATTAGGATGCTGATCTTTGCGCGGGACAAGTTACGACAGATAGGAAGGTGGCAGGCACAGGAGTTTGCTACATGGGATTGGCTAGTTTTGGATGAGTACATCTGGTATATATATGACCAAGCAGGGAATGAGGGTGCTCGATTCCACGTAGGAGATGACGGCTTATTATGTTCGCATCAGGTAAGGATTGAGGCCTTGCCAGATCTAGAGCAGGCTAGATTGGTGCGAGTCGTAGATATGGAGAGGAAGCGGTTAATAGTGGATCCGAAGATCAAGCATGGTGAGTGGCGGATACTGTATTGGTTTCGCAAAGCCGCAGTGGAGGATCTCACCTTTGATCGAAAGGCTTGGAAGTGGAACGCCCCACCTACATGCAACGGGGCTGCCACGTGGCCTAAGTAAAGATTTCGGCAGGGAGTTGTGGACAGGATCTTGGCCGTCATCCACCAAAGCTTTTATGTGGTTGATGCTACAGGATAGCTTGGCAGTCCGCGACAACATAAGGGGGCTATCGTTCCAGGGGTGTGAAGTGTGTGGAACGTTGGAGATGGAGCGCCATTGCTTCTGGGAATGTGTATGTGCGAGGGAGGTGTGGGCACATGTATTGCGCCTTGTAAAACAACTTAGCAGAGAGGACGCGCTGATAAGCTGGGAAGTAACGTGTTTGGGGGAGTACACTGTCTATACACCTAAATCAGCCAGAGTGTGGATCGTGAAAGCAGAAGGTGATGAGCGGCCAAGCTATAATCCTGGATTAATGATGCATATTGTGGAGGAGCCGCCAGGCATATCAGCAAACCAGTGGTATTTTGTGCGAGGCTATGCATTGTGGGCAGTGTGGAGGTCAAGGAACGCTGGGGTATTCAAAGGGCGGCGATGGTCAACTCAGTGAGCAGTCACTTTCTTTTGGACAATGTTGGTGTCAGCAGTGTCATCGCATCATGAATTAGCCTGGGAGAAAGGAGACTTAAACGAACGCGATCTGGTGGAACGACTATGGGTACCATGCTTGGGAGTGAAGCGACAGAACCAGATCAGGTGGAGATGGAACCCTCCTCGGTGGCTGCTGGTGGCATAAGGAGGTGAGCTATAGTTAGTCCTAGAACTCACTCGGCTAGGCAGAACGGCTAACAGTTAGGAATATTAGTCTTAGCCTAGGGTTAGATAGGCAGTTAATCTAGAGGCAGTGATCCTGTGCAACCTGGTTCTACGAGGATGGCTGGGCCTCTAACAACACGGATGAGCTGGGCCTCTAACAACACGGATGAGCTCAATGGACGGGGAGGCGACTCCCTTTCAACTCTCTTGCTTCCCAGGGAAGCACTAAGGGAGAGTGGTTTAGTCCATTAGACGCTTATCTCACATTAAGTGCATGGATGGGTCCCAGTGGACGAGGAGACAAATCCCTTTCAACTCTCCTATTCCCCAAGGGAGCCTAAAGGGAGAGCGGTTAAGTCTGCTTGGCACTAGTCTCAGTGTGAAGGAGCAACTCTGGTCGTCTAAGTAGGATTGTATGGCAAAGTCTATGGATCCTCCTTGAGGATGATTTTCCCTATGTGAACCTGACTGAGAAGAGTAAGACTGGCTTGAGGCTGGATTGCCCATGTGGAGTAGAGAATTTAGAACGAAGCTACAGAGCTCCTTAGTGCACTCCAGAGTAGTCCGTAGGGATAGCCAACGTGGTTGGATGACATTGCAATCAGGATGACGTGGAGGATGAGGTGGAGGATGACATGGCAGATGATGGGGAGGATGATGTGGCAGATGATGGGGAGGATGATGTGGAGGATGATGTGGAGGCTGACGTGGAGGATGACATGGCGCTTTGTATATACAATTTTTGCTGAAGTAGTAGAGATAGGTCGGCGGCTAGGACACGAACGTAGACGCAAAATTAGGAAGAGTGTGCTTGTACATGCCCCATGAATAAACACATAAACTTCCTTCATATGAATAAGTTTGCTAACATGTGTTAGCGGAAAGGTCTCATGTTCAAGTCCTGTGAAAGGCAAAAAATAACCTATGATTCTTACAGGACCTCCTTATGATCAGGTCTGGACTTACTAACTTAATGCACCTCCCAATTGTAACTTTTTGCATGTAATAAGCAATTATATATTGAATACTAAATATAACAAGAAATCAACCACTGAGTTACCTTAGTCATTAAAAAAGCTTGAACCTCCACATATTGTGTCAAGTAGCCACATAAAACAATACTAACATATGTATTCCATACTATAGTAAACAATGAACAATGAGATCATATGCAACTAGTTCAAAAGTATAGCAAACTTGGATAGATTGCAAACAATCATTAGAAGGAAGTAGTTTGAGAATATTGAACCTGAAATAAATGACATGTCGTGTAGGAAGAGACTAGAGACATGCCTCAACCTCTAATTAGCAAAACATGTACTCTAATAAAACCTCTCATGTGCATATTCGGACATGATAAGGATTGGACAACCATTAAAGCTTGTATCATCACATCGAAATGACATAAGCAAACTAACATGGAACACATTATGAGTTACACCAAACTCTTTCGACACATCTAATTTGTACGATACTTCACCAATGCATTGTAGAATTTCATAAAAACCCACATATCAAGGTGCAAGTTTCTTTGATAAAAATTTCTAACAGTTTCATATTATTTGTGCTTTAAAATACAAAGTCTCCCACTTGAAAATGTAAATCCCAACAATGAGTATTGTACGACTTCCAATAATGTTCATGGGCCTTAGTAATTTGTTGTGCTCGTTGCCAAGTTTGTTGCAAAGTCAAGGTGAATTTACAAACCGAAAGAATTTATATTTCATCTCTCACCCAAGGATTCACTAACACTTGAGGTGTACCACATGGCCTTCCCATCAAAATTTACCATGGAATACAACCTAAGGCCATGTGCATTGAATTATTGTAGTACATTTTAACTTCAACTTAATTAAGTTGATAGGCTAACATGAAACATCACAAATAGTCTTTAACTTGCTGATTCACTATCTCAGTTTGACCATTTATTTAAAAATGATATATTATATTAAACTTGAGTGTGGTACCAAACAATTTGAACAATGCTCCTCAAAATTTTCCAATAAAATAAGAATTCCTATTTGAGATTGTCATTTCTGGCATTCACGAACTTGAATAAATTTATAGAAAAATAATTTGGCTGCTTGGTGAGCATTCACTTTGTTAACAACTAGAATGAAATGCACTGTCTTTAGAAAGTGATCCACCACAACCACCAACAATATATAATTTTGTGACTTTTGGTAACCTTATTACAAAGTCGATAGTGACACTTTAAAATGAATGATCTAAAATAGGTAGACACTGCAACTTGCCAAATGGCTTTTCTTTTACTTGGTAATAGGTAATACATGACTTTACATAATCATTAACTAACTTCTCAGTTAATAATTGATATTTGTTTTGCTTTATATATTTGGCAGCATATTCTTACGAATATGGTTAGGTTAAATTTGAAAAGGACTCCAGAATATTTGGGAATATATATATACATATGTGGAACGTGCATAGGGTTGAACTGCAATGGTAGCGTTACACATATTTTGAGGTAAGTGCGTGTATTTCAATTTATAATTAAAATTACATTCTTTAAAATTTTAGAAGGCATGCCCAGGTATAGCACAAGAAGTATATACTATTTGGTCAACATATTGTTTTGCAGTTTATTCAGTTGGGTGCCAATACTTAAAATATTTGTTGAGTTTGTTCGCACATGTAAGAGAAAGGTAATCAAAAAGGATGAAACCATTATAGAGGACAGGGATTTCTGTTGTCCAATCTCTTGGGAGCTCATGAAAGACCTCGTTGTCATTGCTACAGGACAGGTGTGTGTATGTATATATATGACTTAACTACACTTGTTGTGTATGTATCACAATTGCACTGATGTTTGTGATTTATCAGACTTACCAGCGAGCATATATTACAAAGTGGATAGTTAAATATGGAACGTCCTGAAACAACATAAAATGTAATCGAAGAAAAAGGAGGAATTTTTTTTATCTCTAACATGATAGACTCTAATTTCTACCAAATGGTGGAAAACTTATATTTTTCTTTGTCCCATTTCTAACGAGCTAATGTTTGATCCAGTCATCATAGATACTGGCCATGTACGTGTGTGCCTGTGTGTTTTGTGTGTGGGTTTGATATATGAAAGGGAATGCATAGAGGAGTGGCTTGATAATGAAACCACTACATGTCCAAAGACAAAGAAAAAAATTTAAGATATTGCTTAAATGCATAATAAATGAATGGCTCGAAAAGTATCTAACTGATGAAGACCTAAGTGACATTATAAGCTGTTCAAGACGCTGTGGATAACCATCTTAATCTTTAAGATAACTATGGATAAGATGTTACCTTGGGAAAACTTATATATTTAAATTTATGTACATAGAAAAATTAAACAATTGTCGCTTTATTTCAATCGAGCACGTGTAATCTGGTGCTCATATATGTATGTATGTTACAAAAGGCAAAAGTAATTACTTAAGAAGAGAACAAATACCACAGTGCCACTGTGAGCAGGAACAATACTAGAAGCTGGAAATGTCATTGTTGTGTTAATATATAATAGAAACTATCTATAAACATTCGAAGTGTATACACTTACAAGAAAGGGAAGTAAGTGCCGACGTAGCCACTGCAGCCACTGTCGTCGCGGTTGCCTTTGGAGATGCGCTCTCCGCTGTCGTCTATTCCCATGTGGCTGTGCGACCTGTCAAATAATATTTTATATTTAACTACATACGCGTACACTAAACACAGGTATAGAAACTTACAATATACACTACTTTTCAGTTTAATTATTTCCAGATTTTATTCCCTGGATGTACACATGTACACACGCACACACAGCCATGCATGTCCACATACAGACACAGAGATGCTCTTTACAAACAACATACTTTCTATATATAACATGCTTAATACTCATGAAGTAAACGCACATGAGCATGACATTGTGTACCTGCTCACACGCACGCACACCATACACATGTTTCGCTGCGTTTGCTACACTGCTTAGCAAGCTTCGCCATTGCTGAATCCACTGCCTGACAAAAGTACACAACATGATTAACATGTACAACGCACGAACATGTGTACATGCTCAAGGCATGAATGGAGATCATATGTCTAGCTGGAAATGACAAATTCCATCATGCATGTGTACTTATGTACATACGTAGCTAGCACACACAAAGATGTATGTATGTATATATATATATATATATATGCATACATCTTTGTGTTTGTGCTTTGGTTCGTACCTCGGTATGACTAGCATGGCCGTTGCAGTTTGATTCACCTGTCCAGATTTAACAATTTCACATATAATATACATAATGATTAATTATGATATATGTTAAGTCTTTCAAAAGCAAAACGTACCGTATTGGCTTCGGCCACGTCCTTGCTTTTGGTAGAGAAGCTTAAGCAACTGTTGAGCTGAGTGTGTGTTACTTTTTGATTAAGTCTTCCACGTGTATCCACTGTATTGGTCACGTCCTCCTTTTTATCGTTGGATAAATTAGGGACCCTCACAAAACCAGCTGACCTCCCCATGTTGTTTTAAGGTTTGTGCCTTCCTTAATTCTTCTAATTCCCTATATTTATATCCTTTTTAATTCTCTAACCTTTAGGGAATATTTTAACTTATACCTTTTTGGGGAATATTTTTTAATATATATTATACATTTTTAAGGAATATTTTTTGATTTGTTATATAGTTATCAAGTCTTTGTCCTCGAAGGCAATATAACTTACTCAATTGATTCTGTATCGTTAACCTCATACATCCACAAAGAATCTACTTAAAGACCCATTCCTTGTGAGTACTCAACATGAAATAATGAGTGCACCTTCACTCCTTCTGGCAATTGTTCTCGATATACCCACCTTATTGATATGCTCTAGAATCTCATAGAAACCTACCTAGGAAATAACTTATCGTTGCATCCCTTTCATAAGGCCATAATAGTGTTTATATTACATATAATCTCTCACCTGGAACTCTCGAAAGCTTTTGTGTTCATTAATAAACTTAATAGCTCAGCTTTGAGTTGCTTATAAGTTCTTTTTGGACAAACTTTGAATGTTCTCAAACTCAACACTTAAATCTTTAGCTTTTTCATGAGCCTTCTTACTTGCTAACCCCAACTCAAAAACTATCTTGGGATGTTGTCCAAACATAACATAGTATGGACTCATTCCAATCCGATTGTGCTGGATGTTATTATAAGCAAACTATATACTTATTCCACTACCCTTCCTTTTGATTAATAGTGCACCTCAACATATATTCCAAAACTTAATTTAGTCTCTCTGTTTACCCATCTGTTTTGAGATGATCTCTGCTACATAACTTAAGCTTCACTTCTATACACTTAAAAAAGCCTCTCCAAAAGTTAGAAGTGAACTTGAAGTCTCAATCACTTACAATATCATTAAAATTCATAAATAAAAAATACATGTTATAAATACATCGTAGCTAGCTCAGATGCATTCACATTCTTCCCCAAGAAAACTAACTTAACAAACTTTATCAACATGTCCACAATGACTCACACATGTTTATTTTGCCTTTGTAATAGGAAATGGTACTAATAACCAACATGATTTCTCCCTAGGCACCTTTACTTACTGACACTTGTTACAAGTCTTACAATACTTTATGATATTAACTTTCATATTCCTTTAGTAAAACCTTCTCTTGATTAACTCATATATTTTTTTCTTCTCAAAAAAACCAGCCTTCAGGCAATCATGATGAAAATATAGTACCTAGTTGATCAAATCGTCCACACAAGGAAGATACACACGGTCATTATAATACAGAACTCCATGAAATGAAAATGGTGGCTCTAAATGTCCTCTGAGCTCCTGCACCTTGACATCTTGTGCTTGAGCATGTTGAACTACCTGGCTAAACTCATTAACCATTCTTGTTAATGCATTACATTAGCGTATTTGAAATTCTCCAATCATTACGACTCTCCTAATGTGTGGCAAAGCATTTGCCACCATGTTACCCTTCCTTTCACAATGCTCAATTTCTTATTTGTTAAACTTCATGTACTTAACCATCCAGCGGGCTTGTTGAGTATTTAACTCTTTCTGTGTGAACAAATACACTGAGGACTTATAATATGTAAACACATTGAAACTTGTACCATAAAGATAATGTCTTTAAACTCGTAATGCATTAATAACAGCCATTAGCTCTTATTCATACATTAACTATTGTTACTATGTAGGATTCAAAATACAACTCTCATAAGCAATAGGATGGCCACTCCACTTGCATCACAACAATACCTCCTTAGACTTAGAAGATCCACAATATATATAACTAGTGCATGTACCAAGGCTTGTTTCAAAACTTGAAAATTGATCTCCTCTTAAGCACTCCATACATCCTTCCTCAGCACAGCCATGTCCATTTCCAGTAGCAAGGTAGTAACATTCTCAACGTGATCATGTTCTAGCTGGTTGACAAGTGGATACAGGTGATCTTTAAGAATCTGCAATGAACTCTCTTCAGAAAACATAACATCTAAACAAATACATTACGTGCATGGCTGTGTGTGTCTTTTATGGATTCAGCAACGGCAAGAGAACTGGCCAGCATTGTAATGCATAAACAGATAATCATGTTTCATATATACCACAGAATGCAGGAACGAAATATAAAACAAGACCAAGAACGTTATAAGGATTTAAGAATATAATACATGATGAAAACGTACGAAGGAATTAGAAGTACAATCTAAAGAGGTTTGACATATGTTCAATTAGTACTTTCTAGCAACATATACATATAGTGTTGTGAACATAAAAAAATAGTCTTTCCATGTACATATATGCTATACGCACATACGAAAGTAGACACGTACCAGTCGTCGCTGTTCCGGAGTTGCAGAGGCAAGATTGGAAAGTGAGTATGTCGGGACGTCTGCATTATGTTATAAAAAAAACCTTTTTTTATATACACAAATATGCATACATAAATATTACAATATTTTTAACAAAAGCTCTCTTACATGAATGTGTGCGTGTGTAATTTGAAAATTATAGCACACGTACCTAAGTAGAGAGGGAATATACGGTACATACGGCAGCCCGCGATAAAAGACCTGTAAATTTCTTCTATACTCTATATATATGCGTGTGTGTGTATGTGTGTATGTATATGTATATGTGTGAGTGAGTAAGAGAAAGAGAGAGAGTTTTATACACACATCTCACGCAAATACCGCACTTAGACCATACAGACAAATACAACACATGAATACTACCTAAGTACACGCACGCACGCAAACAGTACTAATTATTAAACAGCTACTAGTCTGATATATAACCTCATCACATGTATCTTAAAACAAACGATATGGAGTGCTTTCTAGAAGATCGCGATTTTCACCTCGTTTCCACACGGACAATCTCTTCAGCTAATCTGCTACGTTTTACTAACACGGACTGTTCCGGCACAAAGTAATTCAACGTAAAGCCCATACTTTGCTATACAGGCTTGCAATCGGCCAGGGGATAGAATGCAATCGGAAAATGCGCCGCAACAACAAAAATCAATGCAGAATCCATACTTTACACACAAATCCGCTAGCGCCTCACTGATGACATAGTCAAATGCATGCAAATCGGCTGATTTTGAAGACCATCACGTTTTACTAACACGGACTGTTCCGCCAGTGCCGGCACAAATTAAAGCCCATACTTTGCTAGACAGGCTTACAATTGGCCAGGGGATAGAATGCAATCGGAAAATGCACCGGAACAACAAAATTCAATGCAGAATCCATAGTTCATATACAAATCCGCTAGCGCTTCACTGGCAACACAATCAAATGCATGCAAATCGGCTGATTCTGGAGGATTTTTACAACACCATTGCGGAATGAACACCATACCCTAGTCGCATGAACTCATTCACGGAGAGGCCTACCTCGACTGGAATGTGTGCATTCTCGGGATCGAAATCCATATCCGAAACGCTTGCTTCTCCTTCCGGCGGCTTTCCGGCGCCCACTCGCTTCTCCTTCCGCACGATCATTCTTCTCCATATGTGCTCTTCGTAAAATCCTAGCGAAATGAAAGTATATAAACGGTAAGGACACGTCAGAAATGTAGTGGATATTCTGAGTTTATTCTAGGTGCAGATGTGAAAATGGTCGACGTGCTTTGAATCGATGCCATGGCGCCATTCTTCTTCTATACAAATTGGACGCCATCTTAATATTGCCAAACATACATTCCCAATGCCAGAAAGCACAAAAGAAGCAATGCTCTGGCCTTTGAGCAGAAGCCATCATCAAATTTACATTCATATATTCTTCAACAACTGATGACCATTCTGTTGTCTGCATCCACCTTAGTTATGTTTTGATCGAATTGAAAGAATTCATCACATTATGGTAATTTTTTCTTAAACATGGACTTCAAGGGGTAAATGTTCATTTCTTTTATTTTTATTTAACATTTTGTAAAAATTGACTTTTGTAATTAAATTTTATAAAGCTTTCTACACTCATAATTTTGAACACATTGTGATAATTTTTGATGTCACAAGATCAATATCCTGCAAAGTACATACATGCAATCATTTTCATGTATGTATAACTATTTACTAAGATAATACTTCATCCGTACCTCATATTTTTTACGGTACACATACATGTAATGTGCACTAATATGAGGAATTTAATTCAGTTAAAATATTAATAATTATATTTTTAAGGAAAAATTTACATTTATACCCTTGAAATTTATTATATTTACATATATACCCGTAAAAATTTTATTTTACATATATACCCTTCTAAAAGTTTTAATATACCCTTTGAAAAACTTAATCGTAATATTTTGACTTTTAAAATAATAATATTAATTAAAAATATATTTTCAATTCATAATATATTACAAATGAAATAATTAAAGTTTATTAGGTGTTAAATGTTAAAAAATTGTCGTAGTAAAAATGGAATAATTTTTAAAATAATTATATTATATTGTGATATATATATTTAATAAGCTGTATTTTGGACTTAAATATAAAAAAATATAAATTAATTATAATTTTTATTATAAGCAAAGAGAGATTGAATGAATTAAAATCTTAATAAAAACCCTCTTTATATACCATCTCTCTCTCTCACACACGCACACATGCACACACAACTTACCATCATTGAGGACGAGCACATAGTCACTATCAACAACAGTAGGAAGCCTGTGAGCAATAGTGATAACAGTACAGCCCTGAAACTTGTTACTTATGGTGGACCGTATAACTCCATCAGTGGCACTGTCCACGGATGCAGTAGCCTCGTCCAGCACTAAAACACGAGCTTGTTTAAGCATTACCCGTCCTAAACAAAACAACTGTCTTTGCCCCACACTCCAATTCTCCCCATTCTCAGTCACTGCGTAAATCACAAATTATTTAACTAAGTAAATAGTTAATTAAGTGATTAAAATTACCAGCTGATTCAAGCTTTTCTTCTTTATACCAAATCACCAAGTTGACAATTATCCAATGCCTATGTAAAGAGCATATGAATATTAGATACATATGTCATTCATATAATATTACTTACCTCCCATAGTTGTGTATCAGAGTACTGTCCAAGAGGATCTAGATTGTAACGAACAGTGCTTCAAACAGTGTGGGATCTTGTGGAATGATACTTAACTTGGACCTCAGGTTGTGTAGTCCCATTTGAGTTATATCCACTCCATCGATGACAATCTTATAAATTTACATAAAAAACATTATCAACACACACACACACACACACCACTTATACAAAAGATATATACGTACCTTTCCTGCTGCTGGCTCAATGATTCGGAAGATAGCTTGGATTAAAGTTGATTTTGCACTGCCTGTTCTTCCCACAACACCTATTTTCTTGCCGCCAGGAAACTCACAGCTTAACCCGTGTAACACCAGCGGCGCATTCTCATTGTACCGTATCTAAGAAACAACTAAATAAACACACACACACACACACATGCACACTCCAGGGTATATCCAAATAACAGGGATACATATCAAATTTGCCGTATGAGAATAAATAACATCAATTTAGAATACAGTGTAGTTTAACTAATAAATGATATAATAGTGCAGTTTAGTTATACCTGGAGGTTTACGAGCTGGACATTTCCTTGTGAAGGCCAAGTCTGGGGAGGTTTACATGCTTCAATCTCCCAAGGTGCCTCACTTGGAATACGAGTATATTGTTGAATGCGCTCCACAGATATTATTTCTGCCTCCACATTATATAGTTTCCATATGAACCACGAAAGTATCATGTTTATATTCAATCCATAAGTTACAGCAAGCCCAGCTAAACCTGTATCAAGTAAACAAAACAGTATATATAATATAGACGTACATGCTTATATGCTTTATCCAAACACACACACACACACACACACACACAACTTACTCGGTTTGTGACCCAGGGGCAAAGAAATAAGCAAGATGAGACAGAACGAGAAGACAATATTTGTTAAAAGCTCAAGCCTCAGAGACACCCACTCCATGGCAGCAGCAGAATAAAGATGGCCCTCCCAGCACTGTCGACTAGATACAGGTTTCTCTTCATAAAACCTTTCCTGTTCAAAACCCCTTATAGTTGCTGCACCTGCTATAGTCTCTGCAAAATGGTGTATTATTGGTGCCTTTTGCACTCGCTAAATTGTACTGATAAGGATGTTGAATCTTTAAACTGTTATCTCAAGTCTCTCTCATAACTTGAAATGAGTTAGCTAACTTGAACATAGAGTGCATACTTTCGCCAAGATGTTTAGCTTCTCCTTTAGCTATTATAATTTGTAGTGCTGCAGAATTACTTTTGTTTCAGGACATTCGTGTTATACTTGTTAAATCAAGTGACTTTAACTTAGTAAATTATTTTACCTAATAACACTTGTAGCTAGCGTCATTAAAATATTGTAAACACCGAACAATAATTTAATTACATTATATCTTGAACCAATTGCTTTACATATTCACTATCTGGCTTCCTATTGTTAAGTTCATTTATATAATTTTTTTTGAGTTACACTCTCAAAAACATACACTATATTGAAAGTTTATTTTACACCTTTTGTCAAAATGTAGTGGCTATTCTTATATTTGAATAAGAATGAAAAATTATATGTCAAGGTTGTGATAAATGAGTGCCCCTTTTCTAAAGTCAAAAACACACATTTGAACATAAGCCATTTGAACACTATTATCAAAATTGATATTGAATCTTGACTTAAGCTAAAACTCAATGGACATTATTTGTTTTCAATTGTGTGTTATTCAAAATCTAAACACCTTAAAGAAAAAAGAATCAATAATGTGTAAATTTAGCATATCACTTCACAAGACTTAGTTTATAAGTCATAAAAAACTAATTTGTCATGTCTTATGGAGGTGTTCAGTAAATTAACAAGTGCAAACCTAGGATAAATAACCTATACAATGTAAAGGTAATGTAACCTAGCATGCAACTTGGAAGTTACTTTCCAAGTACTACTATCAACTTTAGAGTACATAACCCACACCCACTTACCAAATAGGTGTTCTTTAAAGAGTTATATAGATCTCAAAACCAACTCTTTACGCACGTTTTTGTTGAAAGTAATAAAGTACTTTAAGAATTTAGAACTAATTAAACCCTAAAACACATTATAGCCCTATTGACCGCAAAAAATAAGCTCCAATACCAATTATCAAAGTTTTAACCCAAAGGGCTAATACGTGGCAATATATAGTTATCAAATAACCATCTGGCGTCATTACCCCATATGAGCAACGCTAAGTCTTTCAAGATAACCCAAGAGTTTGACTAAAATGTCCAATTAGGCAAAATACCTAAAGTCCTACCCTAAGTCCTTTAGAATAACCATCCCTCAAACCCTAGAGAATATCTCGAGTAGTCTTTAGGATCCTATCCTAGTAGACCTAAATGGACTCATACTTTAACCCCACAAAGGAGATATGTTTCATATATACCCACATGACAGAGTTAAAGCATTATCACTTACTCTTTGAGGAAGCACCCTTAGTCAGGCGTACAACCCCTTTAGGATGACAAAGGGTACTTTGAACCACATGAGGGTTCAAATGATCAAGTTATACCCTAAACCTAGGGCTACTACTTAGTGAGGACGCGAGTGTGCGTTGTAGGTGGACACGAGTGTTTTGCTAAACAAATTCTCTAAGGCGATAACCCTAAGTACATGACCTTGCGAGTGCCTCAAGAAAGGGCTCTTGCTAACAAAGCCTAGGTTGTTTTAACCTCTAGATTCTAAGGAGAACTTTCCCCTAGCCAAGTTTGCCAAAGCACACCTAGTTACAATACCTAACCTCCTTGAGCTGATGCCCAAGGCTTAGCACCTTAGTGTGAGTGCATGTTTGCTAAAGTATCCAACCCTTGGTAATAAACCCATGACACAACCCCAAAAGGCATGCCTTGGGCATTGTATAGTGTAACGTCTAGCCTAGTGTCACATCTTTATGTGACATTGCCTTCCACAATATGGGTTATCATGCCATAGCTTCTTAAATTCAAGAGTTGCACCAAGTGCCACAAATGTGGCTCCTGAATGCCAATTCTAGAACCTCTTAATGAACCCTTAGGAGCTGGGTAACATGAACTTATCAAATAAGATCTCATGCCCATAGTTGGACAAGGACGCAGATGTGCCTTATTTGGCCGTGAGTGTTACACCTAGCTTGATGTGGAGGAGGAAGTTAGAGACAAACATCAACCTTTGCCTCTTGAACCCAAGCATGGATTCGTCAATGTTAAGGGTAAGCTATCCCAAAGGTGGGACGTATCCCCATTGTATGGAAGATGAGGCGATATAACAAAGAGTTGTGCCTTGATGACATAAGTTAGATATTGCACCAAGAGAAGAGTAACGAGCTCAATCATGAACTTGTAATCCCTCACTCCTACATACTCTACCTTATTTATGTGATGGAGCCCCCCCTCTTTTTCTATATGTGTAAGTGGGTTGGCACAAAATGCCAGCCCCTTAGCTAATTGAGATGAGCCTAAACCCTACCCGAGGGGGTGGGGATTTAGGACATGGGTTAGGTCAACCCTAGGGGTGTTCCTAACCCCATCTAACTGAGATGTCAAAATTGGGGGTGGGTTTTTTAAAAGATATGTGCTACCTTCACTTAGAGTTTTTCGTGACATATAAGGACAGTCGGCCAGACTACCCCTAAGTGCAGTAAACAAGGTTGTTTCTCATTACATCTACGATTCGTCAACATAGTACAATAAGTAATAATAATCAATCTCCAAAGTAAAAGGTTGAGTCATAATAAAAACTATGACATTAGTACTTAACGAGGACATGAGTGTGCACAATAGCGGACATGAATGTTTTGCCAAGTAAACTCTTTAAAGTTAAGTTTGGATAACTCCATGTACACAACCTTGCAAGTGCCTCACAAAAGAGTTTTTGTTAACGAGCTTAAGTTTTTTAACCCTTGAATCCCAAGGAGAACATCTCCTAGCCAAAACCTAAATCTCGCTTAAGTGAATGCATACGCCTTAACACCTTGATATAAGCACAAGCATGCCTGCCTACTAGAGTAACCAATCCCTTGGTGTTAAGCCCATGAGGGCGTGCTTCGAACATTGTATCATTTATCATCTAACGTAGTGTCACATTCATGTGACACTATTTTCTAAAATGTGAGTTATCTCGTCATAACCTCTCAAATTTAAGAGTTACACCTGGTGCCATGAACGTGGCTCACAAATGCCAACTCTAGAACCCCTCCATGTGAACCATCAGGAACCTAATAAAGAAAACTTGTTAAAAGATTCCACACTCACAGTTGGATAAAAATATAAACATGTCCTATTTAGTCGCAAGTGTTGCTCTTAACTTGATATGAAGGAAAGGCTAGAGACATGCCTCAACCTTTAACTATGGAACATGTATTCCCAAGCGTAGATTTGCCAATGATAAGGGTTGGGCAACCCTTAAGGTGTGACATACCCTATAGACTAGAAGTTAAGGCAGCATAATATGGGTTGTGCCTTGACGAACAAGCTAAAGCTTGCACCGATAAGAGAACAATGAGCTCGGTCATAAACCCTCTCTACTACTACCCTACCTTACTTCCATGATGAAGCCCCCCCCTTCTTTCCTTATGTGAGTGGGCTAACATAGAAGATTAACCCCAATGTTAGTGAGTCAACTTGCTTAACCTAACCCTAAACTTTGACCTTTTAAAGGTATGGAGTGTCCCTAACCATATTTGACACACTAAACTCATTTTGACACACACACAAATAAAAGAGAGTTCTAAATGGCAAGTTCGAGAGAAATAACCCACTAGATCACTTAAGTTTTTAACGGTAATAAATATATCAAAAAACTCTAGCAAATGTCAATATAAATCTGTTCAAGACGCTGTGGATCCATCTTAATCTTTAAGATAGTTTTAAAATACTAATGAATAAGATTTTACCTTGGGAAAAACTTGTAAGGTTCCATGGTATATACTACGTATATACGCCACGTATACTCTGCCATAGAGGTGCCATGTGGCATTAGGATTCATATGCACTAACTAATCTGGGCGCTAGCTAATCTGGGCACCATGATTTACTTGGTACCAAGAGTGCTAATCCTAGCACAGACACTTAGTATAAATACCTTGTATCTGTCAGACCTAATCGAATCGTATTTAGTATTCACACCTATCTCATTGGTGGAGAAGTTGGGTGGCTTAGTTTTTGTGTGTTCTTCTTGTCTCCCTCTTCCCTTGTGTTCTTGTTCGTGATGGCGACCGAAGAAAGGTGGTTGCAGTTGTTCGATGCACTGCAGTTGAGTGTGTCAGACTGCTCTTCTGCGGGAAATTCACCAAGGAATGCAGCAAAATGCTAGTATGTCGCAGAGTTCCAATCCACACCTTTTGGGTTCCAATCCATGTGTTCGTCCAGAGTTCTTCAAAGAGGAAAGTTGGAGCAGACGTGTACCATTGGTGGGAATATTTTCAAGGGATTGCTGACTACCATGGATGGTCTGACTTCCAGCGGTTGCGAGAGTTCCCAACGTGTCTGCAAGGACTTGGCTTGCAATGGTACAATGGTGTCCCATTCTTAATCGACAAGATTGGAACATTTTATTCCAGCGGTTCAAGCAAGCTTTTGGTAAGCCTGAGGATTCTGCTGTAACTTTTCGTGAGCTCCATAACTTGAAGCAAGTGTCAGGAGAGACCATCCAACGATTCGGGATTAAGTTTTGAAACTTGGTCAATCGTGCGGATCCAAGCATGACAGAACGGGTATGGTTGGGCTTGTTATGGCCGGCTCTTCGCCTGATTTGGCTGGCTTGGTGGAGGTATTTGGTCCTTTGACTGTGGAGGAGGCCTTGTAGATTGCACAGCGATTTGAGAACTCGTTGGGGGTAGCACAACGTGTATATCTTGTATCGGCACCTATTCCTAAGACATCTGATCCTATTTTGATGGAGGTGGGCGCTGTTCAGATGGAGGACAAGTCCTTAGGCTGCAAGAGGGGCCCAGGCCAAGCTACTGGTTGGCATGGTCGTGGTCGTGGTCGTGGTCATGGGCAGAACATTCAGTGCTACGAGTGCTGAGGTTGGGGACATGTTGCATGAGCATGTTCAAATCGACATCAAGTAGCTACCATCGTGATTACAGAAGAAGTGGAGACTCTTCTGCAGCTGGAAAACGAGGCGTAGTGCATGGGGTGTCAGAGGACCCATGCACTAGGCACATTGCACCACCTCTAAAGAACTTGATTCCAGCACATGGTCGACACTTCCCCGGAGCACCTTTGTTCTTCCATGCTTGTGCGGGCATAGGGTCTCGAGTGAGTTACTGGACACCGAGCGTTTTATGTTTGTGTTCTCCGGCATGGTAGAAGGAACTCCTGTTTCAGTCCTGGTGGACTTCGGATCCAATATATCTTCTATCAATCGATCAATAGCGGAGTCCTTGCACTTGCACACAATACCAGCTGAGCGGACTTTGAAGATAGTGTTTGCTGATAAGCAGTCTTTTGCTCAATCACATCGAATTGCACATGTGCCTGTGGTGTTAGGAGGATACCATCATCTACTTCCGTTGCGGGTGATGCCGAGTCAAGTCCATGGCATTATCCTAGGTGTCAATTGGCTTCGTGTGGTCAAGGCAAGATGTGATTTTGAAATGTGCACGTTGTCTATCCTCGGATGCCCCCCATTGCAAGCTACAAAACATGCACCGAATGGCATGGCGGCAACATTGCAAGGCATGATGGCGCCTAAGGCAGAGCCTTCTCTAGAGCAACGAGCTAAGGACATCAAGGACTTGTTGGCGAGGTATCTGGCATATTCAAACCCATTGTAGGAGATGCGAATCCCCTGTTGACTACTCGACATCACATCCCGACTGGTACAACTCACCCGATCAGGATGGGGCTTAGACAACGATTTCCAAAGGAGAAGGATATCCTGAATTGTTGTGTGAGGGAGATGCTAGAGTTGAAAGTGATACGTAAGTCCCGAAGTCGCAAAACCACACCTAGTTCCGAAGCTGGATGGGACTACACATTTCACTATTGACTTCAGGCCATTAAATGATGTTTCTGTTCCAGATTCATATCCACTACCAAGGGTGGATGATTTGGTCGATGCATTGGGGAATACCGGTACTTCACTATCCTTGACATGGCTTCCGGCTATTGGCAGATCCCTATGGCTCTTAAAGATGCAGCAAAGACAGCATTTCGAACACCATCCGGCTTGTATGAGTTTACGATTATGCCATTTGGGTTGGTCGGGGCCCCAACAACCTTCTAGCGGATGATGGACGAGCTATTGGAGGGCTTTGAAGAATTTGCACATGTATACATCGATGACCTTCTGATTCACTCTACTATGTGGAGGAGCACCTTCAGTAGTTAGAGCGGGTCCTGCAACGATTGGTGCAATACGGGCTGAAGTTGAAAGAGCAAAAGTGCAAGTTCAGATGTACCTCATTGAAATACTTAGGATTCATCATCACGGCAGAGGGTGTGAAACTGGATCCCAAGAAGACCCTGGTTGTACAAGAATTTCCTGCTCCTGAGTCAGTGGTGGAGTTGCAACATTTCTTGGGAAAGGCAAGGCTTGTTTCGTTCTCATATCTAACAGCCCCATTGCGAGGATTTTTAAAACAAGGAGCTCAGTTCTGGTGGTCTAAGAAGTGTCAGAAGGCATTCAAGAATGTTAAGGCATTGCTAGGATCTCCACCTTTGTTGCGGTATCCGGACTTTGCAAATCCTTTATTCTTCGGACCGATGCTTCAGATGTCGGGTTGGGGCCGATCTATTGCAGGAGACTCCCAATGGTCAGCGGTACCCAATCGCTTATGCAAGTCGGAGCCTTACTGAAAGAAAAATTATTCCACCACGGACAAGGAATGTCTGGCAGCCGTATGGGCCTTTCAAAAGTTCCATGCATATCTACATGGCTCCAACACATTGTTGGAAACTGATCATGCTGCTGTCAACTCAATCATGAAGAGGAGGAATGTGACGGGACGACTTGCACGTTGGGCGTTAATTTTGCAAGGGTATCGTTTTCGGGTTGTTCATCGCCCAGGGTCTAGCATGGCGGATGTGGATGCGTTATCCCCTCCTGTGGTAGTAGCAGCCCCTAGCATTGTTGCCGGATGCCCTTCCTGATCGCGTACTTCCGCGGGAAGACATTGTGGAGGCTCAAAAGATGGAGCCATGGATCAGGAGGTTGCGTGAGTCTTGAGTAGTGAGGTACCCTGCGAGGATCTTAACTTTCGCACATGCACGATCTTTCAGACTGATGGATGACTTGCTTGTCTTTGTTGGAGACGGTTCCGAGTGTCGTGTGGTGGCACCACCAGTTTACATTAACTCCTGGTTGCAGTTCTTTCATGACAACCCGATGTCCGGACACATGGGATTCCAACGATGCCTTGAGAGGATTCGACAGCACTTGTATTGGCCCCGATTGCGACAAGACCTACATGAGTACATTCATACGTGTCCGGAGTGTCAACGGCATAACGTGTCCACACTTCCTCCTGCGGCAACCCTGGAACCAATTCGAGTTTCTCGCCCCTTTGAGCTGGTAGCGTATGACATCATGGGACCATTCCCTGTGTCGCAGTTCGGTAATCGATACATCATTGTGTGCTCTGATTACTTGACTCGGTGGGTAGAAGTGTGTGCTTTGCCAGATGCTACAGCAACTTCCATCATCAAGTTCCTACTAGCTCAAGTGGTGTTGAGGCATGGTTGCCCCGAACGAATTTTATCGGATCAAGGACCAGGCCCAGCAGCGGAAGCAGTAGCTTTGTTGATGCGACGGTTGCAGATCCGACAATCTTTTGCCTCAGCTTATCATCCTGAGACTGATGGTTTGGTGGAGCGGTTGAACAACTTTCAAAGTCATGCTTGCCAAGTATGTGCCCTGACCATACGGATTGGGATATGTGGCTTCCATATCTCCAATTTGCTTATGTTTCAGCCCCTCACAAGTCAACAGGGATTTCCCCATTCAAAGCTTTGTATGGTCGTGAACCTGTATTGCCACCAGCATTGGCATCACTCCTCACGGCACGGTATATGGATGGGCGTATGTGGTTGGAGCATTTGAACCAAGTCCTTCCTCTGTTGTATGCTCAAGGTGGAGAATAGTTAGCTTGGGCACAAGAGTATCAGCGTCGGACTTACAATCAACGACATCAACACCTCAATACCAAGTGAGATTTGGTTCTCGTCAAGTTTCCAAGGTTAGGGGATCAAACACACGCACAGGGCTTAACCGCATGGGTCGGGCCTTGGAGTGTTAAAGAACAGTTGGGAACACAAGTGTATCACTTGAAGCGGCGTGATGGGGTTCGGGAGTCACAACATGTCGCTCATGTGTTGGCTATTACCGTTCCACCAACGGACACATCTAGGAGGAGGATCACCTTGATATGCAAGCCACGTCTTGAGAGGGGATGATGTAAGGTTCCATGATATATACTACGTATATGCCACGTATACTCTGCCATGGAGGTGCCATGTGGCATTAGGATTCATACACACTAACCTGGACACTGGCTAATCTGGGCACCATGATTTACTTGGTATTAAGAGACAGACACTTAGTATAAATACTTATATCAGTCAGACCTAATCGAATTGTATTTGGTATTCACACCTCTCTCAAACTTATGTATTTAAATTTATCTGCATAGAAAAATTAAACAATTGTTTCATTGAGCGCTTTATTTCAATCGA
Organism: Selaginella tamariscina; assembly: GCA_003024785.1. Classification (NCBI taxonomy): domain Eukaryota; kingdom Viridiplantae; phylum Streptophyta; class Lycopodiopsida; order Selaginellales; family Selaginellaceae; genus Selaginella; species Selaginella tamariscina. Next base: position 1,229,859 of record PUQB01000008.1, read on the forward strand.
GCACACATAACCTGGTTGGAGACAAAAATTAGTATGTCCATATTAATATATACATTTGTACATTGTGTAATGCTAAAATTATATATATATATATATATATATATATATATATATATATCAACCAATGCATGTATGTCACAAAAGGTAAAAGTAATTACCTAAGAAGAGAACAAATACCACGGTGCCATTGTAAGCAGGAACAATACTAGAAGCTGAAAATGCCATTGTTGTGTTAATATATAATAAAACTATCTATAAACATTCGAAGTGTATACACTTACAAAAAAGGGAAGTAAGTGTCGACGTAGCCACTGTAGCCACTTTCGTCGCGGTCTACCCTGGAGATGCGCTCCCTGTCGTCTGTTCCCAAGTGGCTGTACCACCTGTCAAATAGTATTTTATATCTAACCACATAACAGTGCATCAAACACAGGTATAGAAACTTACAATATACATTACTTTTCAATTTAATTATTTCTAGATTTTATTCCCTTCATCTGGATGTACACATGTACACACGCACACGCAGCCATGCATGTCCACATACAGACACAGAGATGCTCTTTACAAACAACATACTTTTATATATAACATGCTTAATACTCATGAAGTGAACGCATTAAATTCTCTATCTACACCCACACGAGCATGTGTACCTGCTCACACGTACGCACACCATACACATGTTTCGCTGCATTTCTACACTGCTTATCAAGCTTCGCCATTGCTGAATCCACTGCCTGACAAAACTACACAACGTGATTAACATGTACAGCTCACGAACATGTGTACGTGCTCAAGGCATGAATGGAGATCATATGTCTAGCTGGAAATGACAATATCCATCATGAATGTGTACTTATGTACATACAAACATAACGTAGCACACACACACACACACACACATACATCTTTGTGTGTGTGTGTGCTTGTGTTTTGGTTCGTACCTCGGTATGACTAGCATGGCCGTTGCAGTTTGATTCACCTGTCGAGATATTAACAATTTCACATATATAATATACATAAAGATTAATTATGTTATTTTGTTACTTGGATATATTTTAAGTCTTTCAAAAGCAAAACATACCTCACTCATCGTATCGACCGTATTGGCTTCGGCCACGTCCTTGCTTTCACCGTTCTCACCAATGTTCGTAGTTACCTCCTGCTATAAATGTTAGTCCGGCGCTATATTTAATAGTAAAACAACTGTTAAATAAGTTGTGTGTGTGTGAGAGAGAGAGAGAAGCTTAAGCAACTGTTAGGTTGAGTACTATGTGCGTTACTTCTATTTCCTGATTAAGTCTTCCACGCGTATCGACCGTATTGGTTTCGGTCACGTCCTCCCTTTCATCGTTCTCACCCCTGTTCGTAGTTACCTCCTGCTGTAGTTATATTAAATATGTTAATCCGGCACTATATTTAATAGTAAAACAACGGTTAAATAAATGTGTGTTTGTGTATGGAAAGAGAGGAGGCTTAAGCAACTGTAAGCTGAGTAGTATGTGTGTGTTACTTCTGTTCCCTGATTAAGTCTTCCAAAAGCAAAACCTACCTCGCTCGTCGTATCACCCGTATTGGTTTCGGTCACGTCCTCCCTTTCATCGTTCTCACCTCTGTTCGTAGTTACCTTGTGTATGAAAGAGAGAGAGAAGCTTAAGCAACTGTTAAGCTGAGTAGTACATAAATGTGTGTGTTACTTCTATTCCCTGACAAAACAAAACGTACCTCGCTCGTCGTATTGGCCATATTGTTTCGGTCACGTCCTCTCTTTCATCGTTCTCATCCCTGTTCGTAGGTACCTCCTGTTGTAGCATGTTAGTCCGGCGCTATATTTGATAGGAAACAACGGTTAAATAATGTGTGTGTATGAGAGAGAAAGAAGCTTAAGCAACTGTAAGCTGAGTAGTATGTGTGTAACTTCTATTCCCTGATTAAGTCTTCCAAAAGCAAAACGTACCTCGCTCGTCATATCGACCGCATTGGTTTCCGTCACGTCCTCCCTTTCATCGTTCTCATCCCTGTTCGTAGTTACCTCCTGTTGTAGTTATATTATATATGTTAGTCCGGCGCTATATTTAATAGTAAAACAACTGTTAAGCATAAATGTTGTGTGTGTGTGTGTATGAGAGAGAGAAGCTTAAGCAACACAATGCTGTACTTGAATACTACCTCAATAGGAACTAAGGTATAACATATAGCAAGTGTGTGTGCGTGCGCATGCACGCATGCGTGTGTGTTACTTCTATTCCCTGATTAACATCTACAGCATGTGTTTGTGTGTGGGTGCGCTCTGTAGCCTCCATATGTGTATCCACTATTCTGGTAATATTCGAACTTTATCGAATTTTCTAATACTGCAATTACATATTGATAGGTGCCTCGGACTGCAGAGGTCAAATGCTAGTCATGCTAAGGTACAGACGTATACACACACATACATATATATGTATGTATGTATGTTTGTTTATGCGTATTACCTTATATTTGTAAGAACTGCAAATTCAAATAAATGTACTTTACTGTGCGTGCGTGCGCGTGTGTGAGTAAGTGAGTGAGTCAAAGAGAGTAATACAAACTCATTACAAGGAATACATTTAGTTCAATAAGCAAATTAATTAAGAATAAATAAGGAAATGAATATACCTTTGGATTTCTTGCATCTTGCTGGGCGATGCCTTCCATAGCAGGTGACTGCTCCATCGTATTTGCCGGTGTATTTTCTGGAGCCTATAAATCATACATGAATGTTTTATTGAACTATACAAGAGATCCATTCTTTTATAAATACACTTTAGTACGAACTACACACACACATCTGAATGTGAATATAAAAGTATACCCTGTCATAGACATCACTGAGTCTATGGCTTTCCGATACTGAATATGAAAATAAAAAATTACTCATCGCTACATACTATCTCAAACGAACCTGTTGTTGTTGCTGACGGGCCAAGGGTTGCTGTGCGACGCTCGCGCCACTTGTATTACCACGCTGTGCGCCCTCCCGTGGAACAAAGGAGCTTGGCAGTTGATCGCCACTTGGTGGCTGTACAGAAAAGAATACAAAACTGAGAGTCAATATAAAGTGATAAATAAGAAATTACGATTACATTAAACATGTTTATTCATACGCACTTTTGCTACGTTAAAAAATCTTAATTTATAATATCATGATAATCTTAGTTAAACCACAACAACTATTAAAATAACACTGAAAACAAAGATAACAATAATATTACATATGCGTGTGTTTAAATCCGTAGCATTTTGGACTAGTAATTAAACTAGAATAATAATAAAGTCTTTATTACTAATCTAGTTTAATTACTAATCCGTAGTCAAAAAATGCTACGGATTTAAACACTGATCGCTACAGTAACAGCAACCAACCTGCGGTCCATTTCTTGGCGCTCTTCCTACTCTATCTCTATGACGCTGCATAAGACGCTGCATATTGAAGACAGACTTTAAATAATTATCCGTTATTATATATATACTATGGTTCTTACTGAACGCTACTAAAATAAGAATATAAACAAAAAACAAGTACCTGTCTTTTTTCTTTTTCCTCCTTACTCTCGACGATGGCAACAGAGATTATCTTGTTCTCAATCATTTTGCCATTCATTTCTCTTACCTTCAAACAAACAAAACAATCACTATCATCTTCTCCCTTTACATATATATGCAGCTCTCTCTCTCTCTCAATATCTATCTATTTATCTATCTATATATATAGAGAGAGAGACATACACAGACACACACATATACACACACATGCAGGCGTGTGACAGTACATTTGCATCAGCAAAACTTACTGCACGGTTGGCTTCTGTCGGGGTAGAAAATTCAACAAATACGTAACCTTTGCTGTGGAGTGGAGCAGGGGGGTAAATCTGAAAAAACCTTCTTAACTTCGGTATATATTATATAGATAAGTTTGGAATAATCAATGAATTCTATGTAATAATAATAAATAAAACATACAGTACTTATAGTATGTATGACAGCTGATCTTATGATGTATAGATTCTTTTTTATTTATACGATACCTTACAAGAAGTTATAGTTCCAAACTCAGAAAAGTACTCACGAATCTTCTCATCATCAACATCATCGTCGAGGTTCGTCACATAGACAGTGGCCTTACGTTTCTCCTCATTCGTTTGAGCTCTACTCACGTTATTATCAACCTTCTTGCCATTCAGACGACCTTCATCAAACAGGCATTAAACATTTACTTGAAATCATTTCGTTATACTACAATACATCTTGCCTTTTTAACTATCGTACTGTGCAAATCACATATGTATGTATATATGTGTGTGTGTGTGTGTGTGTGTGTGTGTGTAAGACATGCCTTCCACAGCCTTCGTAGCGTTTTCTGGCTGTTCAAAGTTCACGACACCACGGCCTGTCGACTTCCCTTCCCAGTCTCTTTTCACCAGAGCACTAAGCAAAAACAATCACAGAATCAATACATGTATAAAGCATGTTGTCACATGCGCAGAATATACTCGATAAAACATACACTCATCCACATCATTACTGTGTATGCTTAAGATATATGTACACAACTAAGACATGAAAATCTATTTTAAATATAAAGACCTCGTGCTTGCTCCATAATTGTCAAGATTGTTTGAAGCTGGTTGCGCAGTAGGAACTTGTGCTGCAGCAAGATAAGTGCAATCTTGCATGCGCTGTAAATTTCTTCTTAGTTTTTATATAGTGCCTCATTCTCTCTCTCACTCGTGTGTGTGTGAGGACATGTATACACATATATCACATAAATACAGCACTTAGATCATACAGACAAATAACACATGAATACTACCTGAGCACACGGACGCACGTAAACAGAGCTCATTATTAAGCAGCGACTAGTTAGACGAATATATACAACATCACATATGTTTTAAAACAAAGATATGAGGAGCGCTTTCTAGAAATATTAAGCGATCGTGATTTTGACCTCGTTTCCACACGGACAATCTCTGCAGCTATTCCACTATAACACGGACCGTTCCCGCCAGTTCCGGCACAAAGTAAATCAACGTAAAAGCCCATACTTTTCTAGGCAGGCTTGCAATCGGAAAATGCACCGGAACAACAAAATCAATGCAGAATCCATACTTTATATACAACTCCGCTGGCGCCTCACTGGCGACACAGTCAAATGCATGCAAATCGGCTGATTTTGGAGGATTCTTACAAGACCATTACGTTTTATTAACACGGACTGTTCCGCCAGTGGTAAAGCCCATACTTTGCTAGGCAGGTTTGCAATCGATAGAATGCAATCGGAAAATGCATCGGAACAAAAAAAATCAATGCAGAATCCATACTTTATATACAAATCCGCTGGCGACACAGTCAAATGCATGCAAATCGGCTGATTTTGGAGGATTGTTACAAAACCGTGGACTGTTCCGCCAGTGCCGGCACAAAGTAAAGCCCATACTTTGCTAGACAGGCTTGCAATCGGGAATGCAATCGGGAATGCAATTGGAAAATGAATGCAGAATCACTGGCGACACAGTCAAATGCATGCAAATCGGCTGATTTTGGAGGATTCTTGCGGAATGAACACCATACCCTAGTCGCATGAACTCATTCACGGAGAGGCCTACCTCGGTGGGAACGACTGCATTCTCGGCCTCGCGATCCATAGCCGAAACGCTTGCTTCGCCTTCCGGAGGCTTTCCGGCTCCATCGTCACTCGCTTCTCCTTTCGCACGATCAATCTCCTCCATATGTGCTCTTCGTAAAATCCTAGCGAAAATGAAATCCCGAAACAGAGTATATAAACGGTAAAGACACGTCAGAAATCCAGTGGATATTCTAAGTTTATTCTAGGTATATACTGCCGAATGGTCGACGTGGCATTGGTGTTTAGGCGCCATTCTTGTGTTATACAAATTGGACCAGAAAATCCATATTCGAGCACAGAGACATCATCAAATTGACATTCATATATTCTTCAATGGATTCAAAGAATTCACCAAACCCAATAGGATGGTAATCTTTGCTTAGACGGGGTTCCCATATTTAAATAAAAAATTAATTTCTTTTTTCAACTTTTGTAATTAGGGTTTGAGGGTTAAATTCTTATCATATTTTTAATTATATATATCAAATGTTTAATTCTTTACTCTGGTCATCCTTTTCATTTCTTTCAATTGGTTTTATAATTCACAACATGTTCCCACCATGTTTTCAAATTTTATTTTAAACCATGGCCTCTTAATTAATTAAGCTCATGTATATATTTTTGTGAAACAACATAAGATTATACGATTGTTCAAATATTAAAGTAACTCAGGAGGCATTATAATGACTCGCAGTTCTTATTTGGGGATCTCTACAACACTTATCTTGAAATTAATGATAATGCAGAGAGATACGGTATGTATTGTAATCAAGTTAATATTTATAAATGCAAGTTATAATTAAAATGGACATGTTTATAGTCCCATTTCTTAATAATTAACAATTTTAATTATTTAATTATAATATTAAAGGAATATTCTTTAGAATATATTTGAAGACAAAATATTCTTTAGAATATTCTATTTTGTAATCAACCTTTAATAAATTATAGCATTCATGGATTAAAAATTAATAACATTATAAAATAAAAGGTATTAAGTTATATAATATATATATTTAAGATTGTATTGGCCTAATATAAAATTAAGGAAGAGCATAAGAGGTACATTATATAAATATTGATGTTGTTATTAAAATTAATATTTAAATATAACATTAATTAAAAATTTGTACTAGTAATAATATATATATAATATATAATCCTATAATAATATAGTCAATCTTCCATATCTTTTTAAAATTTATATAGTTAAGTAAACAATTTGGTACTATTATTAAAGAGTTTATAATAATTATGAATATTAAATATATGATATTTTAAATTTTGTAATTGCTTTAAGCTTCAGAAAATACATTTTCTGTTAATCGTGACTTTATCAACGCTTTTGACATCCACCCATATCGAATGGATTTAACATTTATAAAACATGCTGGGTCTTTTTGATTGGGAGACCATGTTTTCTAGGCATCCATTATATCTTTCGCTCTCCTTCTTGTCGCCTTTTTGTGTTTGAACCATGCAACCTTAACAATACTATTTTTTTGATTACTTCAGGTGTGTCGATAATTTACCCATCCAAATAGGCTATTATATGACACATCTGGAGTAATGAGAACCATCATTAGTTTTTGAAAATCCTTGCAGCAATCAAAGTATGCTTTAGGTTTTTGGTTCCTTTGTCCAACAAAGTGTGGGGTTTGCACTTCCACATCACTACTGGCTTCTATGTCGTTGTGCTCAGTGATGTCATTTCAATCTCCTCTCGCTTGTTTTAGAAAAAGGGTGTTGCAATTCTGTACTTGTGACAGTAGGCCCTTCCAACTCTCGAACAACAGTCTCCCAATAGTCGACCACATGCTTATATAGTTTGAGTAACCAGTTGCCTTATCAGAATTCTTTGGCATCGATTTTTGAACCCATGCCACATATTTTTTGATGCCATCAATAATAACCTCTTGTTCCTTGAGCTGGGCACTCAATGGAATAGGGTCTGGTTGTCCTTCTGGAGAAGTGGCTTTCCATCCTCTCCACTTTTGAAGAGCATTAAGCCCTCTTTCGGTAACCACTCTGCTCTGATGGCCGTAACTTGTACTGCATAATAGGTATATCTCTTTATGGAGAAAAAGAATTGTAGCGGCACAAGGTGACCAACTAAAGAATCACTCCCTCTTTTATATACTCCTTGAGAAATTTTTAAGTCTGGCACCTCAGTCACAAGCAAAGCACAACTTTTTTTGGAGATGCAATTTTCAAAAAGATTCATCATATGCGGTAAGGTAAGTGCACTTGTCCTTTTTGTAGAGTTGGAGACCTTGCTGAAGAAGCATCAATATCTTCATGAGTGTGACCAACCATAAGGAAACTGAGCGTGATTGTTCAAACACACCTTTGGCAACAAGCATTGACAAGTATGTAGCACATATCTAGAAAATAAAAGTAAGTATGAGCTTGAGAAACCCTTAAGTAAAATGATTTACCTATTTTTGTTCTCGCCTGCACAATTATCCATTTGTAAAAGCAAATGACGAGGAAGCTTATTTGATGTTGAGACACATGTACACTATTTGAGCTAGATCCCTCCACTGAACCTGAACTCTCAACAGGGCCATCTGTTTTTTGTGCAGGCTGCTGACAATGCCTCTCATATTCCCAAGTAGCCTCAAGTGCAGACTGTTCATGAGAGCATTATGTAAATTGAAGGTGTTGTTTTTCACTTTGAGATCACTGATAGACTTGTTTGAGTGGGCTTCAAGGTTTTAAACACATGGCCAACGACCCAATAGTGAAATTGGAGTCGTAGACCAATGTGGAAGTGAAAAGTGTCCATATGATTCACAACCGTGTCCATGTGTTAACACATGTCAATGAAATCGGAAGTTTCATGACATTTCCAAGGCACTTTGGTGTTGCAACAGCTTTGGAATGCTGGTCTTTGAATGATCCATCTTGTCATGGATCAAGCACAGTACTCTGATGGGCATGACACAGAAAGCATGCGGTGTGCATAGTACTGAGACCGGCAAGTTTGTTGTGCAATCATGTGGGCCTCCATCTTCTTTTGAATGGCAGTGATCTCCACCAAGGTTTTTGCACAAGCCTCTGCAGCCTTCAATGATGTACAAGTGTCACACTTGGAAAAGCTAAGTGTTTTGCAATCTCCACATCCTTAAAATGAGTATTCCATATGTTGTTGAAGGTACCAGTGTAGATTGCTTAGCCCCATCAAACTGAGGCACTTGTTCACATGTTCACACAGCTTCAATTGAGTGTAGATTGAAGGCAAAACCTTGAGATTTTCCCTGACCCTGCATTTGTGGTTCGGCATTTGTGAGGCATCCTGTCTGCATTTGCTTCCACAAAAGCCTTGAGTATCTCTATGGCTGCCATAATGTAGAGCGGGTTTTGACCAAGCGAGTGTTCCCATGTACTGAGGTTCGCCTCCATCTAGCCACTCATCCCTTCGTGGTCTTTGGGATCCGTATATACTGTACCAAGCTTTGAAGCAGATGGCCACCTTATTAAATACCATGGATGTACTCTGATAACCTGTGTCCAAGGCCATTCCATCAATACACCCAGTTAGTGCAGCATATACAAACTCATGCCTTTGCTTTTGGGTGAGCATACAAAGACATGTCTACATTGGGTAATTTCATTCCGGTCTGCCATCTGACAACACTTCTTCTTACATCAAATCGTGGAAATGCTCGTAACACTTTCGGAAGATGTAGGATCCATCTTGACCTCTTGCTGAAACTTGCAGGGGAAGATCTGCAACCCATGAATCGCCTTTTTCTTACTATAGGACCAATGCAAGGAACCTCTTCAAATATGGTTGTTCTTCCGGTTGTTATTATTGAAATCAACCCAGAATATGTTGAACCATCTCGCCTCTTAATTCAATGTTCGCCACCTCACGAGGGATCTATGCAATGTGCCATTAGGTGAAACCTCTGTCACAACTACACCCACAAGTCGGCCCTAGTTTCTCTTCTGATACGCTTCCATTGGATTTATAGCTGTGATGATGCCTCTCCCAACCTCAATCTCATGAAGAAAGAGAATCACCTCATCCATCACAGCAGGCAAGCCATCATCTGTGAACTCGTACTACTATTTGTTTGTGACTTTGCATATTTGTGTCAGCCTTGACTTCATCCAATTCCACAATACAGGAGAACCCTCTCAAATTCCATTCGGAACCTCAACATGCTTGAAATGGTGTTCACCCATACGTACACACAAGATCTTGGGCAATATTGTGACATGATGCATTATCGTCGAACTTCCACAGTTCCAGTGCCAACTATCTCGTTGTTTTGAAAAGACATACTTTATCTCCAATATTAAACATATTGTCCTGCACATAAATAATTGTGTTATTTATGATATCTGTTTATGCAATATTTCTAAAAAATCTAAATCGAGTGCTTAATAATATGCATGTGCAATAATATATAATTATGTATAAAGATAATATCTCATGCTTTGATTAATACAACTGGTGGCGGGATTAATTCCGCCACCCCTTCCCCGAATGAATGGTGGGCAGGATTAATCCCACTCACGACTCCCTTCGACGAGGAAGAGTCGGCGGGATTAATCCGCCGCCACTCTTCCCCAGAGAGAGTCGATGGGATTAATCCCGCTATCAACTCCCTCCAATGGAAGAGCCGGCGGGATTAATCCCGCCGCCACTCTTTCCGATGAGGAAGAGCTGGCAGAATTAATCTCACTGTCGACTCCCTCCGACGAGGAAGAGTCGGCGAGATTAATCCTGCCGCCGACTCCCTTCGACAAGGAAGAGTCGACGGGATTAATCCCGCCCATAATTCTCATCGATGGGGAATAGGTGGCGGGATTAATCCCGCCACAACTCTCTTCGAAGCTATGATTTTAGAGAGATTTCGAGGTGGTGGCAAGATTAATCCCGCCAATGCTTCTCTGCTTCCTAAACTGATTGGTGCGATAAATCCTGCTCACAAATCTTTAAAACAGGGAAGTGGTGGCGAGATTAATCCCGCCACCCCTTCTCTGCTTCCTAGAATGGTCAGCGGGATTAATCCTGCCGACAATTCTTTTTAATAAATTCTATTAACTCTTCATCATTTCAAAGAGTTGTCAATGGGATTAATCTCACCGCTCTTTTTAAGAGGCGAAGAAGCATTGCTTGGATTAATCCTGCCATGGCTTCCATGTTTAAAAGAGTTGTGGGCGGGATTAATCCTGCCACCTCTTTTAAGAAGCGAAAAAGAAATGGCCGGATTAATCCCGCCGCCCCAGCTAACCGAGAATATTAAGTAAAAAGATGTTTAAACGGGATAAATCCCTAACGGAATATAATGTAATTTTAATGAATTCCTAAACCCCTAAATTCTAATTTTAAGAGAGAATGTAAGAGAGTGAATATTTATAAATATTTCTAAATTTGTTTAAATACTTATTTGTAAACAGCACTGAAGGCGTCGTGATTTCTTATAAACAATAACATCCAATTTAATATCATTCCTGAAGTGATCACTATCAAGAAAAAGGAAGATTTAAAAAGTGGAAATTACATAAATAAAGAAACCCTTGCCGGAGAAAGAACCAGATCTAAATTTGAGTAAGAAATTAAATATTTACATGTCAGAATTTCAAAATTTTTGAAAAGAAAATAAAATAAAATTTAAGATGAGTTGACACAAATAACCGACACTTTGACATATATACTCTCTAATTCCAATGAGTTTTATAAATTGCATTTAATGTGATTCAAATGATTCAAGTTGTTTAATATTACAAAATTTTAGTAATTATTCTATATTCTTTCCAGTATATATTATAAATATATATACTTATACAATAAATAAATTGATATATTATTATGTATTATTTAAAATATATTCATAATGTGTTTATTAATATTATTTTCTTAAAATTAATTTATATTTCTTTATATTAATGGGATATTCTTTATTATTTTCTTATTATTCTAAGAATATTCCAATGATTATCATAATTAATTTAATTCATTATTTCAGTAATTATTCTACATTTGTATATATTAATGGGATTTTCTCAAAAAATTTCTTATTATTTCAAGAATATTCCAATGTTAAACCTTATTATTAATATTAAATTAATATATATTATTAAAACTATATATGACTATATATTAGATAAAATGATATATTATTAATGTATAATTTAAAATATGTTCATAAGTGTATATTAATATCATTTTTACTTTAATTCAATGTTTCTTTTGCACACATATATAAACACAATCAAAAATTTATATATACACGTGCACACACATGCACAAGCCGATGAGTGGATCAATATAAATAAAGCATTTAGCTTTGTATTTACGATTTAAAGTTTAAAACCCAAACTAAACATTTATAATTATACACACTCTACACTGGGACTTACATATGTTTAGTGTTTAGAGTAAATTTATATTAAATAATTAAAAAAATGTGCATGTTATATTAGTATAAAGATTTTATACTAATATATATATTATGTGCTATGATTGCTTTCAAATGTGTTTTAATATCATTATGTCATTTTAAGTTAAAATTGGGTAAAATTCAAATATATACATACAATTTTATAGTATGAGCAAATTATAATTTGCATTTTTAAAAATGAAGTTTTTAAAATTAATTAACAAATCAATAGAATGATTTGTGATTTTATGTTTATCTACTTGACTATCAACAGTTCTTTATGCATGTTTTCTTGTGTATTTATATACGAATAATAAACTTTTTATACAAATATTAAAATTTAATAATAATATACTTGCATTGGGTTTAAACCCTAAACCAAATTGGAGAGATATGTTGCTTCTTTATTGAAAACATTATGTTCAACGCATGTATGGTCTATATGTACTCAATTTATGTGTATGTAACACATTGAATTTACACATGTAATAGGTATGTATGTATGTGTGTATACACATGTGTATGTATATATGTGTACTAATATATGCAATGTATATGAAATTAATTTGTTAACACTCTCTCTCTTTTCTCATACATACACACTATACATGATTCATAATATGTATTGTCTCTCTTCTCTCAAACATACACACCATACATGATCCATATATGTACTGTCTCTCTTCTCTTATACATACACATCATGCATGATCCATAATATGTAGTTTGTCTCTCTTCTCTCATACATACACACCATGCATGATCCATAATATGTAGTCTGTCTCTCTTCTCTCATACATACACATCATGCATGATCCATAATATGTACTGACATTACAATATTATGTACTATGTATGTATGTCTATGCATATAATATTATATGTGTGTATATATATTGTTATACGTGAAAACTTAACACTCTCATAGACACACATATGTTAAACCCTTGCATGATTTGTATTTTTGGAGTGTATGTGATACACCCACACACCCACACACGCACACAAATTTAAAATTATGATAATATAATGAAAGAATATTCATTTAGGGTCAATATATATTTTATTCTTTTTAAGGTCTAGGTATATTCTTAGAAGGAATATTCAATTAGAGTTAATATATTATTTTATTCCTTTTAGGGTTTAGGTATATTCTTAAGGTTTCAAGAAGAAAGGTGGTAGAGGCAGTGGTGGTGGAATAGAGCAGCTATAGATCAATAAAGCGGCTATGTCATAGATCAATAGATCTCTCTCTCAAAAGGCGTGGCAGTGCAATAGGGTTTGAAGGCGCATTCACACAGGTGAAATCTCTCTCTTTCTCACATGCACACTCCTGTGTATATTTATTTATCTGTATTTACATATACATTTATATGTGTGTATATCTTAATAATAAAATTTATTTATCTATCTCTCGCACACACACGCACACTCCTGTATATACATACACATATACATATAGCTGTATTTACATATATATATGTGTGTGTGTGTGTGTGTGTGTGTGTGTGTTTATCTGTATAATTTAATTTATTTATCTATCTCTCGCACACACACGCACACTCCTATACATACACACACACACACACACACACACACACACATATATATATGTGTGTGTGTGTGTGTGTGTGTTTATATGTATAATTTTATTTGTTTTGCTCACACACGCATACACACGATATACATATACACATATATATATACCTATATACATATATACATACATATATTATGTGTGTGTGTATCTGTATAATTTTATTGATTTATCTATCTCTTGCACGCACACACACACTCCTATACATATATACATACATACATACATATATATTATGTGTGTGTGTGTGTGTGTGTGTGTGTGTGTGTGTGTATCTGTATAATTTTATTGATTTATCTATCTCTGGCACACACATGCACACTCCTGTATATACATATACATATATACATATATATGTGTGTGTATCTGTATAATTTAATTTATTTAGCACACACACACATGATATACATATCCATATATATATATATATATACATATATATATTTATGTGTGTATTTGTATAATCTTATTGATTTTTCTATTTCTGGCACACACGCACACTCTTGTATATACATATACATATATATGTGTTTGTTCATCTCTCACACATTCCTGTATATACATATACATATATAATTTGTGTGCGCGCGGGATTAACCAAAGGGCGGCAGGATTAATCCCGCCCCTCTTTGGTTAGCCTCATGGGCGGCGGGATTAATCTCGCTGCCTTCACACAGGCCCTTCCCACAGGTCATGAGCAGCGGGATTAATCCCGCTACCCATGGCCTGTGCAGAGGGCGGCGAGATTAATCCCGCCACCCTTCACGCAAGCTCTTTGGTTAACCTCATGGGCAATGAGATTAATCTCGCCGCCCATGGCATGTGTGCAGGGCAGCGGGATTAATCCCGCCGACCCTTCCATGCATGGTGGCGGAATTAATCCTGCTGACCGTTCAAGGAAGTGTGAAAGTGGTGGGAGGATTAATTCCGTTCATCGGGCATGGAAGGGGTGGCAAGATTAATCCCGCCACCCTTTATGTCTCAATGAGTGTGGAGCGGGATTAATCCCGCCAACCGCCATTATCCATATGAGAGTGTCATGGGCGGGATTAATCCCACCCACCATGCATGAAAGGGGTGGCGGGATTAATCTCGCCACTCTTCTGTCTCCTGAATTGGTGAGCCAAATCAATTCCAACCACTTTTGTTTGAGACGAAGAAGGGTTACTGCACACCAGTTCAGGCGACTGAGAAAGGTGGTGAGATTAATTTTACCATCCCTTCCATGATGGGCGAGAATAATCCCGCCATCCTTCTTGATCACCTAAACGGGTGGGCCAAATCAATCCCGCTCAGTTCTCTTTGAGACTAAGAAGGGTGCGGTTAATCCCGCCCACCCTTTCAAGGGACCAAGAAGGATAGCCGAGATTAATCCCGCCCACCCTTTCAGGAGGCATAAAAGGGGTGGCAAGATTAATCCCGCCACCCCTTCCATGTGAATGTGTAAGTGTATTAGTATATATAAGTTGCTTATCTCATTTTATTTACTTCTATCATCTTATCATAATATTTTGTGTAAAAGCTAGTAAACCATGTGAAACTGTCCAAAGCTCACATTTGTGGTGGTTCTAAAACTAAATGTTATCAGTCTTTTGCACTATCACAAATGTGAGCTTTGGACAGCTAATCTCATCTACTTCTCTCTGAGACAAAGAAGGGTGTATGTGAATTTATCATTGTATTAATTTTGTATATTCATGTTTATACAAGTGTGTGTGCGTTTTTATTTGAATTGTATTCATAGTGTATTATTGTGCAGAAAGACGGTTTGATCAAACAAGAAGATTCAGTCATTAGTATGGAGTCGTCATCAAATTCTAGGTAAGAATTAAAATAAAATCTGTTATACTCGGATATGTGCTTGAAAAACTAATAATTTTTATATTCAGATGTGGAATTGAGGTGACATTGAAGACATGAGGAGAAGATGAGATGGGTGGGTGATTCTGGAATCAACTTGGCCATATTTTAAAATAAACGGGAAGCGCATTGAAGCAACCATGGTTGCTGTCAAATTAACCTTTATCACATTACATGAACAAGCAAAACAATGGAAACTAGATTTACTAGTCAAGCACCCGAAAGCAAGTTACGAACCCAGATTAGATGATGCTCCACATATATGCCTTGTTCTATTCAATGTCACGTTCTCGGATCTAGAAGTCGCCAGTTACGACAAGAATCTCGGGTGGTTTTGTTGATTTATGGATAATGACGTTCACGTTTTCACTAATGATGTCGACCGTGGAGTTCTTCTTTAACTAAACGAAAGCCCATCTATGGAGGGATCCAATTAAATGTTTACTTCGAAGATCTCCATACTCATCAAGTAGGTGTATTCTCAGCAAATATTGCTTCACAATACAGAACATCCACAAGTGGAGCAATCGTCCTTCTTATTGAAAAAGAATCTAGTCTTCTTCATCCTCTTCCTGTTCCTTTTGCTCCTTGAAAATTCATTTCTATAAATTTCCTCATAGATCTTCCTCCTTCTTGTGGATTTGATGCAGTTCTTGTGGTGGTTGACCGTTTCACTAAACATGCTCATTTCCTATTATGTCACAAGACTGCTACAGGCTAGACAACCGCTGAATTGATGATCCGCGAAGTATTCTGACATCATGATCTTCCTAAGAGCATTGTTTCTGATCGAGGCCCATAATTCATGTCCAAGTTTTGGCGAGAACTTCTCCAGAGTCTACAGGTTAAAGTGGATCTTTCTTCAGGATACCATCCACAAACTAGTGAGCAGTCAGAACGCATGATTCAGGCCTTAGAGTAATATCTTCACTGCTTCATCAGTTACCAACATGACAACTAGTTGGACCTTCTTTCAATGGCGGAGTTTGCCTACAACAACTCCGTTCACGCATCTATAGGCCAGACACTTTCTTTGCTCTTACAGGCTACCATCCACGTTTTGACTTTGCTCCTCTTGCTTTTCCTTCTTCCGCTCTTACAAGCTACCATCCACGTTTTGACTTTGCTCCTCCTGCTTCTCCTTCTTCCACTCCTGCAGTATAGGATAGTCTCTAGCATCTTCGTCATGTACATGAGGATTTCCGGGTTCATCTTTAGCAGGCACAGGAACGGTACAAGCGTCATGCTGATGCTCATCATCAACCGGCACTTGCATACAAGATTGGTGATCTCGTATGGCTTCTTCGTCGGCATATTCGCACCAACAGGCCTTCTTCTAAGTTGGATTTTCAACGATTGGGTCCTTACAAGATTGTGACTGAGGTCAATCCTGTAGCTTTCCGACTCGAGTTACCATCTACGGTGAAACTTCATCATGTGTTTCACACCTCTTTGTTGGAGCCGTATCATCCTTCTTCTCTTCCTGGTCGTGCTTCTTCTCCTCCCCCTCCTGTGGTCATTGATAGTGAACCTGAGTACGAAGTTGCAGCCATCCCTGATTCTCATCTTCATCGCCGCCAACTTCAATACTTGGTGGATTTGAAAGGTTATTTGCCTACCGATCGCACTTGGGAACCTACATCCAACTTACTCCATGCTTCTTCCAAAGTTGTTACTTTCCATTGGCATTATCCTGCTAAACCAAGTCCCAAGACTCGTGGAACTCGTCCTTAGGGAGGAGGTGTTGTCACGACCCGATACAGGATGCAGGAATTAGGATACGGATTACATGATATGCCTATAGGATATATGTACAGGATATGCCTGCAAGATATTCCTACAGGATATACCTACAGGATATGCCTATAGGATATACTATAGGATATGCCTAGAGGATAAGGGTCAATATTTTTAGCTCATGACCAGATTAGCTTGGAGTTGTGAGTATAAAAGCTCTGACCTAATTGTTGTACAATCAGTTACTATCAACACCAGTCTTTCTACGATCAATCTTGTTTTGTCTTGTTCTTGTCTTGTCTTGCTCCTTGCCTCCTGCTCTTATCTTGTTTTTGGTTCCTAGTTCTTGTCTTGTTCCCTGTTTTGCTCCTTGTCTTGCTTCTGAGTTAAGCTTCCTTGTTCTCAGAATCCTACTCACTTCCTTGTTCTCAGAATCCTACTCACTTCCTTGTTCATGAATCGTGGCTTGACAGCTCCTAGTTCCTGTCCTGTTCTTGTCTTGCTCCTAGTTCATGTCATGCTCCTGTCTTATTCCTAGTTCCTGTCTTGCTCATGTCTTATTTATCCTGCTCCTGTCTTGTTCTTAGTCTTTGTATTGCTCTTGAATCAAGCCTCCTTGCTCTTGGATCTTGGCTTGACAACATGTATAATCACAAACAAGGAAGTGGTGGGTTAAGCCAAGGAGTTAAAGTTGGGTGACATGTTTGTCTTATTATACTATGATGATGAGAGATGGAGTACTATATTTTCAGTGAGTAGAGAGTGCTTCAATAAACTTTTGTTAAAATTAATTCCTCGTCTTCAAGAACAAGATACCAATTGGAGAAAGATAATTCCACTTGAAATGCTAGTCTAGACTAGTAACTTGTTAAGGATGATCTATTATAATGTATTAGAAAGAGAATATAAGCTTATTTCCTTGAAACAAGTCTAAAAGATCATAAACCTTCTTTTGAATCTTAAGAATTGCATGCACTCATCGTCCAATATATCTCATCATCAGACACATGAATTCAATTGTTAATCTTTTTATAAGCTTATAAATTGTTCTTAAAAATTTTCCATATCTGCCATGGTATCCATGAAGGTCTAAGTATTAAACAATCTTCTCCCACTTCACATTGGCACTATTAATAGATTGGCATGCTAATTGTTACATTTGAGGCCACTCTATATGTCACAACCTTTCCCTCTCCCTTATGCCAACTTAGTAAAGGGCTAATTGGTGTTTATGAGAGGGCCCCTAGTCGTGATGACCTAAATTTGCTTAGGTCTTTTGCTTACATATCCCACATATCCCATAATATTTACCCAGGTAGTCAACCCACCAAATTAGAACTATCACACTATATGTTTAGCTTCCAAAAGAATCATTGTTTCATTAAAAGTCTAAATTTGATTTTTAATTTGTTCTAACCCAACATCATGATTATTTTCATCATCATTTGTGTCATAATCATTTGTATCATCCTATTATATAACAACCCCACTATGCAACATGCATTTACCTTATGTAATGTTTAAAATAAGTAAAATCTAAATATATTGCATTTACCTTATGTAATGTTTAAAATAAGTAAAATCTAAATATATCTAAAACTCACCTCATGCGCAAAGGAGCAACACTAAATCTTAGCAAATTGAGATGTTGTGACATTTTACATAGTTGTAAGTTAATAAAGAAGTTCTCAAGAACCCCAACTAACTATATAGTTAAGATTTTAAAAGTTAAACCATGCTTGAAGGTATGATATAAATTTTGTTAAATTTATATTTTGTTAAATATTTGACTAGCTTAATGTTAAAATAATTAAATTTAATTTTTAACTCAAATGAGTTTGTAATAATAATGGTTAAGTTAATTTTAATTACTAACTTTATTAACACTCCAAAGTTAAAATGGCTATCAAGGTTAACTCTAATTGAATAAAAACATAATCAAAATTTAACAACTTAGACAATTTAACACGAGGTGCAGATGATACCAATGAAGTTTTAAAAGTACATAAATATTAATGTAACAATTTACAATGACAAATTTGTAAAATTAAAATAATTAATTAAATCTTACATGTAATATATATTTAGTTTTCTTATAACTTTATTATAAAACTTTCACAAATTTAAAACATATTCTAATTTATAATTAATTCTTAAAAACAAGTTTATGCTATCATGAACTTTCTAAACAAATTATAAATAAAAAACATCATGTTTCATCTTTTTATAATATTTTTAAGTGTTATCAAACTATAAACCATAATTAACACGTGCATTTACATATGTAATGGTGCACTATAGTATGTTATTACCATTATTACATGTTTAGGAGTTTTAGTACGTGAATCATAATTTAACTTATTAACTTGTGTAATTTAGTGATCCATATGTATTCACCCATTGATGCATTATAAATGTAATATATATATACATATATTAATATTAAAGTTGTTAACTCATTCTTTGAAGTAATCTTTAACATACACATGGTTAATAAAGTATTAAACAATGATATTATTTTGTGCCTCCAAACACAACAATTCGCAGAAAAGTGTTTCTCTCTCACACACAATACACATATACACATGCACAAATCATATAAGATTGCTTTATACATTATTATTTAAACTCAAATTAATAACAATTTGAAGCATTTTTTAAACCTTATTCTCGTTAAAAGCATATTTGTTGGTGATGTGTTTCTGTGCTTCTAGAAAATGCCTCTTAACATTATACAAGGTTTTATTAACTCTAATATTCGACTCGCACACTAGGCACCGCACGCACCACACACCTTGGTACTTAATTAATTCTGCATCGTCATCTGGACACTCCTTTTTAAAACGTTCAAAAGACTGTCTCAGTTTATTTGGAATCTTTTTATCGTCGTCCTCGCCATCGCTCTCGTAGCTTTCACAGTCGCTCTCATTGTCACTTGCGTATACCTCATTATCGCTTGCATAGAACTTACTGTAACTATCACAAAGCACAGTCCTTCTAACCCTTTTCGATGGGTTGCTTATATCGTCAGACCTTCTAACCCTTTTCGATGGGTTGCTTATATCGTCGGACCTTTTAACCCTTTCCCATCGAACACTAATGTCGTCTTTGAGACCCTCTTTAACCCTTTTATCAGGTGGTGTCGATGTGTTAAGCTCATCTTCATCTTTAAGATTAGGTTTCTCTTCTTTAATAGGCTTCTCACCATCTTTAAGAACCTGGTTTTCACCATGTTTTAGATTGGATTCTCTTCTTGTTTAACACCCGTGTTTAAGTCCTTGGGAGGCTCGTGATAATATTTATGGCATCCACATACCCCACAAAAGTTGTTATCTATTGAATTACTGTATAAGAATAATTGGCATCCGTCCTTGCACACAGTACCACAGATTTCTTTGGTCTTCATGCATGCACCCCACATAGAAGCCATTACCCTTATTTTTCCGTAACCAAGGATTCATATATAAACTACAACAAAAGGTAACACAGGTGTTAAAAGGTAATTTAAAAGGGAATATACTTTATAATGTGTCAGTCTGTTCTCCATAGCTTTACTCGCAATGGTGTATGCAAGACTCTCCGGCGCATATTCCCGGTTTTGTATGCACCCGAACCCGGACCTGTCCTGGTTTTCAGAGAGCGTTTTCCAGATATTGGGAACGCCGGACCATGGTCCCGGACTATTTTCCCTATGACCCCCAAGGTTCCGTGTATATGCTGGATCCCGTCTATGGAGGTAGTTCGTGTCCGTGTCGTATGATCCGGGTCCAGGATCGGCTATTCTGTCTACCAAAGGGCCCGGGTTTTTACCTGGAATTGTTGCAAAACTTGCCTGCCAGAAGGAAGTAAATACAATGTGTGTGTTGTGTGTGTGTGTGTGTGAGAGAGAGAGAGAGAGAGAGTAGCCACTGGACAAGTGCGACAAGAAAACTTAAAACAGAGCTATGATCCATTCGTGAAGCTTTTGCCTGATATAATATGCATAACTGATATATTATTATTTTAAAATATATTATATATACTATATTATCTTCAGTTTTGTACATTACACACACATATATACTCTTATATAATGATAAACTCTTTTCATGTAAAAGATAAAATATTGAACGCTCACTCCCACGCACTTGGACATTAATATTGTTATTACCAATATAAGAAATTAAAGAATATTCTCAAAAAGGTATAAATTAGAATATTCTTGAAGAACTATACCTTATGTCAAAAAATTTAAGTACCTTAATATTGAAAGTCTTTTAGAGAGCAAGGTGTGGAACTATAGACAGTTTGGGGAGGTTAGGTGATTTTGTGAGGGTCTCTAATTTGTGCATAGTCCTAACAATTTGGTATTGAAAAATTAATAATTAACATTTATTAACAGTAATACCTTTAAATTTTGATTTATCTTTCTTTCCTTTGAGTATATCATGGAAAAAAATACAAAAATAATATAGGTGAAACTATGAGAGTTAAATTAGAATATAAAAGTACAAGCTACAACTATAGCATGGAAGCAAAGGTGGAATACATATTTGAAAATATCAATGGAATATAGCTAATGGAGCTGTTATTAAAACAATAATTAGGAGATTGTGTAATTGATTAATAAGGCTCATGAAAGTTACAATAACAGCAATTACTTGATTAAAAGTACGGGTATAAATAAATAAAAATAAGATTAAAAAGGAGGTATACTAATTATTGTATTATGTGGCTATTGGTAGGCTCGGACTAAAAAAGAAGGTTTTTTATTTTGAAATTTAAGGGTTGAACAACCTAAACTCATTAGTAAGTGTTCTTAAACTTGTGCACTTGAGTCAATTGATTCATGTTGAGCAACATTTCTCATGACCTCTTTATACATAATATATACTTCTCTTCTTATTTTCATATTTAATTGTTTTAATATAACTTCTATTTCTTTACTAATGCGTCAATATTTGCAGTATTACATATTATATACCTTATCATTCTTACTCTCTTCCGACTTTTTAAAGTATTATTTTTATCATTATCATGTATCACAATATTCCGTTCTCTTTTTATTACGAATTAATAGTGGTGATCACCTTTATGTTTAAATATGTAAAAAAATTTAAAATTACACTTTTAAATAGTATTTACTTTTTGCATTTTTTTGCATTTCACATCATATCACCAGCATATGCTATAGCACACAGTCAAATTTAAAGGTTTAGGACCAGGAACTTACTCCCTAAACTACAGTCGGGCATATACAAAAATTTAATCATTGCCACTAGCTTCAAACTAATATAACAAATATATAGACATGTATATAAACATTTATAAACATTTTGTTTTAACTTTATAAATTAATTTACACATTTGCAATATTAATTAATACATATTTAACAATGTGAAAAGACGGCTTCAAAACTTGTAAAGAAGTAAGTACCACATAAATCTTTAACAATTGTTTCAATTGATATTATATATAAACATTAACTAATTATTAAGTAATATTAATGATAATGGGTTATTTAGAGATGCTCCTCATATAAAAAAAAACAATAAAGATAAAAAAGTTTAAACACTTTAAAACAAATTGAAAAACATTCTTGTAAAAGATTTACATTTTGAAACTTATATATGTATATTATGTTTGAACTTAATATTTCACTTAAATAATTATATGACATAATTTTAATATAAATCTTCATTTTAATAACTTGAATATATATGTTTATGTGGAAAAAAATTGACACCATAAATTTATTTATTTTAAACTAAAATTTCTTATAAAAATATTTTAGAAGGCTGTTAATCCATTCCAAGTTAATAGTTAAAACTCTTTTGACCATATTTTTATTTAAAGACAAATATATCATCTATAGGCCTTAAATATTATGAAAAACAAATTTTCTTAGATTCTCTAGAATATTTTACAAGCACCTTTTGCACTAGTAATTTGTTAACTAGTAATAAAATATGTGTTTGTGTGAGAGAAAGAGATCAGAAATTAAATTTTACACTAAACTAATATATTATAGTAAATACATAGTTTAGTTAGGTTTCTTTAACTTTTAATATAAAATATCATATATTTAAAACACATTCTTTATAATTAATTTTTAAACACATATTAGTTTTTATATTTATTTAAATTGTCATACAAATTGAATTTAGATTATGATATACATATTAATATGAGTTTTGAAACTATATTCCTAGTTTAAGATGGTGTCATAATATTTGAAATTTTTTTGATAATTAATTAAGAATTACATTATAATATGAATTTATTCTAAATTATAATGCTAGTTTAATATGGTGTCATAAATATTAATTTAACAATATAAACTTGTAAGATTTTCACTTATTAAGAAATTACATTATGATACACATTAATTTTAAAACCATAATGCTAGTTTAGTATTGTGTTATAATTAAAAACATAAATTGCTAGTATACAAGCTATTTTTAAATATATTATATATTAATTCCGAAATTGTAATGTTAGTTCTGTACTGTGTCATAAATATTTATTTCATTGTGTTAAGAAATTAAGCTATAACACAATACTAAACTAGCATTACAATTAGACTAACAATTACTATTTTATAATGAATAATTTTTTATTATAATAAAAAGTTATATTCACCAAGAATGGAAGTATATTTTATTATAAATTTTTCTTATTTCTTAAATATTTTAAATAAAATTAATTGAGTATTTATACATTATCATGCAGAAAAAGATTTAATCTTTAATAAAAGTATAAAGTCAAGTGCTTTCATAATTTTGTCATTCATATGTATAAGATAAATATTTTAAAACAATAAATAATTTATTTCTCACTTTTTCAATTAATAAGTAAAATAAATTATGACTTCAATATATGAAACCATAAGGGTAATTGTCATGTTAAAGAAAAGTAAATATGAAGGTATTTATGCATTTTTACATGTATTTGTTTAATTTACTTATTAATGTGATTGTTGATAAATTTAATAAAGTTAAATTAATTATTTTATGTAAAATTCTTCTTTTTAGTCAATTTATATAAAAGTTATTCTTCAATGTATGTTGTATATATCTATAAAAATATATATACTTTTAAAAATAACTTAATTTAAGGTGATGCATGACTTACTTAAGTGATGAATTAACGATTCGTGCATAATTATTATTATGACAATCAAAATTTAAATTATCTTCATATGTTATTTAAAAAATTATTTTATTTATTTTCACTTTTGGGATTGATAACAACTTATATATGTACACCCACATAAAGAAAAATTATAATATTACAAAATGGTATATGAAACTTATATATTATATTGTAGTGTGAACTAATTATGTCATATTTAAAATTTCTTCATATATATCCAAGTTGTTAAAATGAGAATTTATATTAATATTATGTCATATAATTATTTAAGTTAATTAAAAATAATATAAATGTTCAAGTTTCAAGATGTAGATTTTTAATAAGTTTTTTAGCTCGTTATGAAGTGTTTAAGCTTTTTAATCTTTGTTGTTTTCTTAAATTTCCCATTTGAGGAAATTCTTTAAATAACCACCAACCCTAATACTAATTAATAACTAATTAATTAATTAATGTTTCTATAAATATCAATTGGCATAGTTATTGTAATGCTTTATGCAATACATACTTATTTATAATGCTAGATCTGTATTAATTAAAAATAAAGTTAAAGTAAATGTGTTAATTAATATTATAATATATAAACTCTATATATTAATATTATTGTATACACGTTCAATATCTTCTCTTTCTTACACACCTTAAAATTCTTATTTGTGTATTAAAATAATTTAAATTTTGATAAATACTTTAACATGCTTCAAAATTAAAATATGATTATACATTAAAATAAAACACATATACTTTAAAAAGAAATAAAATTAATTTAATAAGCTTTACATAACTTTTCTAATTTAACAGAAACTTTATTAAAAAAATTCCAAACATTGGCCATTGTATTTAAAAGTAATGAAATATTTTATTATTATTTTATTTATTTTTTTATAAATTAAAATGAACTAAATTAAATGAAAAAATATGCGCAATCTATATTTGACTGGCTGTGTTAAATATCATTTTTAATAAGTTGATAATATTTAGGTTTATGTAGTTTTATAGAAATAGAAAAGTTACATGAAATTCACACTTATATTAATCATAAATCTTAATTAATTAGTAATGTAAGTTGAAACAGAATTATATATCACATGGAATGCCTTTTTATTTAGATTTCTACAACATTAAAAAAATTAAGTTCATTCGAATTATATAATATATATGTTTAGAAAAGTGTTAACTATATTAATATATTTTGATTTTATAATAATAATTTATTAAACAAAATTTAACAGGCACGGACAGTGTATATACATGAAATATCGTTACATTTACTTTAAACTTTTATAAATAAATTTTCATCAATTATCCAATAGAACCATAAATGGTCATTATGTAGATTTACATTTTTAACTATAATTTATATTTGATAACACTTAAAAATATTTTATACATAATTCACTCATATGGCGAGAGAGAGTTTACGCCGGTAAATAAAATGTGTGAAAATGATAATTTAACGATTCATATGTATTTACTCATTGTGTATATCATATATGTATTAATATTAAAGTTGTTAACTTATTTCCTTAAAGTGCCAACATACACAAGTTTAATAAAGATATATTTCTTTAATGTAAAAATAAATCATAAAACACAAAGACAATTTATATAACCATAAACATGTGTCTCTTTTTTCCACACATAACTATATAACATCTCTTTATTACTTAAACTCAAATTAATAAAATCTTGTTAATAAATAATATATCTCTCACCAAATAAAACCTATAACATTAATATGAAACTTATATATTATAGTGTTAGATAACCATGGTTAGCACCATATTTAATATTAATACATAAGGTATGATATTGAAGAAGCATATAAATTAGTAATTCTTTATTGTAAGTTCAAGTTGAAAGGAGCTAAATTGATTATTTCATTATTATATGATTTCCAAAATATTTATTCTTGAAAGAGATTATTACATATATATACACATTTAAAACGTAAATAAATAAAAATTACAAAATATAAAATAAAGAAAAACATAAGAACAATTAAGTATGAAAATAATGAAGTTGAAAAAAAAAATTGGATTTATAATATTATTTGTATTTTAAAGCTGCATTAAAATTAAAAATGTTATCTATCTATCTATCTATAAAGCTTTGTAAGTTTATTATTTATTAAAACTAAGTTAGTTAATTTCCAAAAAAATAATGATGGTGTTGAATAAAAATAATAAAAATCATAAAAATAAAAAATTATTATTATTGATCCTTCTTTGATTTTGCTAGTTTAATATGTAAGTTTATCAAAATATATGCTAGTTTAAAATATATGTTATGTAAAGTAATTATAATTTCAATTGCAAGTTTAAGTGGCAACATTAATTTATATTACAAATATATTTATTAATATACCAGTTTATATTTATAAACTTATAACAAGACTATAATTTAACACGAATGTGAATAAAATATATTACTAAGCTAAATTTAAGTGCTAAACTACAACCATTATAAACTAGTATAATTGTATATCACAATGTTTTAAAATTAATTTAATTTTTACGATTTAATATGCATTATATTATGCATTAATAATATGAAACATGCTTTATATAATATATACTTAAGAAAATAAGTAAATGAGTTCTT
Organism: Selaginella tamariscina; assembly: GCA_003024785.1. Lineage (NCBI taxonomy): Eukaryota > Viridiplantae > Streptophyta > Lycopodiopsida > Selaginellales > Selaginellaceae > Selaginella > Selaginella tamariscina. The sequence continues at coordinate 1,256,843 of PUQB01000008.1, forward strand.
TACAAGTTTAGTTCATTTTAAAATCACGATGAAAATTATATAATCCTATAACTAGTATTATTCCATTGTTATTTTTTTATCATAGTCGTATTTAAAATTTACTAGTGAAAAGAATTTAAATATAAACAATAGATATTATTATTATAACTTTATACCATGTCCATATATATACAACCTTGAAATCTTTTTTATTTCCATATTAGAATAATTTTATATTTTTAGAATACTTTAACAAGCTTTAATTTAGAATATGATTACATATTCATTTAAAATAATACTAAAAAAATTTACTTAAAACATAAACAAATTTATTTTATAAATTTTATATAATATTTCTAACAAAGTTTAATATAAATCCAAATATTAGCCACTTTATTTAAAATTAATGAGATATTTCTGTTTATTATTTGATTTATTTGTGTTGTAAATTTGAATAAAATAATTAACTATTATTTTTAAATAGCTATGTTATATTTAATCAGGACCTGAAAACTCTAAATACGGAGTCGTTAGAATTTTGAATAATCCAGGAATACATGCATACGTTGTTTCCAAACGCACACGCACACGCACTCCACAAACACACACATACATGCATTTTGTGTATATTTTAACCCTCTTGTATTTGCCTTTGCTAGGATAGTTGTCACAGTATTGAATCAGGTAATTTAATTATTTGAATATACAACGTTGTGTATATACATTTAGATACGCCTAAACTTGTTTTAAATTTTTAGTTGTAACATACGTAAGAGTACACAAGCTTAAATATTATGATGATCACTGTATGGTATACACACATGTAAGTTAGAACATACCATAGATGATATGCATACATACGCATATTGTATATAGATACAGGATAACGAGGAAGAACTATAAAATTTTGAATTGTGGAAATAGATTGTATTGATTTGTATATACATTTTAACTCCACAGTGTATGAAATTAAAGTTCTAAGGGTATAATTCAAACATCTTATATTTAAATATTTAAATATTTAAATAGAAAGGTAAATTTATTAACATTTATATATTATTCGATTGAGGGAGAATTTTATATTTTGTAGTTTAGAAACTATTAAATAATATAAATAAAATTATTTAGTATTCTTTTATATCGTTTGGATATTGATATTGTAACTATGTTAATCCAATTGTTTAGATTTGTTTCATTTTATTTCAAAATAATAATTACTAAAATAGATATTAAACATTTCACAAGCAAGTGAGAAACTTTTGATTTGGATATTTAAATTGCAAATATTTTGATTGAACTTTTAAATTTTGTTTTAGTTCTAATTTTATTATAAAAATATTAATTATTAAAATTTGATATATTAGTAATATAAAAATTATAATATATTAGTAATATGAATATGATTAAATAATTTAACCTATAATATAATATTTGTGTTTGTAAATATGAATATGTATGCCTGGCCCACTATTAAAACTTAACAAATTTAACTGGTAATGAAGATAATTTAATTATTATAAATTTATTATATGTGCATAAATTCTATTAAAAACTACAAATTTGATTTCAACATAATATATATATATATATAATTTATTTTTGAACATATAACTATACATGTGTTGTTAATATAGCGTTTAAATGCTATAAACATTTAAACAGCAATATGTCTCTTAATATTTAGAAATTTGTTATGAAATAAAGGCTAGGAAACGAAGTTTATAAAAACATTACGAAGAAAATAAACATAAAAACACACGCATTTTTAAGCAGCCGCCTGAACAGCAGGAGCACCACAGTGAGTAGCAAGCTTCTTCTTCAACTGATCCTTGTCTGCCCCACCATCTTATCAACCATCACTCCCCCCTTTATGAACAGGAAGGTTGGCATTGCCTCAACCTTCCACTCGCTCGCAATATTCTATACACGCATATATGGTTAATATGTGTATGCTCTGTGTGTACGGATGTGTTAAAATTCATATACTGTTCTAGTCTATCACATGCTTGTATACATAAAACGATTCCCAAGACGCCCCACCATATGTATATGATACATGCAAACATACATATCATGTCCGTATAGATACACAGATACGTTTTGTATACGGTATATTATCTACTTACGGGGAACTCGTCGACGTCCACCTTAAGGAATACAGCATCAGTGAACTGCTTGGAGTAATCATTGAAGTGGGACCAATAAACCTGCAAGGACCGCACCACGATGCAGTGAAATCCACCACTATCTGTAATCAAACAAAAGGCCTTTTAATAATTCATATATTCTCCTGTAGCATAATACATATTATATACACCTTCGACTTGAACTCAGTCACATGCTTAACGTATTCTCTCAAACCGTACAAATATAACATACTAAACCTATATATATATACACATCTAAATATCATTTTTTACAAATTCACAACAGAACATACAAAAATCCTTGCCAAGGGAGAACCCAACAGACATTCAAAAAATCAAAATACCATGAACCAAATACCCACTAAAAATTTCTCAGTACAGATATACAATTGTTTCTTCAAATCAGGGGAATTTTTAAGACCCTAGAAAAACTAGAAAAGAATTTCTTACCAGTTTGTCACTGTTCTTGCACTCGGCCAGTTTGGCATGCCAATCCTCCTCCTTGTGGATCGCGATCACACACTCCTTGTCCGCTGCCGCCATAGCTTTCTCTAAACACAAAAAAGGAATGCTTTAGGGCACAATCAGTGAACCGCATATTATACATTTATTCCCCTGTTTTTAGGGTTTTCTCAGAAACAGCGCTGCCGTCTTCTTGGAACGAACAAGGCATTCAATCTGGGCGGCGCCATCACTGTACGCTCGTCTCATGTAGAATAGATACAGAACTCCAGGATTCATGGACAGCAGTAAAATCTGCTCGACAAGCTGAAAAATCCAGCGATTTTTACATTTCCACTGGCTGAAAATCCGTAGGAGTTGCAGAGGAGATCCATGGACGTTGTGCAATCTGTTCCCGTATGGCAAGTGATGGCATTGATCACCATGCCTGTCATGGCTGCGGTTCTCCGGATTCGCGTCCTTGACAGTTCGGTTGCGGTCCGTCTTTCAGCCAGTTGTCACGCGTCGTGTACACAAAGGCACAGCCACAATTCTCCGTATCCAGGTATGCTTTCTTTATTATGTTATAATATGCAATTAATTATGAACACAGCGATCCCAACATGCTTTCTGGGATGCAATATTTGCCACCACGTCTTCGGTTGTCTCTGTGGAGTTTTATACTGCATTTCTTCCATTACTCTTCTGGGTACGTTCGTTTCTTTCCGTTTTTTTTAAGACACACACACACACAGAGTCTACCTTATGATTTTGATAATATTGTTCCATGGAGAAACATATACACACACACACGTATGCATGTATATGAAACGTAAGTTGAAAATTTGCTTATAGAGTTATAAACTAAATATATATGCAGAGTTCTTATATATAGATTGAGACATGATTTAATTATTGTTTTAGAGTGGACATACACCACTTGCAAGGCGGATGACGCTTCTAATGGCTTTGTGCATTTACGTGGGGAACTGTGCGAAGGACGTAATCTGTGCACCCCGTCCATCTTCTCCTCCTGTGAGACGTCTAATGGCGATCAAGTGTGAGGAAGAGTCTGCTATGGAGTTCGGATTGCCTTCTTCGCACACCATCAACACTATATGCCTGTCCACGTACGTGTCTTGTGGTCTTCCCCATGGTCATATCCGGCTGTATCTGGGACTTTCCCTCAGTATCTACATATATTTTGTGTTTGTGGTGTACACAATATATAGAGAGTATGTATTTATTTATGTTGTTCTCTTTTCAGGTACCTATTTATTCACTTCTCGAATCCTCTTCAACAGTCCGACTCTAAGATTTGGTGGAGCGTCTTGGGAGTTGCATGCCTTATGATACTGCTTGTTGCTTATGGTATAAATATTTAGTTTATTGTCGGCATTCTCTAACATGTTCATTTCTCAGGGAGACTGTATCTGGGAATGCATACACCGGTGGACGTGTATGCCGGAATTCCTTTGGGCATATGTTTACTATTATTTTGGTGCTGTGTTGATGATTACGTGGATAGTTTTATCACACGCGGTGAAAATGGTAAAGTGATTCTATTTGTTTCTATGTACTTACCTTAACCTGTTTGCTTGTTGTGTGTGATGCAGTCCTTCCGTTTTGGACAAGCATGTCGATTTTGCTTCTTTTTGCATATCCACGGCCTGAACACAAGACACCAAGCTTTGAGTTTCATACTGCATTCAATGGTGTTGTTCTTGGAGTTGTAAGTATACGGAACACTACCAAAACACACACACACACACACACACAAATGTACTCACAATGATGTACATATACTGAAGTGGATAATCGTTAAATCTGTTTTCCAGGTGTATGGAACGCAAAGATTCTACTCATACGGAAGGGACCCGACGGTTATTGCAGTCTCAACTTCCACTGGCGTATTGACATTGATAGGAAGGCTGGCAATTGGGTTTCCCGTCTTACTCCTGGTGAAGTCTTTAACTAAGAAGCTGGCTAAGTGGATGCTTCCCGCAGTCTGCAGGTTATTCCACGTTCCTGTTCGTTCTACCTCCTACGTGCCTCCATTACAAGGAGTGAATAAGAAACTGTCCGAGGAAGATACCAAGAGCCTGTGGTTGAGACTTGTACCGGCTGGCGGTGAGGAGTACTTAGATGTAGACACAGGGATCAGGCTAATACAATATGCTGCTCTTGGCTGGTCAGTGGCAGAGCTGGTTCCTTTGACTTTCCAGCATCTTGGATTCTAGGTTAGGTCGTATATACTTTTGATACTGACTCTTGGATATGCTTGTTCATTTGATTTTGGTTGCTGGCATTACAGTTCCTGCATCCTATGGAGCAAGTAGTGTCTGAGTTAGTCTATATCAGTGGTATAAGTGGGGTTGAGGGTTTGAGGCTAGTTCATTTGAGTCATCTTCAACTTATATGAACTTCTCTTATTGACAACGACTTCCTGGGGAGTTTCATATGTCACTCTTTTAGATTGGAGTTTATGTATTATAGTTAACTAACATGCTAATTAGCTTTTTGGCAGTACAGCTTGGTTTTGTTTACTAAAGTTTTCTTGCTCAACTATATGTGCATAACCTATGGTTTGCAATCAGATTTTTTCAATATCATTATATATTTATAAAGTAATTAGTAAATAAAAAATGTAATAAATTAAACATGTTACTTTTAAAGCTAATTATAAATATTAAATACATAAATATATCATATATACAAAGCATATTACAGTTCAATATTTGCCTTCGTTCAACCTCTGCAAGAAAGCTTTTCCTGCTTCATAGGTAGACCAAGTAATAGCAGCTGCTGGAGTGTGGAATAAAACTCTGGGCGTCATCCCCTTGAACAATGCCATTACACCTTCGTGTGCAACAATCCTCCGTGTTACCTCCTTAACCGAGCTTGAGTCAAACCTCTCCGCTCCACATACACCCTGTAATCTCTCATTAGCGTGTGCGTGCGTGCGTGTACGTACATATATTCCAAATCTATTTTGTACATTATACATTGATATCGGTGTCAAATATTCCATGCATGTACATGTACAAGATTTTTTAGTAGCTACCTGGCACTGTAGTCTCGTCTTGACAACATCGAGGGGAGTTGTAATGGCACTAGCAAGAGCACCAGACGAGCCACCAGCGACAAGATGAGTAACGAGGTGCTCTTCACTGCTGTACTGGGGCGAAAACTTCCCCAGTGCCCTCTTTCCGGCCTCGTACGCAGGAAACTGGGCAGCCATGAACGGCACATTCATAAGCAGCGTGGTTTTATAAGAGGCATAGAACGCGACTAAACCTTCCTCAGCCGCAATCCTCCTTGCACAGTCTATCAGTCCCCTATACGGACTGTTCTTCAGCTGGAGCCGCTGTTTCACAACATCCAGGGGAGTTGCAACAGCATCGTTTGCCACGGTTGCCATGGCACCGGCTGCACCATGAACTACTGGGTGGTGACCGTCGCCGTCCAGTGCAAACTTCAGCTTACAAGCCTCGTAAACGGCAAAGTGGACTGCGTGGGAAGGACCGGCTCCAAGAACCATTGCTCCGGCTCCTCTGTACAGACCATAAGCCCCTTCTTGTCTGAGAATTCCCTTGAATGCGCTTGCAACGCTTACTGAGGACGAGGATCCGCCGATCATCTGTATCCTCGTCTTGATTGTGTCCACTGGGAACATCGCTCCGTGCTCTGCTATGCCGGCTGTTGAACCGGCTATCATATGCTGCGTGAACTTCAGACCTTTGTTGCGGAACTGCTCCTCTGTGCGATCGATCTTGGGTTTCTTCTTTAGCTTCTCCATCTCGAAGTAGTTCTGTGTCGCCATAGAAAGCTCGGATTAATTAAAAAAATTAAAGATGGTGGTGCGTACAATAATTCTACATAGAACACAGAATTATACAGAGGTGATAGACATGATGGCTCTGAATTTTTAAAATAAAATTAAACTTTTAGGGTGATATTTGAGCCATGTACGTCATGTTTAAAGGCTGCACTCGGGACTGTACAATCCCGTCTTCTTCCTCTCAAAAGGTCACCATAGCCATATAGGTTTCTGGCGTATCTAAACCGTTGGTCGTGAACGGTAAAGATGGAGTAATCCGTCGGCTATTAGTTTACCATGTGGCTGTGCACTTAACAGACTTCCAAGTAGGATAATAAGTTACGCCGCGTCACGCCACATCGAGTGGCACGACGCCCACGTGGCATTTTTAGAGTTGTTTTATGGGATTGCTAATAAAGAAAAAGGAATGTATGGACCACCAAAATTAAAGTTAAGTGTAATTGTCGCGGTTGGTGGGCCTTGAACACACAGCGGCAAGCTACAACGACAAATATTTTGTCTGTACATATATACGCGTAATGTATGTAAAGATACATATATATATATATATATACACGGTGTTTCGTACTTGTAATATATATTACGTTGCATGGAAAATTTGCCCCCTACTAAACTTTTATAAAAGCTTTGTCTATTGTCCACCAACTATATTCTTATGATTAAAATCTATAATATATTAATTTATTAGATTGCAGAAATTTCCAAGGGATTTGCATAGATAGCATATACTATGGTCAGAAGTTCTCTAAAACATAGATGCTCTTCTCTAAGTTGACTTGAAAGCATGATTAGTAAATATAAAATTAAAATGAAAAGTATATTCTTATTTTAAGAGAATTATATATAGATTTTACGTGTCATTGTCAATAATGTTGTTGTTAAAGAATTCAGCTTGATATTTGAGTGGTTGTTGTGAATAATATTAAGAAAATCACACAGGGAGTACCTTTGAAAGTGACAAGGACGACATACAACAAAGCGTATATATCCAAACTCGCGTGCCCAGCAGAAGCTCTCATTGGTATACATGAATAATGGAGCTAGACTTTCTCACCGTATATTTTGTCCAGCGCAACCAAGAATATCCGCACCACATTCTAGAATATACTCTAGGAATTATTCTAGGAATGTTGCACTAGGGTTTGGATTCGTGTTCGGACATGGACGACGCCGCGAGAGAGCTTATGGAGCTCAAGACGCTCATCACGAAGACGCTGGAGAAGCGCGGAGTGCTGGCTAGAATCCGGGTATGCAGATCTACATTTGTCAGTAAGAAATCAAAAGAAATATATAGATTTTTGGGGTTCTTTTCCAAGGAGATTTTTGGCTCTGAATTGGTAGATTATAGAGCAACTATAGGCGTTTGATTTTCGATTTTGCTACCTGCATTGTTTGATAATGTGTTGTTCCACAGGCGGAGCTTCGTGCCAATGTGTTTGCAGCTATAGAGGAACAGGAGCGTGCGGATGGTGATCCCAGCTCGTTTTCCCTCATTGGCGCTTGCAATGACAGAGCTAAGGAGCTACATTCTACACAAGTAGGTATGCATATCAACAACTGATTCCCAATATATATATATATATATATATATATATATATATATATATATACACATACATATGTAGCTATATACTTTTGTTGTCCGAGTTGTGTATATGCATTCTATATGATCTTATTAACAGGAAAGCTCTTGAGTGCATTGGTCTGCGAATATTTGGAGTGGTGCTCGCTAGATCGCACGCTGAAAGTTTATCTGCCCGAAAGCAACATTGTGAGTAACATGTTTATTTACACACACACACACATATAGAGAGAGAGAGATGCATTTTATGTATGCTACATTTTTTTTGCGAATTAATCTTTAAGTTGCAGCCAAGAGGTCCATCCAGAGCTGAGCTACAAGGGAAGCTAGGGTTGCCATCAGATAGACAGGAAGATTCATCGCCGCTTTTGCTCAAAATTCTAGACGAGTACCTCAATATGGAGGTACGTCTCTCTCTCACACGTACACACGCACACTCACTATTTAAACATTTGATTTTCTTGTTTTAAACAGAAAAGAGGTGCCAGTGATTGTGCTGAACAATTAAGAGCTTTGAACTTGAGGTGAAGATTGTAGTGATTTTTATCACTTCTATTGTGTGTACCCTTGTAGCAAATACAAGATAGACGGTTATAGCGAATACAAATAGACGAAACCGTAACTGTCTTCTAAATGATATGGGTGTTGTTGTAATTTTTCAACGCAGCTTCTCCTGTTTGTTGTCTCCTGCTCAACGTGCAGCTCTAACAATCCTGCAAGCCGCTGGCTGTACATCCTCTTCTCATGGCACGCTTCCTCCACTGTTTGCGAGTCTCGCACGATTACTGGAAACTCAATCTTCTGGGCAAGTTTCCATGCCTTCGAGTCCTGTGTTTCATAATCACTAGGCTTCCACCCGCACGTAAGCTGCCTCAACGTCTTATGGGCGAGATAGCGCAACCTCGCCGCATGCATATAGGACATACAACTCCAAGTAAGAAAAACAATATGAACAGAAAAACTCACCTAATCTTCTAATGAACCTAGTGCCTCTACCGTACATAACTGCACGGATTCACTTGGTCAACATGGGCGAGAAAGAGCCGGGCACGCTCAGTACCGTCAGTCACAGCTGGGAGGCCGCACAGCAACGAGGCGCTCATTGCATTCCAGCGCTCCGAGAAGCATGTGTGATCGTAAGAGGCACCAAGCACCACTCGCTGCCCCTGTACTGCCATTTTCTCCCATTGTAAACAGTGCTGTCAGACACGAGGATTATGGCCCGCTTCAAACTAGTGAGGTTGCTTGCTAGTTTAACGCGGGACCTCGGTTCTGGAAGGCAGAGAAAGAAAGTAATTGCTCCGGGTGATCATAAGATCGACTAACTTGGGGATCATCCTGAGCGACGAGGCGCCGTTGCTGCGTACATGACGTGTAATAAAACAAACAGACAAACAAAGCTTCTTCTTACTTGATCGGCGATTCGTTCAGTAGCTTCGAAGTTCCTATATCAGGCGGTGTTACCATGACTGCAGAAGTAGAAGCTCTGGCAGGCGGGAGAGGGAGAGGTTCAGAGTGTATATCAACGCTGGAAAAGGACTCCAGACGATAGTGAAGAAAACGAGTGAGGGAAAAATGAGAAACAGTACCTAGGCTAGAGCAATGACTTGTCCACAGCTGCCTGCTCGATCAGCTCACTCACCTGAGATGCTCACCTCATCCTTGTCGCTGCAGATGAGATTTGAGGAGACAGGACAATTGTGCATTGTCAATGCAAGCAGAACGTCCTAGTTTATTAGGATTTGGGCAGTGCCATTTGAGATAGGCCAGAGCCACAAGAGTATACAGAGTGCCTTCCACTCAACACTCCAACTAAGAAATTGCTACTTTATATACAGATCGAGATCGAGATCATTACATATGTGTTTAGGTAAACTCGCCGCTAACAACAGACAACACATTAGCGTCTTATATTATCACAACCATCCAGACTTGGCTGCTTACTGTGTTACTAGATTATGTAGTTGATAGAGATGTACTATGTTTCCGTTGTGTGTGTCGTAGTTTAACTCCTATAAAGTTTGTTTAAGCTTAACAAACAAACCTTTTCCAATGTTACTAACTTGATTTTCAAATTTCACACACCTTCACCTTCACTAACCCAATGGTTTATGCATGAAAAAAAAAAAAAATCCAAAAAACACTAATCATAATTTAAACAAGTTGTAAAGCTATATAAAATAAGCAATGCAAATAAGTTGCTTATATTTTCTTACATATTAAAATGAAATGCATTTGATTAGTATTATAAATTAAGAAATAATGTGAAAAAAGATTATGAGAAAGTTATAGAAGCTTTTAAAAAGTATTTTAAAAAGGAAGAGTTGTTTAAAGAGCATTTAGAGAAGCTCGTGAATATTCTATAAGAAAAACTAAATTATACATAAATATGCACACTATTTTAAAAATAAAGAAATGCAAACTATATGTTAAGAAATATGTTTTGCTTCAATGGTATAAACAAAAATTATATAAGCCATATAAGCATTATATAATAAGAGATCTTGTAGAGCATTTGAAAGATTATAAAAAGAATTGAAGACAAATAAAGAATATAATAAAAGAAAGATAAAATCCTTAAACAGAAAGAAGGATAATTAAAATAATGAAAAAGAACTTGTTAAGGTTTGAGATTATAAAGCTGATGAGAAAATGTTATTCAATTAGTTAAGATTTTAAAAAGAAATCATGTGTTGAATGTTAAGATATGGTGTGCCAAATGTAAAAATCTTAGGCATATTGTGAATGAATGCAAACTACAATTGTTAAAATGTTAAATTTATGATAAAGAAGGACATTTGATAAAAGATTGTAAATATTTTATTAATCAAAATGTGGCACGTGTGAAATAAAAAGAAGAAATAAAAGAAGAAATGAAGGCTAGTATGATAGACCGCTTTTTATGAGACAATCTCTTATTATCACATTTTTACTTTAAAAAGTTTTATTATGGGACACAAATTGGGAATTAGGAAAAAGAAAGAAACAAAAATCTTTTCAATAATAAAAGAGATGTTCCTTACACATAAGGAAATAATAAATTGTATGGAGGAAATTAAATTAAATAGGCTTCACAATATAAACTAAATATAAAAGGAATGAGACGTCTTATAGGAGACCAAAAAGATATTATCCAAAAAAAATTTGTATAGAAATAAAAATATACACAAAGAGAAGTGTAAGGAAGAAATTTCATTAATCCTACTTATTGTGGCATGAGAGATGCAAATTCTAAATGGAGATTATATTAGGAACTTGTATGAGATCCAAATTAATAATTAAAAAGAGAAGATCATGAACTTGGTTGTTACAAGATAAAAAAAAAGTTGTTGCATCAACATTTAACTCATTTTAACATGGTTATACAATGAATTATAGCTAAGCATACTTTGTTGATAACCTCGATTGTGACTCACCTATCTCACTTGATCTACATGTTTGTCAACTTTTATTTAATGATTTTACATTAGTCTCACTAGTTCATTTTGATGTGTGTGGATCAATGCAAGTGAAGTTTTTAAGAGGTGTAATGTAATTGTGATATTCATTAACTATTTACATGTTGCACCACTTGCTATTTCATTACATTTAAGAATATGATGTTTTCATGCTTTTTTCAATATAAGGCCATGGTTGAGAATGTGATAAGTAAGAGAATCAAATGTTTGAGATCAAATTGAAGTGTACACTTTAAATGAAAGGAGAAATTACATTTGTGAAGGTAAGAAGAGACATAGCTACATGCAACTAGCTTACCAATGAACTTGAACACTACAACCATCAATGTTACTTTCTACTCGGTGAAGCTACATTAGATCCTAGGAGTGTGAAGACAAAAAGACAGTCAATCAAGCATCTCTGTGTTTATGGGTGTTTGGCATACTCTTTCATTCTAGAGAAAGACATGAAGAAATTGGAAGAGTGAAGATTACTACTGAAGGGATACATGTTCTACAATTTTCATACACATATGATTCATGTCTATATAAACATGATTTTTAATGAAGCCAAAATGTATAAGGATAGAGTACAGGGAACTAGTCATTTTTTATTATGACTTTATTTTTTACTTTGGAAGGTTGATTGTTACTAACTATACTCCATGTCAGGCCTCTAGAGGTAGTGAAAAACAACCCTTTTAGTACACTTAGGAGATTAGTTGTGGGCAGCAAATGAATCTATCAAGTGAAAATGTTGCCTAGTGGTAAGGTTAAGAGGTATGAAGCTTGTTTAGTTGCTCATAGGATTATCTAAGTTTCTAATGTGGATTTTCATGAAATGTATGTTCCCAAAGTGAAGAGTGTGACGTTGAAGGTGCTTCTTGCTCTAACTACTTGTGAGAACCTTGAGCCTCATGTTATGGATGTGAAATCAACATTCATGAATAAAGATTTGTTAAAAGAAGCATATATGCAGTAACTAGCGGGGTATGTAGTGAAAGGGCAAGAACATAAAGCATGTAAGTTGAGGTAGTTTAAAGTAGGTTGCAAGTGAGTGGCATGCTTGCCTAAATCACTTCCTTATATTGTAAGGATTCAAGTGTATAAAGTTGTTTATCATTGCTATGTATGTTGATGATGACTTATTATTAGCCAATTCAAAGTATGCAATCTAGGTGATGAAAAGGGAGTTGATGAGTCATTTTGAGATGACATAAGATGAAAATTAAGGTACTTATTGGGTATGGATGATCAAGGTCGACACTTGATTAAAACTTGCCAACATGGTATTTGAGAATATGCAACACTTGGACATGCGACCTTGCTTGACAATGGCCTACGATGCTAAGTGGGACAGATGGTAGGACGATGGAAGCCCTTCACCCCTTCTCAATGTAGGTGAAAGCGACGACTACGATGAGCCCTCACACCGGAGAGTTGAACCCGTGTTTGACAAGTACCCCCAAGGGAGGAGACCTCATGCAGAAGAACCCCATGAGGGGAAGGCCTATGTTGGAGGCAGGAATTCCAAGGTGGTGACGTTAGCGTAGGTAGCAACAGGGGACATGAACATGAGGTCCTATGTGGTCAACGCTACGAGGGACGCAAGGTAGGAAACCCAGGGTCACTGTCACCCACCAGGTAAGGCTGGCGGACTGTGGATACCTAGAAAGAGGGTAGGAAGAGCCTCATCCGAAAGGCCTCCACAGGGAATGGCATCGACCACCGACAAAGCAACCTTTGCACAAGGAGTTCAGCCGATTGGACAACGCTGTTGACTAGGGTGAGTACCAGGACGATGGTCCGAGGCTCTGAAAGGTTGGGCTACACAAGGGAAAACCACCCGCACGTAGGCAACTGAATGTTGATGAGTTGACAGATTGAGAGGAACCAATAAGGGGGCCACACAGTGGTCACTCTGGGCAAGGGACGAGGGGATTCCATCCCAGGGTGAGGGAAATCTGCTCGAGTGAGTGAGACTGTACCAACCACACGAGGGGATTTTGTGAAGGTGCACGACAAACTGCAACCACCACGAGACAAGGGGATACCATCTCAGGGCGAGAAGAATCTGCCCCGATAGCCACGACCATTATGACACTATGAGGGGACTTTGCTAGGTCACACGGTCCTACCAAGCCACCGCTAGACGAGGGATTACCGTCCAGCCGAGATATGCCATGCCACCAGCGATTAGGTTGGTCCCGCAAACGAGGGACAATCAAGAGGAGCCCACCAACCCTCAATCGAAGGATGGGTGTGTGAGGAAGGAAAAAGATACCCGTTAGATACTGGGACGTGGACTATAGCACATCTAAACCAGAGGGTCCATATCAGAGCACCTCCCCAAGCTCAATAGGACGCCTTACTAGCCTGCGCACTCAATCAGATGTAGGAGAGTAAAGTGACAGTGCCCTTACCCACGTTCCGAGGAGCGCGGGGTGAAGACATCAACCAGCATGTACACAAGTTTGAGCAAGTGTGCGAATTAAGAAGCGTAAGTGACAACCACAAGAAGCTGAGTGCATTTGCGTACACTCTAGACAAGAAGGCACACGCTTGTTGGATGCAGTTCCACGAGGCAAACAAAGGAACTCATTAAGAAACCGTGTAGAGGGCATTTTTAGACACATCCTCCTAGCCAGTTGGTACTTGCTGATCTTTATTTGTTCAAACGAGTTAATCCTGGCTCTCCGGTCTCTCCTTCGGGCCACAACTCTCTGCTTGCTATAGTGAACTCCCCATGTGTAATTAATATCCCTCCATGGTCGCCACAAATGGTCGTCGGGGACTCTATAGGCCAGATGTGAGGTGATTTACAAAGTCTTGGTGGTTGTCAGGACACTATTACCAACGTCCAGTCCTAGGGATCTGCACTGGTGAGCCGGCCTTTACCTCATGAGCACTAGAAGATGCTGTGATGACCTCTACCCAGACATCGCGAGGGCTTGTGTACAAGTGAGTAGGAGTTCCCGTATGCGCAGTGTTGTTGCCCTCTTGTTGGTATAACGTTGGATTGGGAGCAAAGCAAGAGAGAGTAACATCTCACATAAATTTTTATATATGTAGGCGGGGGACAAAAGGAATCTAGAGATATACATATATTACATGTCCGGATACAATGCCCTGGAGCAAGATACAAAAAAGAAGAAGACGGACTATAAGGACCTCGACCCACTACTAGCCTTCCTGCTTATATAGTTGCTCATATAGTGGGTCGGCTAGTGCTAGACCCTAGGTCCAAGTGGCACTCTCCCATTGGTTTGCGACCCTGTAACAACATCTTGCCTATAGCATTTATGTGCCTCCTTCATGTATGCTATCCCAAATACCTTGGTAGTTGATCTAGACGATTGGATTTGTGCCTGTGTTAAGCGCTGCCTGACAACTGTCGTCACTGGTCAGTACTGGCTATACCTTCCCCACTTGGCCGCTCCATGCCACTACTTGTTGGCACCAGTTGGCGGTTTGACGATGGTCAAACCACCATCCCCCTATTTTGCTCACAAGAAACTTCTACCTACTAAAATGAAAAAATGTTGTTACTATCTCTCACCTGCTTGAAAAAATGAAATTGGTCCCCTGTTGCTTGTTCATGTGAAACCTTTGGTAGAATATGAGAAGCACAACAAGTGAGTACACACTTAATTACATATTATACCCTAAAAAACCACAAACTTATACAAGTTAATGTAACTTTCTAGGATATTCCCTCACACTGCTCTTCCACTAAACTAAATTAGCTACACTCCAATCTTCTTTGTGAACTTAAAATGGCTCTTCTCTAGAAGTGCTTTGATGAACACATTAGCTACCATGTCCTTGGATCTAATAAACTTAAACTTGATCAATCCAACTTCATTCTCTTACACAAAATGATATCTAATGTCAATATGCTTCACCCTACCATAGAATACAAGATTCTTGAGCAACTTCAAGCACTCTTCATTATCAATGTAGATTAGCATTGGTTCTTGTACATGGAGAACCCCCAGGTCTTCAAGAAAATATCTAAGCCCCAATGCTTCTTTAGTTGCCTTTGTGATCCCCATGCACTTTGCTTCACATGAAGAAAGTGCTCTTGTGTGTTGTCTCTTGTTGGCCCACAAGATTGCAGCTCCATAAAACGCGAAACAATAACCTGTAGTTGATCTCCTCATGTCTGTACAACCAGCCTAGTTTGCATCACAGAATCCAATGACCTTGTCTTCAATTCCTCATGTATAACATAGCCCATATCCAAGTGTCCTCTTCAAATATCTCATGGTCCTCTTCACTCCTTCCTAATGTTAGTTGCCTGGATTGTGCAAGAACCTGCTAAGAGCAAACTAAGCTCCCAACAGCCTGTGCATAATATGGTCATTGCCTCCTTCTTAGATGTGGTGTTTGGTTCCATCTCCTTGGTCATCTTCTTCCTAACTATAGCTAGTGTTGGGACTGGCAATTTTCCATTCCAAACTTGCTTAGAACATGTTTTTGTAACGTTCTTATTTGATGAACAACGTCTTGTTCACCCTATCTCCAATGGTAAGATGTAATGTAATTCACATAAGTCTGTTATGCTGAAATACTTCTTGAGTAGATCCTTGATTGCCACTACATTCTTTGAATGAGACTATCTCTCACTCCGTGATGTTCTAAGTTTGCACCTATCTATGCTCTAGCTAAGCCTAGTGTTTGACAGTGTTGTGTGAGTGGCTCATATCCAATAATAGTTCCTTTGATCATTTGATCCAGGGTGTAGTAGTAATGCATTCCAATATGCTTGGATTGTCTATAGACTATTGGGTTTGCTACGAGAGCAATGCTGCTCCTGTTGTCGTTGTAGACAATTGTTGCTTCCTTACGTTCGTACCCAAGTTCTTCCAAGAATTACCTAAGCCATATACTTTCTACAACTATTGCTAATGTTACCATATATTCAGCTTCACACGACGAAACAGATATGCTCTTTTGTTTGCAGGTCATTGTTCCTCCATGCAACATCAGATAAAAACATGTCATTGATCTTTTGCTATCCGAATCTTCTTGCCAATCCGAGTCAACAAAACCATCAACTTCACTTCTACATAATTTGAGTCTAATGCGTGGAAAATTCCGTCCCCTTCAAGTAGCAAATCATTCTCTTGACTACTTTTTAGTGTTCTACGCCTGGATTTTTGATAAACCGGCTTGTCACTCCAATTGCTGCTACTATGTCCAGTCTCATGCTCAACATAATATGTGTGAGGCACCCCATGGCATTCTTGTACGAGATTCCTTTCATCTCCATCTTTTCCTTCTCGATGGCTGGGGTGAGTTTGAAGTTCATAGCCACTAGAGTGTTCTTTAAAGTAACAATTTTGCAAACCAAACTGTTTGCAAACTCTGGCCACTACTTTGGCTTAGTGAATTAATAATGATATCTTCCCTTTGTTTTTGTACATCTGAGTATGTATCTCTCCCACATAGATACCACGTTCCATGAAGACAAGTCTTCAGAGTAGACCATCTTTCACTACCTCCTGTTCTTCCCCTCTGCAAGTACAGTCACTGCAAGTGTAAATGCATGGACCAATTGTATGTGGTATGTGTATACATGTGTGTGTATAGATTTGTGTATCAATATCTGTCCATAATTTATGTACGATTAACATCTCGATCCATTCTCAGTGCTGTTGTTGTTTCTAACATCAGAAGTGTAGTCTAGTTTTAGTATCAATACTTAATAGACACAAATTTCTTGTTGGTACAAGAGCAATGCCTACGATGGTTCACACGTACGCACAACTATTTTTTATATTAGTTCTAGATTCATCGTCAAGATTGGCCTTATGTGGGAACCCAACTTGACAAATACGGCTGGATAGCCAAGAGGTGCATCGATCCACGCTCTTACTGCCTCTTGTGTCGATCCGTACACCTCTTTAGTCCACACATGTTCCCATGAATTTCCAGCTGGGAAATAAGCTAGCACTTCGTTTTTGCCTTTGTCTAGCACAGGAACCACTAGAATCTCAGTCCCCACTAAGAATTGCTCATAGTTTATACTCCGCACAGTGTCATCATTTGGGTAGTGTAAGAACATGTGCCTCACTATTGGAATTCCACTTGTAGCAGCTTCCTGCATATACATATCTCACCGGTGTTATACTGTGTGTGAGAGAGAGATGGAGAGAGAACAACCTTTACGAGTTCTTTTCTGTAGAACTCCCAAGCTTTGTACATCTTTGCACACCTAGAGAAGTATGACAGTGTCGTGGAGTTTGTATAAAACTGAGAATTGGCACCAGGGACATTTCCCTGTAAGAATTAATTGGTAATTATGACATATGTAACACACACACACACACAAGTAAATACCTCATGTGTTCGAAAGATTGCTGAGAATGCATTGAGTTCCATCCAGCGAATGAGGAGCTCTTCACTCCTCACATACTTAACAAAAGGCAGATTAACAGTGGTATATCCACCAATATCACTGTGGTTAAAAGAATATCCTGAGATGCCACTACTTAACAACCCCACAACAGCACTCTTTATGCCGTCGTTTCTTTGCCAGCTTACCATCTGATCACCTTCCCAGAACAAGGTTGACCACCTTGGGCTTCTTGTGTATCCAGCTCGCATAAAAAACACTAACTGCTCATCGTCATCCCCGTTATTCTCAGCTTCCCATTCTTCTACAACCTCCCTGTTCAGCTCTGCCCAAAGCTCAGGATATCTATTATGAAGCAATGCTGGGCTCTCACCTGCTTATATTATACATTGTTTAGAGGAGAGAGAGAGAGAGAGAGCAACAGATTAGATTGTACCTGAGAAGAGAAGAGAGTCAAATGGCAAAGCTTCACCAAAGTCAGCCATCCAACCTTGGACACCTGTTCTAATCATATCTTTCAGTATGTCTTTGAGCCATGAACGAGCATCTGGATTAGTGAGATCAACTAAACCAGCACTGAAGTCTGTGTTTTCAATCATGTAAGGTTCTTGGTCAAGGTTTTGAACCAGGTAATTCTCTAGTTTCGCTTCCTTTAGCAAGTCCCTCTTCTTATTCTTCTTCTCTTCAACCTATAAAGTGATATTTTAGAATGTAAGTTGGTTTAAGAATTAAACTTACAGATGCTAAGAATGGATTACAGTATGCCATGGTCCTTATTCCCATGGATTTAAGCTCCTTAACTAAGCCCTGCCATCCTTTGTAGTGGTCAATGTCTGGCTCCCAGTTCCACCACAACTGCCACCCTATACTCGTCTTCCTTTGACCAACCCAATCCTGCAGTCATTATGTGGGATGAAACTTATTGCAACACACACACGCACACACACCTGTAACCAAAAGGCAGCAATGGGAACGTTATATGCTTGAAGCTGGTTTAATACTTGTTTGACAGCATTTGTTCCACCTTGCATGCCAACGACAGCCCCACTGATGATCCAATCTGGAAGCTCTCTCATTCGTCCGATTGCTTCAGTGTAACGCTTCAGTAGCTCTGTAGGGGTCCTTCCATGTAGAATCCGACCCTCTATACTTCCCGCGTAAGCCTGTATTTGAACTCTATCGTCACGTGTCAAGTCGAAAATTGAGTAGTCGTATGTCTCAAGGAACAGAGAATTCATGTCACTAGTCATATAGTAAGGAGAAGGTGCATAAGTTGTGTGCCAACTCCCTCCAGATCTACATTAAATTCTGTCAAGCTTACATAAACCAAAATGATAGTAATTTAAAATGCAAGTTTAACAATTTAAATGTAGAATACCTGTAAGAAACCAGATTCGCTAGGGCAGTAATGGGTTGATCACCCCTCCCCAATCCTTGCTCTTGAACCAGAATAGGAACTCTCTTTCCTTTAAGATCGAAGCAAGAAAACTGCTCACCAAAACCATAAAACCTCTCATGTTTGTTTGAGAGGTAAGTCAGCTGAACCCTGTTAAACAAAGGAATACTCTTTTGCATATTTTTATCTAGCCAAAACTCATCAGTAATTCGCTGGTTTATTCTGGACCTTGGCAAATAAACAGGAGGATCAATCTCAACCTTAAATCCAAGATGGTGATGTCTTCTCTCGGTAAATATTAACCTATAACGTACTGCTATGCATTCCCTGTTCATCCAACTGAAGCTACCTATCCAAACACCTAGTAGACATAATATCTCTTAAATTCCTCTGTTCCAATACATACAAAATATGTTTACCTGAAAACAACCAACCCGTAATCACAACTGCTGGTCCAATGAAACACAACTTGGTTCCGTCTCCATCTACAGTAGACGAGTCAGCAATCTTCTTGACCGGCAGTAAGTCAGCAGGGTCTTTGACGAGTAGGATTTCGTTGACTGTCTGGTGATTACAGACAGTTTCGATCCGGTCGTCGATTGCAAACGAGCCACGGGATTCAAATACGTGGCTGGATCCGACAGCTGCAGTGACAAATGCAGTTCCTGGGACAGTCGACCACAGAGCTCTAGTGGGTTCATCACGATGGTAGACGGACAGAAACCCGCCTCTGTCTGGGTTCCATTCCACTGTAAAACAATCACCTGTGCACATCGCCTTTGGCGGAAGCAAATCTCTATCGAACAAGAGACTCCCAGTGGTCGGTCCGTTACATTTGGGTTGCCTGGGAAACGGATTGTTGATCATCCATCTTCTCTGCTTTTGCTTATGATCCATATATGAAAATGTAGGCAAATTGCCAGAGAGATGTATATATGTGTAGCAGACATGTATATATACGTCGTGTAAGAAGGCCGATTGCTTAATGACTTGTTCCGTCCAGATTCCAGATACAATGAATCTTTGCCAAATGTCTAGATTCAGTGAATCTTCTATTAGCCTCTAGTTAATCACTTTTAATATACACAGATCGTTTATAATTCCCTAATTAAGTCAAAAACTCACAGCCTGCTTGCCACGAATCATAGACAGACCCAGAAGTCAAAACCTTACAGTCTTAACGTTGGAAGTTTCCTGAGTAGAATTTTTCTACTATGTACATAAACGTGTGTATAGACTGTAATATTGTTACATTAAAAACATAACATGGGCCTTTTATAACAAAAAAATTCATTTTATTGAAGAATTCAGGTTTTATTATTAAAAGTGGTCTGCTTGTTGTTCCTTTCTTCCTTGTCATTGCAGTCAACAGAGGCGGCGGCAGCAGCAGGATCCTGGCCATCGTTCTGAACTGCTTTCCCATACTTTTGCACCCAATCCCCGTAGAACAAAACCGGCCATGTAACATCCGGACCTGATACCTTTGCAGAATCTGTACTTGCTGCCCGCCATGTGACGGCTCTCAACCTCCTCCCTCCTCTAGAAGATGCACTCTCATGTTTCATCATCGGCAATGAAACAAATGAAGCAATGGATGTAGGTATCACCATTCCTGCCATAAGAATTGCTTATGTTACCGCTTACTTGTTTATAAAGTACACCGAATCGTTGACTGAAGATCGTTAGTTGATCAAACCCCTATAGAATAATACTTAAGAACGTCAGGTTTTTATACCGGGCGAAACTTCAGATCAGACGGCTTGTATTAATTGCTAAAAAGGCACCAAAGTATATTCCCTAGCAGGGACCTGGATATTCTTTACTTGGATTCCAGAATAGTCTCCATGAGTCCTTCGCAGGCATCTTCCAGTAGGTCCAAAACCTGCATATCCCGTTCGTTAACCAGTATATGTACATAGATGTATGCGTATTTACCTTTTCAAATCCAGAGGGACCACCATAATAAGGGTCGGGCACTTCTGTTGCATCGTTCTTTCTACAGTAAGAACACATAAGTTTCACCTGCAAGTATATGAATACATTAATAATCAGTGAATAGAACAGCATGCATTTTGTACCTTTTCTTTGCCATCCTTTTTGTAAGGATCGTTCTTGTTCCATATCTTATATGCTTTCAATATATCAGCTGAAACATAATGCCATAATGATGCATGTAGGTGTGTGTGTGTGTGTGTGTGTGTGTACGTACCTTTGTTCTTCTTGTCCATGGCAATGATGAGATCAAACTCATCAAAGTCCGATGGTTTGATGGGCCTCGATAGGGATGTGAGCACGATTCCACGTTTGATTGCCGCTGCCTTCATCCTTGCATCTGCTGGATCGCCCTTTAACAATATCATACACGTTAATCCTGTGAAAGAGGTGATAATAAAGCTTCATTCACACCACATAATAGTAAGTGTATACCTCATGATAATCAATAGTTCCAGCTGAATCAATCTTGAATTGTGCAGATAGTCCCCTCTTCTCCACGAGGTACTTGAACACGGCCTCTGCTGACGGACTACGGCATATATTGCCTGCAAAGACGTATAATATGCCATATATAAAAGACATCTTACTTACTGGAACCATAACAAAGAAGTATTTATATAAGTATACAACATGAATGTATGTAATGAATATAACATATAGACTCATGGAAAATGACATACGCAGGATTCATGCATGTCACACGCATACCTAGACATACGAATAGCACTCCAAATGGGCGATTAGTTTCTTTAATCGATTCAGCAGCCATTGCGCAAATCCGGCCGCTATTCTTCTTCGTAGCAGCGCCGAAGTTGAAACCGCAGGATAAAGAAACCCTAGGAGCAAAGCGCAGGATCGGTGCTCCTGCTGACCTAATTGTAGAAACCATACCCAGGTACTCCATTGTCATGAATTTGCCACGTGGTTTTATCCGGGCCGTTTTCTAAAAACCTCCTCTTACATCTTACATCTTACATTGTTTTCTCCTCTGCATCTAGGGTTTATGCTGGATGCAGATTTCTAGGGTACAAGCGACGGGGAGCAGGTGTGGCTCGAGCTCGCTTGCGCGTGCCGGATCAATACGCTTCATCTCCTTCTTCCTCCTGGCACCGCTCGATTGAGGTACCACAATTGCTCGATTGTTCCCACTGTTTCCATTGGTTTCCCTCGTTCTGTGCGCGAGCGAGGTGCACAATGTTGATTCTACACTAGTTTCGGTATATGTAATCTGCGCCATGAGCTGCTGCAGCATTGCAAGTAGCCGCTGAGAAAATGGCCGGGCACTGGTTTATAGGGTCTATTCGAGGAGGAGAACCTGCGTCTTGGGTATCAAAAATCTATATGTGCGAGTGAGGACCACAATGCCGATTGTATGTCATAGAGCATTGCAAAAACGGAAAAAATGCTATTGGGTCATAGTTTTTATTTGATTTTTCCTGGTTAATCTCTTTAGAAGTTCTTTCTGGGCATATCTAAAATATAGATACTAGTACTTGAACAGGGATCCAAGTATGCTGGTGCCACAGGCAGAGTTCGTTGAAAATGCCGCTCAGGAGAAAGCAGCTATCAGGTTACTGGCAGAAGAGACACAAATCAAAGAAGGCGATACATTTTTTCTAGTCTCTGCAAAGTAAGAATATATATATATATATAATATATATATATATATATAGAGAGAGAGAGAGAGAGAGAGAGAGAGAGAGAGAGAGAGAGAGAGAGATGTGTGTGTGTGTGTGTGTGTAACAAGATTTATGTGTTCAGGTGGTGGAAGAAATGGACAGAATATGTACAAGAGGATTGTGCAGATTCTTTAGAAGCATTTTATTTCGAACCAAATGTGTCGAAGCGACCACCCAGTATCGACAACACAGATTTGATCGATGAATCTACGGATTCACATCTTCGAAACACGCTTGTGGAAGAGCGTGATTATGTCCTCTTGCCTGAGAAGGTTTGGGAGATGCTACATAGATGGTAAGTCTGTAACACACACACGTGTGTGCGTGCGTGTGTGCGTTTGTTAAATAGCTTGACCATGCCATAGGTATGGAGGGGGCCAGAGCTTTCTAGAAAGGTCATTACGAGCGGGGTTTCTGCTGAATTATCTGTGGAAGTTTATCCCCTGCAGTTGAAGGTTATCATACAACCAAGCGGAGACCAAACTATTCTTCAAATCAGCACGAAGGTATGCAAAGCATAAAACATATGTGCGTAGTGCTGTATATAATATGTTTTTGCAGGAAACAGTGAAGGAACTTTATAGGAGGGCGTGTGAGCTCGTCGATGGGGACGAAGTACGTATGCATTTGTTTTCTTTAAGTGTTGAAGTTTACCAATTCTGCAGATAAGGTTGTGGAAGTACTGCTGGGATACGAAGCAAAGGGAGCTGCTTGAGATCAGTAGTCAAACTTTGCAAGACGCTGCACTTCAAATGAACCAAGAAGTAAGCAATCGTTCTTCATATATAATATACTATAGTTATATACCTGTATGCATGTGTGTGTGTGTGTGTTGTATAACGTGTTCTTACTTAATATAGATACTATCCGAAGTTCGTGTAAATGGTAAATGGCCAGACGAGGCGTATATGAACGGCTCGGCTAGTTCTTATTTTTCTTATTCTGGTAATGGAAGATCAAGTAGCACAATAACGAATTTCTCAAGGAATAGTTTGTTGGAAGGTCCAGTAGGTTTGGTGGGTTTGCAGAATCTGGGGAATACATGCTTTATGAACAGTGCTCTTCAATGTTTAGTACATACACCTCAACTTGCAGATTTCTTCCTCGAGGTTTTTTTTTTCTTTTTTTCTTTTTTTCTTTTTTTTGTGTGTGTGTGTGTGTTGTAATTTTTGAAGTTTTAGTCGAGTTAGAATATCTAAAAGATACGTATGTGTAGGACTATAACAAAGAGATCAACCGGGATAATACCATGGGCATGAAGGTAAGCAGTTTTAGTTCTTAAAACCTTGATGGTGATGATTGTATAATTAACCAATTTGTTTATTATTAATCAGTTTTATTTTGATCTCAGGGAGAGCTTGCACTCGCATTTGGGGAGCTTCTACGTAAACTCTGGGCGCCAAAAGGGACTGCATATGCACCACGTTCTTTTAAGATGAAGTTAGGTCGTTTTGCTCCACAGTTTACGGGGTTTAACCAGCATGATTCACAGGTGCGTTATAGCCTGACTACAGCTTCTAGTTATGGTGTTTATTACATTAAACAACACACATACATACACAGCACACACACACACACACACACACACACATATATGAAATGTGTGCTGTGTTTCAGGAATTACTGGCTTTTTTGCTGGATGGCCTACACGAAGATTTAAATCGGTTAAAGACGAAACCGTATTTTGAAGTGAAGGATACAGATGGCCGTCCAGATGAAGAGGTTGCGGATGAATTCTGGGAAACACATAGAGCTCGAAACGATTCCGTGATCGTTGACGTTTTCCAGGTAATAGTGTGTGTGTGTGTGTGTGTGTGTGTGTGTGTGTGTGATGCACATGCTTTATGCATGATAGACAGACAGATTTTTGAGACGTGGAGTGAGGGGAAACATATTCTAATTTTCCCTTAAATACTGGTTGAACAAACGGATACCTACATACATGTAATATGTATGTGTAAAGTAATAACTATTTTCTTGTCATACAGGGTCAATACAAATCAACGCTAGTTTGTCCAGTGTGCGGCAAGGTTTCAGTTATGTTTGACCCTTTCATGTATTTGTCTTTGCCTCTTCCAACCAACACACGCACAATGACTGTGACCGTGTTGTGCTCAGACGGCAGTGAAGCCCCTAAAGCACACGCTGTTGTTGTTCCAAGGCAAGGTAAATGTAAGGATTTGGCTAAAGCAATTGGTAATAGTTGCAACTTAAGTAATGACGAAGTACTCCAGCTTTTTCAGGTGTGTGTGTGTGTGGGTACTTACATAATAATTAACAACATTTAACTATACATAAATAGGTTGCTACTATGGTACTAAGAATGTGAAGTTTTCGTCGCAGCTCAGGAGTCAGCATCTATTAGACGAGGCTTTGGGATTGGCAACTATACCAGACACTGACCAGCTTGTTGCATATCGGCTTCCCAAGATGCCGCCAGAGGGACGTTTCGTGGCATTCTTCCAACAGTAAGCGCGAGATATATGTATATTAGTCATGGACGTTTGATAGATACATACAGGATATCACACAGACATGGCAGGTGTGCATAATTTTATTGTTCATATACCGTTTTCACTGTAACATGCATATACTATCCTGGTGCATGTCAGATATCCTGTCATTATTTATGTGATGACTTCAGATAATTGTAGGATGTATATATATGCTTGCGACATAGAAAGAAACAAGGTTCAGCCTCTCTGTAGACTGGACATATAGATGATACATATGGTCTTACTAATGCTACAATCGTATAAACATTACCAAAATGCGTCAATAATGGCAGGTACAGGGTACAAGACAAGTATAGGGTACCCTTTATAATTCCGGCGCCGGAGAAGGGGTTCAAAACCGGCGAGGACATCAAACAGGCCTTTGAGAAGATGCTTTCGCCAATGAAAGTCGAGCTCGAGGAACTGGCGGAAAGTTGTCCTTTCACATTATGGACAACAGACGACAGGGGGCAAAGATCGACTTGTATAGAGTTTGATAAGCCTGTGCCTGCGAACCTGTACCCGTCTCGGAGCAGCTCCAAGTATATGTACGTGCTCGTGGAGTGGGGTGAGAAGGCAACTACGGAGTATTATGACTTGAGCTTCTTGGAAAAGCTTCCTGAGGTTTGTAAGGCGAACGCCTCGAAGAAGCTACGTCAGGAGGCTGTCTCTCTCTACGCTTGCCTTGAGGCTTTTCTCAAGGAGGAACCCCTTGGACCCCATGATATGTGGTAAGTTTAGTAAACCCGATATATGTATATATATCATATACTCTCTCTGTTTTATATATATATACGACCTTTCTTTGCCGTTAAAAAAATGATTTATATTTTATCACACTAGATAGTGTGTAGAGATCGATATTTTAGCACACTAGATGGACTTCTCTCTAGACAAATAGTGGTGGTGGTGGTGGTGGTGGTGTGTGTTGTGGATGCATTCATATTATATACCAGTATTGTGTTATACATGTATCTGCATTGCAACTATGTAGTTTTTTTTTTATGAATTTATACTGTGTAGTTTGTCTCTTAATTGTATAGAATTTACATAGACATGGTTGTATTTGTAGGTACTGTCCTCGATGTAAGCAACGGCAACAGGCCAATAAGAAGCTGGACTTGTGGCGGTTACCAGAGATTCTGGTGATACATTTGAAGCGATTCTCATATGTCCGTGCACAGAACAAGCTGGAGACGTTCGTTAACTTCCCCATTCACGACTTGGATTTAACCAAGTACCTTTCACACCGGAGCGTACCACAAAACCACGAGTACGAGCTTTATGGCGTCATCAACCATTACGGTGGAACTGGAGCTGGTCACTACACAGCGCTTGTCAAGGTAAACACAATATATATACATGTCTGTATATGTATATGCATATATACACATCTGTATATATATCCGTTAGTTCATATAATATACTGATAAGTATATATGTATATATAATACGCACCAAAGATACAACACACTCAGAAGCACACAGACATTGTATACTTGCATGAAGTATCCGGGATCGGTTGCATCCATATATACATACATAGCCAATATACAGATGAATGTGCACCTGTTTGTCTGACACGCAGACATACATGCTCGCAGACCACACACACACACACACAGGAATATATTACTTACGATATTGGCTTTTGTGCAGCTGGATTGTGACAATCAATGGTATGAGTTCGACGACAGCAATGTGTCTGTGGTAGATGAGGAGAAGATAAAGACTTCAGCAGCTGCATACGTATTGTTCTACAGAAGAAAGAAGGGCCAAGTAGAAGACAGCAGCAAGCTTAGCCCAATTTTGTAAAGCTGTGTAAGAGGCCATTTTATATATTTAATTGTCTAACACCTCTCTCTCTCTCTCTCGGTGTTCAGGGCTTGTTCTTCTGACACCATTGGAGCTTGTATTCTTATTTCAACTTATTTCTCGCCCTTGCACATATACTAAACGCTTCTCCCATAAATACTGTTCTTGTATTAGTATAATCTGTGTGTGTGTGTGTGTGTATGCGTGTGATGCAGTATAACTCACATTTTTGTCATATATTTAATATATCTAGTATATTTATTAATTGTTTCGATAACTATATATATAAGCACACAATACACACATATAGAATGTACCTGTTACTGAGAAGGGATGATCCGCAACAAAGTCTGTCATCCCGTTTGGACCGTGAAGGATGCAGCGGATAGGAAACTCCTCCATATCTTGTGGCTTCAACACTTGCCTCCCTCAGAAATTCGGTTTGGCAATAGGCCTCAGTTCTTGTTTTGCTAACCTGAACAGAACAAAACGAGACCAATCCTCCAAACATTGAACCTCGGTAACTTAAAGCTCCGCACGTAGACAAGGGGCACAGTAGAGAGATAATAGTCCAGACCGTTCTTGAGCTCAAAAATGACATTCCCCAGCTTCTCCTTTGGCAGAAGCACATACATTGACATATACGGCGCACCTTCGTATGGCAACCGGGCAAGCTGGAAGTTTGGTGAAGCCTACAGTCAACATGTTTCAGTTCTGTCCCTTGCTTATCAAATGTTCCTTCTGTAACATGGAAGTTCGCTTGCAGAATCAAAGAACGTCACGGAACCGCGATGTTGAGGGTCAAACATCCATATGGGTAGATCGACATAAGCAAACCCCCCCAAGGCGAAGACGGTGCTAAGAGGACTTGAAACAATGTTGCGAGTCCCAAATGCTAACCAATACGGACCCAGTACAAGACGAGGAACATGTGTGTGCACCCCTCAATGTGGCCTCTAACTTTTTCACCTCTTCCTCTGGCTCAGGTTCTTCTTCTTGGTGCTCTTCTGGTTCGGCAGTCTTCCTCTAGAGCCTTCTTCGTCAAATTTCCAGCTTCTTCCTGGATCATTAAACTGCACACAGCAGGTTTCCTAGCGTTTTCCTAGCCTCTTCCTCACGGCTTATCATTGACCTGGATACACCATCATCCTTCTTCACCTTGGGCTCCTCAGTTTCCGCAATCTTCCTCACCTCCCGTGCCCTGTGCTCTAGCTTCCCTCTTTGCTTACCCTAAGTTTAACCCTAAATAGGTGAAGCCTGTGTACGGCCGAGGCTCCTGCTTGTACGGATGAGAGTGTTGAAATTACCGGAGACATACAATTTGCTCAAACAATTGAAAGATATAGCGCATACTCTCGTCTGCTCCCGCAGTTCCACCACAACTGCCACCCTATACTCGTCTTCCTTTGACCAACCCAATCCTGCAGTCATTATGTGGGATGAAACTTATTGCAACACACACACACACACACACACACACCTGTAACCAAAAGGCAGCAATGGGAACGTTATATGCTTGAAGCTGGTTTAATACTTGTTTGACAGCATTTGTTCCACTTAAGAACATTCATTGCATTTCTTATTTGTTTGTGCTAAGTTCATTTAACCATTTTGTTTATGTAACATTTTAATTCTTTGGAACTATAGGTCCTTTCTTCTGATTTTGTGAGGGACAAGGCGGTAATTTTTTCACATTCATTGTCAGTTTTTTGAATACAAATGAATTAACAAGCATTATTCCAAAGTGGATTATAATGCTTCATGTACTTGATGAGGACATTCTTGGAGTACATCGATAACAAGTGAAATAATAAGATTATCTTTAATAATTTGATAATGCCACACACAATGTTAAGGTGCTTTTTTATTGTGAATATTAATTATAGAGTCATAATTGATTGATCAAGGGAATTCTTTCTATTGTAGAAAACTTTTAATTATAAATATTGAATTCAGAGAAATTTACACATGTATGCTACATGTGTGCGTGCCTGGGTACAGTTTATTTGCAAAATATTCTTTTCACATCAAATTTTTACAGTACTTTCTCTTGTATTTCTTTACTTATTATTACATGTGTTGGCTTGTTGATGTGTTATTAACTTTTTTTAAAAGTTTTTTCATAAATCGTATAAAATATAAATTATACATAAATAATGTATACACACCAAACGTATAATGTATACACACCAAACGACTTTTTAGTTATTACATAGTCTACATATCATATGTTATATATATATATATATATATAAATACATACATATATAATTATGTAGTTGTGTACATATATATGTATGTTTATTTATATTTATTTTAGTTATTTATTAATTATACTTATAAGGATATCTTCTCTCTCTTTTTCTCCCCTCTTTATATATATATATAGATTTATATACATATGTAAACTAATGTTATACATGTATATACATATATTTAAATTTAAATATATGCTTTATTAATCTCTTACAATATTAATTATGTAGAGAAAGATACACACATGTTTGTATTTATATGTTATATACGAGAGACTCTAAAAAGATTATGCATATTATTCACATTAATGCATTTACTATTATTTTTTTTACAAATATAAAATAATTTTGGTGTTGCTTAGCTTTTCATTAAAACTTAAATATAAAATTTAATTACGGCAAATAACCATACAACCGGCCAAAATTACTCAGTTATTTGGTTACTACCGAAAAAGTTATATTGAGCCACATAAGTTTAGTAGAATAAATAATTACTTTTGGTTTTATTAATTGAGACAATTAACCACTTATCAGTGGAAAGTGGATAAATGATAAATATTATAAATTATAATAAAATTATTATTGAAACTGTGTTTTAAACTTAACTTTTTATTAATTTAATTCGAAAGTTATACATAGTGCACATAAGACATGTTAGAAATTATGAGTTAAATAATAATTTCTTTATAATTTAAATTATAAGTATTTATAATTTAAATACTATAATTAAAAATTGATTTATAATATAAATAAAATTAACTTTCTAAAAAATTAACACAGCAAACACATGTACCAGAATGCCTCATCCGAAAGGAATATTGTACGTATATATACATATGAGCGTTCGT
The DNA here is from genome assembly GCA_003024785.1 of Selaginella tamariscina. Lineage (NCBI taxonomy): Eukaryota > Viridiplantae > Streptophyta > Lycopodiopsida > Selaginellales > Selaginellaceae > Selaginella > Selaginella tamariscina. The sequence goes on from PUQB01000008.1 coordinate 1,287,114, forward strand.
ACCAGATTTTACTTAAATTATTAATTATTAAAATGTTAAATATCTTAATGAATCTAGAATCTTTAATTTGGTGTAATCTTTAAAAAAAAACTCTTAAATTTTGTAATTTAGTGTAAATTAGGTTTCTCTTCAATTGTAAATTTTAAGGGCGTATGGGATACCGACTTGTGCCCAACTTAAGTGCTAGTACGTTTCAAGAAGGCACCCAGATGTGCAAACAACACGCTTGAATCCGTGTGTAGAGATTATTAACACGCTGGCTGGTAGGGCCAAATCCTGGAGTAGGAATCTTTAAAATGGAGTTGGTAGGGCCAAATAGTAGAGGAGTGGGAATGAAGACTGCGCTTGTGCTTGCGTTGCTTGTTCTGTTGATCCTTGCACAGGCCGACAATGGTGCGCTGGACAGAAGGCTTCTCAGAGGAGGAGGTGGGCACGGGGGACGAAGCGGAGGCGGGCGTGGCGGGGAAGGAGGGAGTGGTCGTGGTTTTGGTGGTGCAGGAGCTGTAATCGCGGGTAGCCATGGTGGCCGTGGTGGACATCGTTCTGCTGCTCTTGCTTCCTCTCCTCCTAATTGGTGCTACCCTCTTCTTTCTCTCTTGCTGATAAATATCTGAGCTGAGCCTCCATTCTTAACACATTCATACATTTGTGTGTATATGTGTATGCTCGCTTCTATGGGCGACAATACCTTTATCTATGTATATTATATCCATAAGAAGAGAGAAGCTGGAAAGATAGCTTATGTAGTACACATGTGAAAGAGTCTACAAACACACACACAAGTGACGAGTGCGTAACTATAAAAACAGGTCTACATGTACATACATACATGTGAGGCTAATGAAAACGAGTTCATTTAGCAAAAACGATAAGATTAGAAGAACAGTTACGCTACTTTGCTCCTGCGTTCACTTGTCGGATACCACATCGAGCACAAAACAACAGAAACCCCAAACAACAAGGCCCCAACACGAACCACCCAATCCGTCCCGTGTCCATCACTAAACTCCAAACCCATGCTTAAATCTTCACTAAGCCTCTCCAGGTTTCTTAAACCTCCGTTGAGTTGCTTATCCCCAGAATCCCCACGAAGTTCCTCTGATCCTCCAGTGACTTGCTTATGCAAATCATCGCCAGAACCCCCTTTAAACCCCTTGTACCCATTGCCTGTCTGCTTAACATCCATCACTGAACCAAAAAATTCAGTGACCCTGGCAGAACTGAGCTCACGTCCGAATAAATCATCCCTCCAGGTTGCGTTTGACATGAGCAGCTTTGAATCATACACCTTGAATAGCTCAGCAAGTGATAAACGACTGTCAATCCCCACATTCTCCAGAAACTGCAATGTGTAATATGTAAAGCGATCGATCACTGAAACACCCACGTCTGTGTCTAAATGGTGAGAATACGAATTCTCCCCTTTGCGACTGCTACTCACCGCCAGCACCGAAGGAGAATACACCTGTAAGCACAACGTTCAAAACTAACATACATGCATGCATGCACGTGAGTGTGTGTGTGCATGTGAGTGAATGTGTTAAACTCAGTAGTCATTCAAATATACCATGGTGTGATCAGCCTAGACACAACTTATATGTCTGTCTATAAGCATTACGATATAATAACTTAGTGAAATACACCATACTATGATCACCTTCACTACATGTATATAAAAGTAAAAACGCCGCATATATATACTCTGTGTTATGTGTTGGTAACACACACTCAAAGATACGTATATGAACACTGAATTTGTGTAGCTACAGACACTGACACACATGTATTTACCTGTGAGTACAAGGTAGAAGCTTGGCAAGTGTCGACCATGAGAAGGATTTCCTTGTATCTCCCCTTCTGATGCATCTGCTCAATGGCATCGGCTAGATCACGGCTCTGAATCTCTTCTGAGTCCTGAAACTTGATAAACTGATCTCCCCCGTGGCCAGTCATGTACAAAAGAACATTCGAACCCTGATCACTGAGCAAGCGCTTTGATCGAGGGTGCCGGATCATGTCTACCTGTGAGGACACGAAGAAAATTGTCCACAGTCACTTCATAGCCCCTGTAATCCACCTCCACATTCTCGCCGTACAAATTGAGCCTGTATAATATCTCCATATGTCATCCGCAACTATAAGCTATAACTGAACGTTCATACTCTCTCACACACACAGCATACCTGTGATCTTCGTTGTTGAAGACCTGGGCAGGACGTGAGTTTCGAGGATTGCAAGCCATATCATCTGCGAGCATGAGTATGATGTGATCATCAGGGACACCAAGACGCTTCACGGTTCTGTAGATGGAGAGCGTGTTGGCCATGTGCCTGTAGTTGAACCAGTAGCGGGATGTGCAAACTAGCACTGCCCAATTGCTCGTGTGTGGATTCTGCAAAGATTGCACCGGTGCTGAGGCAAACCATATCGCGCAAATCACCACCAGCCATAGCCGCATCCTTGCCCACAATCCACCTGCTCAATTGCGGCTCTACAAAAATGGACACTACCCAACTGCAATTCGCCCCAGATGGTGCTGCCACTACCCAGAGATGGCGCAGATGCGATTCTATCCCTACCCTCCCAAAAACCCTAATCCTTCCCGCCTTTTGTCTACTTAATTAACTTACCTGTTTGAGTTCCTAAATTTCCACATTTGTGGAATATTTGGCAGCCTTGAGCTCCGCAAGAGACTTAGGCCCGTCGAATTGTGACTCTCTGGTGTTCATCCGAGGAGGAACACTCTGCTTCTTCCCTGCTTGCCTCTTTGTAACCTTCGGATGAGGCCTCCAGTGCTGGAAAACACCCAAGTACCGTGTGTTCCTCGAATGTCTATGCTGTTGCTGCTGCCTAGCATTCCCACAAATCTCAGCCGAGACTTAATACTCGGCCTTCCCGAACCCAACCTGCTATGAACACTTCCATTTGCCATTCTCCTCGTCCGAGCTCTAACAGCCCGACCACAAAGCGTTTCATGTTGGAAATCGCCTGTCCCGTTTCCATTTAGGTGCTTAACCCTGTTTGATAACAGACCCCTGTTCTTTGGAAACCAGCCTGTCCTCCAGCCGTCTCCTGTTCATTCCCAGATTATGTGGCATGAAGACCGTTTCAAAATCCGATGAACCAGCAGTTTCCATTCTCCGGTACTCATCCCCAAATCCCCTTGCAGATATCCTACAGTCGTATGGAACGGCTGGCTCGTAAGGTGGATCAAACAGCCTGCTGCTTACATCATACGGAGCAGCAGGGTCATACTCCCCAGCCCGGTGAACGTGATGACTAACTAGCTGCTCTTCATCACACATGTCCGGTTCTGGGCCCAGAAGCTTGAATCCTGTTGATAGATTCCACTCTTGCTGTTGTTGCTGCTGCCTTAAACGTCTCTGAAGCTCTTCCAGCTTCAATATAGGATTCTCCTGCTGCTCGAGCTCTATTGAACCTTCTACGTGCTTCTCTTCCTCGGGAACCATGATCTGTACGTCATTCCATAGTTCATTCTGGACTAACCTCGTTTCAACGGCAGTGGGGTGTGCAACCGTCGGTTTCTGAGTGTTTTGAACTAGTGCTGGAGGAGGTGCACTTGTTGTTGTCACAGTCGGTTGAGGCGCAACAGCCTGGTTGCCGGTTGTCCGTGAATACCCGTGCATAAACCGCATTTGTCCCCTTTTGCACAGTATCCTTGAGAGTAGAAGTAGCAAGGGATGTCCTTTGTGTGGTTGGTTCGGGAGTCTCCTCCTCTGCCGTGTCCAGAGGCTGCCCAACAGAACAACAACAGGTATGGATATAAAATATATTTAATGAGGAACACAAACAATGAAGAGTATACTTATTATAAAACATCAAACATTATTAGAGGTGTTCATGACCAATAGAACTCGTTCATCCTAAAATACATATGTTGTCAAAACCAAAAGGAAAATTATGCAAATTCTACATTGTAATACTTACAGGATGGCGAAATGGGCAGTCCAGATTCAAACAGTTACCAGATAGCCAGTACCAACAGTCCCTCGGATTCAACCTCGCAATCTCACTGTGCCTGAATTCACATTGGATCCCCTGTTGCACACAAATGAAAGATCAACAAAGAAACACCAAAGTGCAGACGGATATGTGTTCTTCATTCCACGCTCACCTTCTTGCATGTAAGAGGCGACGCCAGAAAATAGACGCAATCCGTATTCTTCTTCGAAGACAGCTCCTCCATAGCCATAACCCTAGCCCTAAACACCTAAATTAATCTCATCTGTTAAACAACCTAGCATCAAATGACTTCTTGACACTTGTCACTGTATCACTATATGGGAGCACACACACCATCATATTCATGTTGTTGTGTGTAACATGCAACTTGTTCACGCGCAGGATGCCGCTGGCAAGAGAGAACTGAAGATACAAAGACAATGTAAAGAAAGAGTCGTTTCAAGGCTTCTTGCTGCACTCAAGCAATGCGGTAAGAAGGGAGAGCTCGAAACAGGGAAGAGTTTACACAGGGAGGCAGTGGAAGCTGGCTGTAACGCGAACAAATACGTTGCAAACGCGCTTGTTAACATGTATATAGCAAGTGCGGGAGTATGCGGGATGCTCGAGCTGTATTTGACAGCATGCTTCACCGGGATGTCGTTCTTTGGACTAGTCTTGTTCTGGGATACGTGGGGAATGGGCAGAGCTCAGTAGCACTGGAACTGGCCGAGAACATGGACTGTGAGCCTGATCCCTTTATGTTTCTGGCTGTGATTCAAGCATTGACAAATGACGGACAATGTTGCTTAGAGAAGGGGTTTTCCATTCATAACAAAGCTAGGGAGCGTGGTTATCAAGTGGACACATTTGTGGCGAACAGTTTGGTAGAGATGTATAGCAAGTGCAGGAGCATGCCCGATGCTCGTGCTGTCTTCGATAGCATGGTTTATCGGAGTGTTGTTTCTTGGACAAGCCTTATGTTGGGATATGTGGAGAATGGAGAGAGTTTGAAGGCGATGGAGTTGTTCATGGGAATGGATTGTAAACGAGACTCTGTCATATTTGTGGCTGCTTTGAAGGCGTGCACACGATTCGTGACCGAGGATCAGTGTGAGAGAGAGCTCTGCTTAGAGCTGGGGATGGCCATTCACAGAGAAGCTAGAGAATGTGGGTTTGAAAGGAATGGTAAAGTTGGGAACAACCTTGTGGTAATGTACAGTAACTGCGGGAGTATGAAGGATGCAAGAGCAGTTTTTGATAGCATGGGGTATTGTGACATTGTTTCCTGGAACGCATTGATATTGGGATACGTAGGAGAGGGAGAGATCTGGGAAGCTCTGGATCTGTTTAGAAGTATGTATTGTGAGCCAAGTGTGTATACATTTGTAGCTCTTCTTCAGGGATGTGGGAATGCAGCGGCATTACCACTTGGACGAACCATACATGCTCAAATCTACAGACTTGGACTCGAGCGAAACCAAGTGGTGGGAAACTCCTTGGTGGATTTCCATGGGAAGTGTGCAAGCATGGCAGTTGCCGAACAGGTGTTTGATGGGATGCATTTCAAGGATGCGTTTTCATGGCATGGATTGATATCAGGATACGCCTCGCGCGGGAACGCAAGTCGTGTGTTTAGTTTAGTGTGGGATATGCGGGAGAGCGGCTTAGAAATGAATGGGATTACCTTCCTCTCTCTTCTTACATCTTGTAGTCATAGTGGTATGGTAGATGATGGATTGATGTATTTCGAGTCCATGTCTACATACGGTGTAAGTCCGAGTATAGAACATTATAACTGCCTGGTTGATATGTTGGGTAGGACAAACAGGTTGCAAGAGGCACTATCCATTGTGTTCAGTATGCCGTTTGAACCGAGTGTAGTTACATGGACAACCTTGTTAGGGGCGTGCAAGAAACAAAGTAATTTCGGAATTGGTAAGGTTGCATTTGATGCATTAGTTGCTTCTGGCCATAAGGATGCTGCCTATGTGCTCATGGGGGACATGCGGAAGAAGCTGGGTTTAAACCAACCTTTAACTCTAAAACCCTAAACGCATTTTTAAAATTTAATTTAAGAATTTAAAAAGTATTAGGGTTATGGTCCCTGTCTTAGGGTTAGGGTGTGGGGTTTGGAAGCCATGGGCTTTCTGAGGGCGATCAGTAGCGTGAGAAGGTGTGTATATGGATTCCTCAATATGCATTTTGATCTAATTATCTACAGTTTGTGATAATTGTTTTATGTACAAGATTGCGCATTTTGGAACATTGCTTTGCACACAGGGAGCTGCAAGCAGTCAATCATGTTCCTCGCAGAGGCTTATTTCTTACAAGCAGCAGCAGAACAGGTAATTTTTTGATAGGTCTTGCATTGTCATAAAATATGATCATATACTTCTATATGTTATGACAATGCAAGACCTATTATGATAATGCAAGAATATTGTAATAGGATGTATATATACATATATGTACTGAGGTCGTGAGATACATCCTTATATATATATATATATATATATTCATTCTACAGGCGCATTTTCTGGTGGGAAATTCATGGCAAGAGAGGACACTCTCGAAGAAACGGAAAATCCCGATGCAGATCCTGACGCGGAGGAGTTCGATGTGGTTCTTAAACCGGCAGAGGTTGGGCCGTTCAACAAGCTGTTTAACACGTTCATGGAAAATCCGAACAGAGCTCCTGCAAATATGATTAAAGAATGGGAGGACTCTGATAACAAGTTTCAGAGAAAGGTGATGATAAAACTCTTCAGAAAGCTTCGGTCTCGTAGACGAGATTTGCAAACGCACAAGGTAAGCCACTTATTTATGTGTGTAGAGCAATGAACAGATGCCACTTTGTCTTTTATATAGCACGTGTATATGTGGTGTGTAGAGGGAGAGGTTCAAGGAACAGAACATCTATACATGGATGTCATATATATATCTGCATAATGTATGTGTTTTATGTTAACTCATGTAACTGTCATGTTTTTTAGTTAATGACGTGGGTCTTGGAGGAGAAACCTGTTCGTATAACACCCAAAGTGTACCAGTTCAGCATAATGGCAGCACACAAGGCAAAGAAGATGCATATTGCACGCAGGATTTATGACAGCTTGTCTGAGGAGAACAAAACACCTGCAATCTGCTCTTCCATGGTAGTTTATATCTATATGTGTGTTAGACACACACGCACGCATGTACGGTTGATATGGTGCTACTTGTTAAGCTTACTGTGGGTTCTATTGATAGGTGAGTGCATACGCTAATAAGAACGAAGCAGAGAAAGCCGAGGAGATAATAAAGACGTTTAAGCCACAGACTGCTCAGAGCTTCAACGCTCTAATGCTCATGTATATTCGTATGTCTCAGGATGAGAAAGCTGTGGATGCTTATAATAGGTGTGCTTGCGTGCGTGTGTGTGTGAACTTAGGACTATGCATAGTAAGTTTATGTACTATATCTATTTACCTTCTATATAACCTGGTTTTTCTGTAATATATCAACGATGATCGATTAATACACGCGCGCGCACACACACACGTACACGCACACTATTTAAGAAAATCATGCATATGTACGTCTGTATTATTAACATGTATATCATATATACATATATCAGCCCCCTCGTTTGTTTATTCTTTCGCAATGCAGAATGCGGGAAGCAGGTATAAAGCCAAGCGATCTGACATTCTACACCCTATCCAAGTATAGCCGGCGGCTTGGGATAGAAATTGACGAGTCTGAAGCGATGAAATATTTACCCAAGTGCTTAACACCTTAGATGCGAAACGAGATCCAGTTAATTCCGTTAGCAATGTTCTCCTTGCGTATGCGCACATGGGTGACCTTAAAGGCGTCAACAAAGCCTGGGCTTTGATTGAACAGGTTAGAAATCTCTCTCTCTATGTGCTATATTAATACCGATTGGTAGTCCTATACGTGAACATTATTGCTATAATCTAGATTTAATATATCAATAAATAACAGATGGACAGCTTACCGGCAGCCGTGAACATTATGCTATAATATAGAGTTAATATATCAATATATAACAGATGGACAACTTACCGGCAGCCGGATGCGCGGTGGGGATCGAGGCATTCGGTCTGCTGGGACAAATGGACAAGGTTAAGGCAATAGTTCAGATGGTACCTGAGGAGACGTCGAGAAAGGACGTTTTATCCCTTGTTAATCCGAGCTTACGCACTTAACGGTATGATGGATCGAGCAGTCGGTATAGGTACGTTATATCCATGCCTGTGCATATGTTTGTAAGTATAGAGTATGACGGAATGCGTAACAGTGTAAGTTTATCTGTTTTACCAAGTGTAAATACAGAGTCCCATGGTGCAAGTGATACGTGTGATGTGTGTATTAGCACACCTACACACAGACACACACTGTCACACACACACAAACGTGTATGCTCATATATGTTTACTGTTCTATAGTGGACCGTCTTAAAGCGGACAGAGTAAGGTCAATACGGTATGACTGCTATGACGAGCTCATAGGTGGGTACATAGCGAGGAACGAACCAAAGCGTGCAATGGAGAAGGCCAAGGAGTCTTTAGAGAATGTGCCAGAGAATCGTGCAAATCCCAGTTATACTACATTGAAGAAGATGCTGGAATATCAAACAAGAGAAGGACGTGTCCGGTGCCGAGGCGTTCTTTCTGAAGTACAAGGGATGGAGGGATGCTTCCTTGTTTAATGAGATGCTTAAGGTCTATGTTGAAGCTAAACAGCCTGCTCCTAAGCTCCAGGAATGGATGCGAAAGACCTAAGGTTTCACCCAATGAAGAGACCAAGTTGCTCCTTGATAAGGTACATGCTTTTGCTTGAAAAAATGTAATTTAGATGCCTATATGTCGTTCGATCTCTCTCTAGCATATTCTGGATGGAATATACAGCCTTCTACCTATCTATAGTAGTTTCATTCTCTCTCTCTCTCACACACACACACACGCACACGCACACACACACACACACAAGATATTTCAACGTAATATAGTAACATTAGATTAAAAACGGTACACGTTAAGCTAATTAGAGACGAACTTAGCTAATTAAGACGATGAATCACGATTAGTCTTTCCTTGCTTGACACTTCCATACTTCTGCACCCAATCTCCATAGAAGAAGACCGGCCATGCCACATCAGGCCCGGACTTCTTCACCGGTTTTGAACTTCCGTACTTCTGCACCCAGTCTCCATAGAACAACACTGGCCATGTAACATCCGGACCTGTGCACTTGACAGACACAGAATTAACTACAGACTTCCTCTCCTGTGTGTATGAAGCGTCAATCTTGTTAGGCACCAACACGCTTGTAGAAGCACACACTGCCATTAAACAAATGAAGATACACAATAGAATAGAAGTAAACTCAAATTTTATGCCTATTTACTTTGCAGCAAGTGGCTACGTAATCAACAAGTAAACGTCAAAAGGTATCTAGATTTTATAAGGATGGATGGTGACTAAAAGGATACTTCATCGACGGTTCTTATTCCTTCCTTGGATATTCCTTAACGAGCTTTCAGAATATGCTAAAACCGCCAAAGGAGACTTTATACGCACATATTAGTACACACATACCTAAAAAGACTTCTGTATACCCAGAGAAGGTGCATCTAGTGAAAAGACTTAGTACTTACCCAGAGAAGGTGCATCTAGTGAAAAGACTTAGTACTTACCCAGAGAAGGTGCATCTAGTGAAATAACAACTTAGCCATATGTATAACTAAGTGTACGGCATTATAACTAAACAAATATAACTAACTAAAACATACTTACTTGGTTAACCCACAATCTTCTTCAGCTTGTTGAGCAGCTCCAGAGTTTCTTCATCAGGAGTGATCCTCCTTAACACAAGCCTCGCTTCCACGTCTTCAAGTGGCTTCACACGCGATGCAATGTACACCTTAAGCAGTCCTTTGTATAGCCTGATATCTGTTATCCCCCTGTATCGGTCTACCATCTCCTCGGCACCTTCGGCATCCCGTTTCTTCTCATACACCTGCCATACATATTAATGTGTGAGAAAGAGAGAAGGTATTAGAATATAACATCACTTTCTCATAAACTATTACTATTTTCACACAGGCACACACACACACACACTGGCAACATCTTGAGTATGATATCGTAGCTGGGCTTCATAAGCTTCACAAGTAATGCCTTCTTCAAAGCCACCATAGCTTATCATGTAAACCATTAGCTAAATACCCCAGTATAAGCTCCGCAGTGGGCCTAAAGACATTATAAACTCCATTCTCACGCAAGTCCTGTAGCACATTCTCTGCCTTATCTATCATCCCGTTCCTCATATACAAGTGTATCATAGCCGATGAAAGCCTTATATAGCTCTTCTTGGTCATCTCCATCTCGTCAGCGACTTTCTCGGCCATTCTAACCTTGCCCAGAGCCCCAAATGCATCTATAGCGTCTATATAACTGTCCACGGATATGCTTTCCTGTGCCCTTATGTGGTTCCACATTCTTATAACATCCGCAACCTTTCCCAGGTAACCCAGTATTACCATTGCATAGTTAGCAGCTGACCTCTTCAGTTTTAAGTCTTCCTCGAAAGCTCCAGCTGCCTTAAGAGCTTCCTCTGCGTTGTGTTCAAGGCCTTCTATCTTTCCCATGTTATCTCTCTGGCGCAGCAATGCAGTATATGCCGCAAGGTTTGGTTGAATATTTAGTGACATCATCTCCCTACAAGTAAAACTTCATCAAGTTATTGGCGTGTTGTATGGTGGTCAGAGTTAAATATAACTGCATGTTAACGGAGTTCATTATATATATTCACTATGCATACATGAAAATACATATAAATACACACATGCAAATTGCGGGTCATCGTATGTGTTTCAGTATTTTAATTCTGGATTTCCCTTAACTGCGTTATGACATTCATAACTATACAGAAATATCCTGTCATACACACATATATACATGTATGTATATATTATATATGCATACAGAAGTCCATCACATAAGTTCAACAAGTAAACAGGCGGTTAGTGTTGATCACACGTGATTAAATTAAGGATTGTATCAATATAAAGTGATGGATCTGCGCGCGCGTCCGCAAACACACACACACACCTGTAGAGATCAGCGGCTTTATCATGGACACCAATACGGAAATAAAGTCGCAACAGAGCAGCATAAGGTTCTACCGTGGAGATAGTGTACTTACGCAGCATATTCTCTGCTTTGCATGAGTTGTTTCGAAAGGCATACCCGGCAGCTAATGCGGCTTTCAGTCTTTCTGTTTGCAGCTCCGGTGGCACGTCATGAAATACCTGTTAAAACTTGTAAGCTTAAATCTTTTTAATAAAATATTCCATGTGTACAAATAGATATATATGCACAATGACACACACATTCATATACAGATCTGTGTGTATAAATATGTGAATAAATTAAGAGAATAGAACACCTGTTCTGCTCTTCGCAATGCATGTGCTTCGCATGCTACCCATACGTGTAGCCTATGTAGATGCTCGTTGAATTCCCCAAATGGTTTCTCCTCAGAAAGCCAATCCATAATCTGTAATACACATAATCATCAGATATTAAATAATACATAAAATTATAAAGAATTAAATAGTTGGACTTCAACATACATGCAGGCACGCATGCAGAGAGAGAGAACATGCATGTAAAATATTCTTTCTACCTTCAAAAGTAAAACATATATGCATATTGAGTATATACATAACCAGCTACGTCCGCTACGATGTGTTCACTGGTCAGTGATATATATTATTCTGTCCCTAGTAAAACAGTAACAAAAAAACTTACGCGCGCGCGTTCGTGCGTGTGTTCGTGCACACTAGTTAGTACTGAAGTTACTATTGATAATTAGGGATAGTATCTAGTATATGCACAACCCCTCATTTGAATATTAACAACGAACTTTTTAAAATGCTACATATTGATGCTCGTGTGCTTATACAGGGAGATACATACAAAAGAGTGTTTGTGTGTGTGTGTTGTGAACTTATATCCTGTACAGCACATATACACTAGAACAACTAGAGGAATTGTCTGTACATGGTTCTCGAAATGTTAAAGACTATATATAGCAAAATACACACACATGTACAGATCTGACGTGTATGTGTATAAACTACACACTTACAGAGAGAGCTTGTTTGAACCGCTTGAAAGTGCGAAGCTTTGCAATGACATAAAGAACGCCAGGGAACCCAAGATGCCTATCATGTTGTAACCACGACTTGACAACAGGTCCGATGTTGAGAGTAGTAGTGGAGGAAGAATTTCGTGCCATAGACGCTCAGCTTGACGACGTTGAGCAGAATTAACCACGATTATGTCATCAAAATCATCGTCCACGTCAATGTCGTCGTCCTCCTGCGTATCTTCCTTGGACGTAGCCTAACCATAATGATCCTGGTGTTGATGTTTAATTGAGTAATAATAAATAGTATCTTATAAAGATTTGTATGTGTGTGTGTGTGACACACATATATGTCTTGCATATATCTAGATGGTAAAGCAAAACCATAGCATCAGTTATGTTTGTCACATATGCGTTTCTATGTGTATGGATTTCATAGAATAACAAATATAGAAACAGTCGTACAATGAATATATACTCACATCAAATAATGCATTCAAACACACATACACACACACACACACATATCTCGAAGTGTCTATTGCACACACTTGAATAAACAAACACCCACATATGCGTATCTATAATTGTCGTGTGTGTATATGTAAGATGAATACCTACATTCTTGTATCGAACACGCAAGAACTCCCTTGAAGAAAACCTTGAAGCGAATTGTGGAATTAATTTGGACGACACACTGGGGAATTTGTGCCAAGTTGACGCTGATATTACTGATTGCAGTATAATGTAGGCGCTGCAAAGCATACATGTGTGTGTATCTGAGAGGGAAGAGTGAGATTGCGGATTACCTGCGCATCCTGGCGACCCTCGCAACAAGCGCCATAGCCACCAAGAACCCTAAACCAGCAGGGTTGTTACTAACAAGCACATGGTTCGAATCTCATCTAATATGTCTTGTATACTAGAAAATACGGGAGCGGTCGGGATGAAGAGAGAAGCGATGGCTGTGATCGAGAGATAGGAAGGGTGCAATTTCAAAAAACCCTTTGTTTTGGGCGGGAAAATCGTTTAGCAATTAGGGTTTATCAAGCATGCGGCAGAAGCTCGCAATGCAGAGGGGCACTGTGGATTTACCGGAGTCCATAATCGCATTAATCCTCTCCCGGACATCGCCCCGTGACGTGGCAAGGCTCGCTCTTGTGAACAGAGCTTTCCGAGATGCCTCCAGGAGTGACACCGTGTGGGAGAATATGCTCCCCACGGGCTACAGTAAGTACCTCAAGCACGCTTCTGTACAGATCTCTATCTGTTCGAAACGAGAGCTCTACCATCAGCTGTGTCAGCATATTTCTTTGGGAGATGAGTCCGAGGTTTCCTTCTTAATCTTTTAATTTAAACCAAGTAAGTTGTATTATTTATTTATTTAAATTTTGTTTCTGAGGTGATTTATTTACGAATATTCAGGGTATGTGGGTTGATCGAGGGAGTGGTACTGTTTGCCATAGCTTCTCTGCAAGGTCTTTGGCAGTAACCTGGGGGAGTACTACTGAGTACTGGGAGTGGTCTGCTATACCTGGTGCCAGGTGCTCAATATATAATTCATTGAAGCAATTATTCACTCATTAATGCAAATAAATGCAAGCGATAGTGTATATGCAACAATTTAATAGTGAGCCATACTGGGTTACTATACTCATTAGTTTAAAACAGCACATAAACTAAAGTCGTTTCTACTTTTATATATCGATCGCTTTCCCACACATTCTTTATAGACATGCATATATACATATAGGTAAGTATACATTGATAAACCAGTGTATGCACACACACAGACATACACACAATCAACCTGTAAGTTAAATCAGGTTTGAAGAAGTAGCACACCTGAAGATGGTATGCTGGCTGGAGCTTTCAGGAAACTGGAAAGTAAACCTGGCAGCGGGGAAGTACACAGTGTCATGGAGGCTCCAGCTTGACACGGACGCATTCGGATGGGAGAAGGAACCGGTTCGATTCAGCCTGGCGACACTGGATGGCAAGGTAACAAACTCCTCTTGCTACTTGATTGAGTCCGAGAGTAGCGAAGTCTCCAGCGACGACGACTCCGAGGAGGACGACGATCCCGTTCACATGGTTGCAAAGGCACGACCTGTGGATCGTAATTGGGTCGAGTATGACATTGGGGAGCTCTACGTGGAGGAGGAAGATCAGTCTCTGGAGGTATTCTTCTCCATGCAGGAGATTGCTAGTGGGACGTGGAAAGGTGGGTTGTTCATTGATGGGATTGTTATCCAGCCAAGCCATATACTCACTTAACTATTGTCTACATCTACATAAAACATTAATTAAATGGTGTTTGTCTTTGCTTCTTCTTGTTGGTGCCACCTTTTTAGGTATTCTGTTTCCTCTTTATATTTCTGTCTCCAAACTTGACTTAGGGTTTCCTCTTCTGCTTTCCGTCTTTGGTACCTAGTACGCTCCTGCCGTACCCATGCTTGCCTTAGTTCTGATGTATCAAAATACGTATTTTTAGGTTTATACGCGTCAGTAGATTCGTATGTATCCGGATTTCCCTGTCATAAGCTTCACGTTTAGTAAAACATGAAAGAGCTTCGTAAGCCTTACCGAGGACTTGAAAATTATGAACTGCGTTCGGATCGTTGCGGTTCTTATCTGGGTGAAGTAACAAAGCCTTACGCCTATATGCTTTTTTAATTTCCTCACCTTTGGCGTTCCTGGGTAATCCCAGCACCTGGTAGTAATCCATGCCCTAATTTAACCTAAATCTACCAGCATTATTAATATACTGTTTTTAAAAAATAACCTTTTCTTTAATTTAGCGTTGTTTACTATTATAGGATGTATTTGTACCATTGCATGCTGAGAATATCCATATATATTCCAGTGTACTATATGCATATGATTGTATTTGTCTTATACAAGTTGGATATCGCACGTGAACAATGTATAATATTTTCTTATATTATAAATTACTATAATGTATGTGGTACTTAAATAATTTCATTAAATTTTGAAATGACATCTCACGTAGGCACCGAAGAATATTCTCGGCCATGGCTACTTAAGAATTAACCCACGTAGGCACCGAACAAAATGGCTATGGTTTTAGGGTTTATCGAATGTAGTACCAAATTGACCTAAGCTTCGGGCCATGAAATGAGGAAACGCAAGGGAAAGCAGGTCGATCAGGTAGAGGAGTTCTTCAATCCGGCAGTCGGACCGAGCAAAAGAGCGCGCAGGAAGGAGGATCGTGGTAAACAGATGGTAATCCCCAGGCACCAGGAAAATCCGCGCGGTGAGCAGCTTGCGGCTGAATCTGCAATCTCCAAAAATGTGCGTGTTAATCAGCAAATACGTTATGAAAATCCGCAGGAACCAAGGCGTCGGCAGGCTGAACGAGTAGTTCCCAGGCGGCAGGAGATACAAGGTAATCAGCAGCCCGAACCTACAATCAAACCGCGCGGTAAGGAGCAAGCTGGATTCATCTCCAATCGGAACGGTACACGGCCCCAACCAAATGGGGCTAACTCTAATCCACAGGCAATCACGATAAGTGATGACGATCTGGAGGAAGCCTATTACGACCGGTGTGTTCATGGCTTGAGCATGGAATTCCCCAGAGCGACAATGCCATGTATACGGAGAGCTCTAAAGTGCCACGACAAGAAGCTCGAGCCTGCTTATAAAGCTCTCTACCACGAGTATCAACGTGCATTATCTAGAGAGCAGAATGAAACCATTCCCATTGACCCCCAAAAGGCAAGTGTGTGTGCGTGTGTCAAAGTTAACAGGTTGTTTGTTAGCAGGCAGATTGGCTGCCTCTGGAGGGATTCAGGCTGAACAAGTATGCTAGAGCGACTGCGGAACCGAAATGGCAGTCGTGTCCAACCTTCAATAGGGAATTTGCGGCTGTTAAGAGCAGGTTTTCTCAGTTAACAGATGCTGTTTCTCAAGATATAGAATGCGGTTGCTGCTTTACTGAATGCTCCTTTGAGAGACTTGTACAGGTACATAACGTGTGGAGAATGAGAGAGAGAGAGAGATGGCAATAAACTCTAACAATTGGTTTTGTAGTGTGCGGATGGTCATTTGTTTTGTTTTGATTGTCTCAAACGCCATGTAGAAGAGAGTACCTTTGGTGGAGGACAAGCATACACATATCTACCATGCATGGATACTGATGGATGCACAGAGCATTTCCCCTGGTCTGAGGTACTTTATAATCTATACATATTCAATGGAATCCTTGCATCATTTATTATCAGGTTTCAAGAGCACTCCCGGCTGACGTGCTAGCTAAGTATGAGAGAAGGTTAGCTGAGGATTCAGTTGCAAGGGCCAGACTTGAAGGCTTGGTAAGCCTCTATATAATCTATTGTTTGTATAATCATGTATGTATGTTTGTGCTTGTGTATGTCTGAAAGCGGTAAATTGATGCAGGTATATTGTCCGTTTTGTAATTTTCCTTGTGAAGTGGACCCAGGGTTTATAGTTTTGGATTGTCCAAATACAGAATGCAGGAAGGTACACACGTGCACACACACACAACACACACAAGAGGGTTATTAAAAATTGTGCAAAATTGACAGTCATCATGTCTGAAGTGCAAGGAGCCTAACCATTTACCTTTGCAATGCCACGAAGTGGAAAAAGTAAGTATCAGTGTTTTGTATTGCCTAATGTTATTTATGTTTGAATTTTCCAGAAATCAGAAACGTCCTTGAGACGGCATGTTGAGGAGGTTAGTAATTATATAATTAATACGTATATATAATTCACACACACACACACACACACACACATATATATATATATATATATATATATATATAGAGAGAGAGAGAGAAGAGAGAGAGAGAGAGAGAGAGACACACACACATAATTAGTTTTTTATGTGCTGTTTGCAGCTTATGACAAGGGCCATTATACGAGAGTGCATTGCATGTAAAGCAGAGTTGGTCAAACTGGATGGATGTAACAAGGTGCTTTTTCTTATTCAGCTATACTTGCCCATTTATTGTTCAATATTTGCAGATTACATGTAGGTGTGGACAAACAATGTGCTATGTATGCCGGACAGGAATTCCACCAAATTACACACATTTTTGCCAGGTGTGATCATTTTAATGTTTTTCATTTGTGTGTGTGTGTGTGTGTTTTGAAACACGTAAAGTTTGGATATATAACAGTATTGCTCATTAGTAGTGTATTTTCATATCCCAAAGATATTACGTTATATATCTCTTTAGTCATCAGTTGAGAACAATTTGTTTTTACCAGCATGTTCGGGAACCAGGAAAGAAGTGTAACCAGTGCAAATGCTGTGGACTTTGGGAACAGGTGAGGAAATACATGTAGTTTATATATACATATAGACATGCATTTATGTGTGTGCCTGGGTTGTCCGTTTAGTTTAAGAAGCTTCTTTACGACACACACACATATATAGATAGATACATATGTCGTGTCTGTGTGTGCGGAAATTCATGCTACATGTCTGTAGAGAGCTGCATATATTTGTGTGTGTATTATGCATATAGGCTGAATACTTTTGTTGTTATACAGGAGGAATCGGATGCAGTGGTACAAAAGGCAAAGGAAGCAGCAATGCAAGAGGCTGCAAGAAAGGAGCCGGGGATTGTCAACCGTAAGATTGGTCCAGAGGAGCAGCAACAGCAGCAGCAGCAGCCACCGGAGCCAAGATATAACCATCGTCGTCGTGGTGGTCGTCGTGCTATTCCGCCGCCAGTGGGGCATCATGTTATGTACCCCAATCCATTTTTGAGGTTCGCTTAGGTAGAACTTTGAGGCATATTTAAAGTTACTTTAAAAATGGGAAAATACTTAATAGTCTGGGATGTATATACTTTAAATTTAAGGAAATATGGAAAATGACCCATGCATATGAACTACACATAATAGAATTAACTTGGGCGTCAGTAAATAAACATGTGTAATTAAAAATTTCTCATATTTTGTAATATACAAAGTTGTTAGAACATTAATTTTTTCACTTATAATGGTTATATTGGTTTTGTTTCTTATAATAAATATAAATAAAACTCTAAAGTAAGTTTTATATAATACATATAACTAATCTTAAAAATATTTATGTTGATTACTTGAAGAATTATTTCATAAGTGTATTTAGGATGAATTAATAAAGATAATAAGTATTTATTTAAAAGACGTCACATATTTAGAATGAATTAATAAAGATAATAAGTATTTATTTAAAAGACGTCACATATTTAGAATGAATTAATAAGATAATAAATAATGACTTTAATTTTTTTTTTATATGGAATTAGAGTATAAAGTTGATAACACTCACTTTAGATGGTTATAATATAACAATGGAATAAAAGATTTAATATTTAAGGGAAAAATACAATTAAAAAAAAAAATTCAACACAAATGAAAACTAAATTTCTAAGGTTGAAATTAATTTATACAATTTATTATATTAACGATTGAAAGATTTTCATAATAGAATATATAAAAGATTTGTAATTCTTATGTTTGTACTTAAAAATAATAGAAAAACTACTTAAAGAAATGATATAACCATTTAAAATAAATTACACATTAAATTAAGATCTAATTTGTGAATAAACACACTTTTGTACTTCAAAAAAATGCCAATAATTTTTAATGATAACAAATAAAGAATTCTCATAAGAAATTAAAAAACACTTATCTTAGTAAATATTTGATATTAATTATAAAATTTTAATAATTTCTTAACTTCTCAATTAATTATTTCATTCATAAAATACTATAATATAGTTTCAATACAAAAAACTGACACAAATTATATATACGTAACATAGTTAACTTAAGTAGAATCATAATAAAAAAATTGATATAATTTATCATAAAAAGTTATAATATATTTTAAAAAAATTTAATCATAAGATAAATTTTAATATAAATAACTGACCAAATTTCTTTAACAAATGTAAAATCATTATAAATTAGTATATCTAATTAATAATTAATGTGTTAAACAAATATTTTTATCTTTACATTTTTAAAGTTGTTTTAATCTTAAACATACTTTAAAAATATTAATGATTTTAATAGTAATTTTACTTGTTATTGTGGTGATATTCTCAATTATGTAAATATTTAATATTAATGCATTTATTTTCAATTAATGTGTTGATGCCGTTAATAATAATTGCAATTATAAAGAATTAACAAGCCAAAAAATAAAGTACAATATTGATAAAATATATAAAAATTAAGGAGATGAACATTAAATTTAACATTTAAACATTATTAAAAAGAATAAGTGTTTATAAATAAGACAAAGTGAAAGTAATCATTGATGGTTATTCATTTATTATTATTTGTTTTTAATGTTATTTTGATGAGACTCATTACAATTTATAAGAACATCCCAAATAATAAACAATTATAATTTATTAAAATTGAAAAATCATTTTAATTATGATTTAACAAATCGTGAATCATGAGAAAAATCATATATCATATTTATTTAATTATTATGCTAGTGATTAAATAAAATAATTTATTAGAGATTATAATAGCTAATATCAAACGCATCTTCTTAGTGTTAATATGATCAATAATGACTCTTTATGTTTTTAAGAATTTAATTTAATTACAAATATTATAATATTAACTTAAATAAGATATTGAATACATTTTAATAAAAGTCTAAATAAGTAATTGCGTCGTGTAATTAGAGCTTTTAAAAGTTTGAAATATTTATTTAAATTATTAATTGGTATAAAAAATTTAGGACAAATTCGATAATATGTATTAATAAAAAACTTGTTATAACATAAATCCTTTATTTTTTGTAAATTCATAATAATTAAGATAAGATACAATAAAGATTCCTATTTTACTTGAGTTTTTATCAGAACAAATGTTATATTAACCTTTGTAAATGAATTTTATAATGACTTTATGTTATGTTTTTTTTTAAAGTTTTTAATTTAAATTTTATTTAAATGTTGTATAATGTTTACTTACATACGTAAATCAAAAAGGAAAAAAAACATTTATGCTTTAAATATAAAATTACAATGAAAGTTTCTTGAGTTTTTATATTAATAAAATTAAGAAACTGAAAAAACTATATTTCTATAGTGCAAAACCACAAACTTATATGTTATTTTTATATCAATTAAGTCATAATATTACTAGTTCATAGTCCTTAAATTTAATATTAATTACTTTTATGAGTTAATCCTGTATTAATCTTTAATAACAACTTTTGTATTATTCAATTAATCTTATGGTAAAAATGGCTTCTTTGTACTATTCAATATTAAATTTAAATATGAACGTTTTTACTTATGACCACATACATACATAAACAAACACAAGTGCACCATATTAAAAGTTAAATATAAGATTAATTCATGGTATTTAATGAAAATTTAGGTTGGTGTTTTTTATGATTTTTTGTGTTTGAGATAATTGTTAATGGTGATTTAATAATTTATGAAATGCATTCATACAATAACTAAGAATGTCATCATAATAAAAAATCAAAAATAATATAATTTATATTATTAACGTACTTCTTCAATTTTGATTATATGTACTTAATAATTCACTTGTTTTTTCATGTTAATTAGTAAAAAAAAATGACATTATGCTTTAGTAAAAATGGAATCACTTCTTTCTTATATCTTATTATGTAACACATTAACATATAAAGAATATCATAAATATAATAAATAAGAAAATAAAATTTTGACTTTATTAATTTTTATAGGAACTTTATAATAATTACTTTTATAATTAATTTAATAAAGTAAGACACAAAATTTAATGCTTACTTTATTAAAAAAAAACTTAACTAAAATATCGAACTGGACATTAATATATATCACATGAAATGGTATTATCTAAAGTGAAGTATTTATATGAAGTTTTAATTTAAAGTTTTTGAAATTATGTTTTTTAAAACTTATAAACTTTTGAATGTTAAAAACTTAATATTTAAACATTAAAAACTCTTAAAAATATAATAAAGTTTTCAAGCACATTTTTTCTAAAAAATAAAAAAACTACACTTCTAAACTTTTTTTAATAATCATGATATTAATAATATTGGTAATAATAGTGATATTAATACTAATAATTTCATAAATAAAATCAAGTTATAATTTTTACTAAATAACTAATTCTTTTAAAACAGAGCGAGATAACACACATTATATATTCAAAATAAATACCTTAAATTTAAGATGGATGGTTTTACCTATACGTAATGATGGCACATAAGAATATATAATCTAATTTTTATAATGTTAATTGAATGAAAAATTAGGGATTTTTATTTCATGATGTAAGATATTGAGAGGATTTATCAGGGTAAATTGAAGTGTACTTAAAAACACATTATACCAAGATAAAAAACATTAAGTTCTAAGTTACTAAACCAACACACCAAATAATATCGTGAGTAATATAAGCATTTGATACATGTTTGAACATGTATTATATACTTGAACCACCCATGTTTTATTTATGCATAAGCAATCCTTAAAGAAGTACATGGTTATTGTATAAAACCAAAACATAAAACAAATTATAAGAAACCTTAATTAACATGATACTAGACAATACTGAATAATGGAATAAGTAAATAATGTGTTATTAGATAGTCTAATAAGTGATGACATGGTATTTAATAATTTAATAAGTGATTGGTAATGGATAATTTAATAAATAAAATAATTAATGGTATTAGAAATTAAAATAAGTAAGAATGTGATAATTAAATGACTAATGGTGTTAGAAAGTACAATAATGCAATAAGTAAACAATGTGATATTAAATATAAGTCATGACATAGCATTTGATAATTTAATAATAAGTAATAATGTAATATTGGATAATGACATTGTATTAAAATATGGTATTTAATAATTTAAATAAGTAAAAGATATGGTATTATTAGATATTTCAATAAGTAAATGATGTAGTACTAAATAATTTATAAATAATAACATGGTATTGCATAGTTCAATAAGTAATGACATGGTATTGACACATAAATGACGTGGTACTTCCTAATTAATAAGTTATAAATAATAAATATAATTAAATAGTTTAATAAGTAATGATATGATATTAACTAATACGATAAATAATAAAATAATGCTAGATAAATCAAGTAAATGACATAATTCATAAAGAATTATAACATTTTTATTAACACTTATATATATATATATATATATATATATATATATATATATATATATAGAAGTATACATACGTATATACATAATATATACATACATATATAGATACACACACATACATACATACGTACTAGAACCTAATACAAACCTCTTAATTCCTCATATGGACATCAATCAAAGGCCTCGACACGGACAAAAAAGAATAACACCCACACACAACACACAAACACACACCAAACAAATAAATCTTCAGAAACGTATCTCCGTATTCCCGCTACTCAAAAAATGATCACAACCTACATATATCAATCACCACAACGTCACACAGAGGTATATATACAAACTGAGTTCAATATAGTTTTGTATATAGTTATAAATATACGATAATGATAAATCATGTATATAATTTAGTGACACGCACACACACACACACACCTTTTAATGATCAAGCGGCGTAAGCCTGCACCATTGAGACTGTAGCAACAGGGGCATTGTATGCGACGTCTTCATCCCTTTGAGCTGGTAAACTTTGCTCCAGTTTAGGAAGCTCATCTTCAGCCGTGACCGGTGCACGTATTGCCATCATCAATCCTGTATCGATCTGAGTTGGAAAGTCAGTAATATGTTATACACGTTACACATACGCACAACCTGTGGTGTTTTTTCCGTGTAATCACCGGTTTCTCCTTCATCTATCTCATCTTCATCATCGAGAGAGCTAGCAGCACGGATTGCCATCATTACATCTTCCTTGTTCATCTATAGCAGATATAGTTAGTACGCAGGGAAGTCTTAAACACAATTTAAAAATACTCCATGATTTATCGGTCATAAGTTCTAATATAATTAATTTAATTTACAGTGTATTTATTTTTATTTACCAAGTGAAATACATATACAAAAGTGTAATCTATATACATTACAGAATGTGATTGTCTATTAAGCGCACCGTACCTCAATGTTATCCATTGGTGTTGTCTTGTCATCACCAGTCTCATCTTCATCAGGAGAAGTCGGAGCGCGAATTTTCACTGCTCTATCTGCTGTATTTACCTGAGCATATGCAGGTGAGATCAATATCAATATATGACACGCACGCATGCCCAAGACCAACCTCAGTGTTATCCATTGGTGCTTCGTCTTCATCATGCAAACTAGGAGCATGGATTGCCATAACACCGTTTTCCATGTTTCCCTAACGATATAAAGTCAGATTACTGTATTGACATAAATTATCACTCACGCACCTCAGCAGTAGGCTTCTGATCTCCATCTTCGGTACGAACCTGCAGGTTTGACATTAAATGTAGGCCCGAGAGAGAGCGAGATAGAGAGAAAACCTCATGATCTGCTGTCGAGTTGAGACACTTCAAACCACTATGATCGCTGGAGAACCTAGCCTGTTCAACCACTCGCGTCTTATCAGCTCCTTTAGCCATTGATGGAACACTCCTCAATACCATGGTTCTCAATTTAGTGTTACTACTCTCTCTTCCCTGGACCTTGATGATTTAATGCCTGCACCGACTTTCTCTTGTTGTTGAACACTACTCTTGTTTCCCTTTCTGCTGAGCTCCGAGGCTGACGGACCAACCTGTGACCAGAATAAATACACATACATATACATACACATTAATTGTACTATAAAAGATATAATTTAGTCTCAACATAGCTGTCATATGCGTTTGTATGTATGTACGAATACTGACACAACACGCGTACGCACACACAAATTACGAGTACATGCCCATTTCTTCGACTTTTCAGTTGCTGGGAAGAAGAAGATACAGCGGCTTGAGGAACACGTGAATTCGTGCCTATTGAACTCGCTCTTTGAAAAGTTGGCAAGTATCTCGGTCTTGAGGTAGAGCCACCTAAGATTTAGTATTAGCATAAGCATGACACTAGATAAGCACTTTACGGTGTAATAACTAACAAGCATAAACATAATATAATGCCACAAAAGCAAACACATCAAGCTAAGGTAAGTAAGAAAGCCACCTGAACGTGGGGAAGCCGGAAGTGCATGAGCAGCAGCAATCTTCTTTTGCTGCCGTTGCATGCGAAGCTCTTCTAAACGCTTTCTTTCTTCTTCCTCCTGAAAAAAAGCAGTACATGTCACATTTCTTACCATTTACAATATGTATAACTTCAGGAAAACGTACCTTTGCTTTCTTTAACTCCACAAGTCCTGCTTTGAAAGCTCGTAGTTTCTCAGCACGTAGTCGAGCCTCAGCAAGTGGATCGTGTTTACTTCTCCTCGAATTTCTGGCAACCTCTGCTTTCCGTTTTTCTAATGTTTCTTCCATCGCTTTTAACCTTAACCAAAACATTAATAGTAAGCTAAAAGTTCGTGGAAACTTTTGAAACTAGTACATAATAGTTGAATAGTATTATAAGAGCTACCTTGCTTGTTTCTCAGCCTTCTTTGAGCTCTCCTCTTCTCTAAGCTTTGCATCTCGCTTCTCTCTGTATGTCTCATATAATCTCCCCTTCGTATCATTCAGCGACTGCGTATCGCTAACACTCTTCTGATCGTCCTGCTTCTCGTACTCGCTTGGATTCAAAAAGTATCTAAGGAAGGCAACTCGTCCTAAGAAACAACAGCATTACATTAGTACATGTCTGTTAATATAATACTTATATCAGCAACAACACACACACGCACCTTGTGTGGATTTGACAAAACAGCACCTTCGTCATCTCTGGAGTCCAAAGCAGTGGTTTCTGGCTCTTCACTACCGACCTCGTCAACCACCTCGTTTAAATTCTCCATTCGATGATCTTCACCTTCTTCAGGATTCCTGAGTATAGAAGTCTTAAATTGCTCCATTGCGAGGCTCCATCTTCGTAGGACGGGCTTCTGTGTATCTGTCCGTGTAATATCCGCTGACATTCGACGAATATCAGCATCCTTCTTCCTGCTCTCAAACATGGTTATCTTCTCCTGAACGCTCGACCTACGCCCAGAAACTTGTTCATTGTTATTTAGCTGCAAAAAAACCTCCGCATGCTTTCCTTCCTGATCATCAAATAGCCCCTCTTCAGGCCAGATATCAGTCTCACGTTTCTTCGTGTACAAATTTGCGTAATTCTCACATGCTTCCCTATAAACAATGAAGAGCAATAGCTTGATAAGTGTACATACATAATACATAAGAATGTAAAGAATGTGGTAATGTGCATTTTTTAAGCTCTACCGTATGTTAAATGTGTCAAACAAGTTCTTAGTTTATTTATCTAATAGTTTCGTATATCAATATGCCAGGTTGACATGTATCATGCACTAAATGCAACTTATTATATATATAAATAACATTTTAATATATCTGATGTGTGTGTGTGTGTGTGTCGAACTCACTGTAAACGGCAGGCACCAAAGCATTCTGCAAAACGTCTCAAGCTGGAAAGGTTTTCAGGAACAAATCCAGCAGCTGTGGCATTTGCAAAAGCCATCAATTGCTCCTTGTGCAGCATTGATCGTCGGAATTCCAGTGAACTGTCAAAATATGTAAGATACTTTTCATACAAACACACATTTATAGCATGTGTGCGTGTGTTTTATGCTATGTATGTGTATGACTTACTTCGTATTTAAATCTTCGTTCACATGGTTGCCAGAAAGAACCGCCTGCACGCCCAGTTTCAGAAATAAAATAGACTATCATATATGCACAGTGTATATATTCATATGCACAACCACTCACACGGCCACACATCGGACGTTCAATTACGTACACATTCATCAATGTATTTACGTGCTTGGAACACACACCCACACGCACGCACACACACACACGGATATATATGAGATGCATTCATCATGTATGTACCAACAGAGAACTACAAATATATCAAATACGATCAGACAGACTACCTGGGCATTATCGAGTAGTGAATCGCTTAATCCCCCTACGATAAAACAGAATAAGATTTATTTTACGTTCTACCAGTGCTTTACCTGTACTTGGAGAAGTTGCAGAAACTGGAGTTCCTAAACGAGCACCGTTCTACGTACAGAGGCAATGAATACAAGGATTCATTTAAATTTATATTTTCTTGGTCGACAGTTGAACACACACAAATATACATATACATCTGTGTGTGCTCTGTATGTAAAATATACCTCATGATTCCGAGCACTCAGTGTTTCTTCCAAATGTGCCAACTCATTCTCCACAACGCAGGCATGCTCAAGCAGCTCCGGAGCGTTAACGTATTTTATAAACCTGAAAAGTCACTTTTACCCACTAGCCATTGATATACCAATATTTCGGCCATTACTCAAAAATCAAGTTATAATATTCTTGATGGTATATCGCGTACCTTTCTATGGTACCTTTAGTAAACCAGGATATCGAATCATCTGCAGTTGTCTCCAGCTTAATTGAATTGCCACCATCGTCAATCTGATCAAGTCCCTTGATATGCATTAACAAAGGTTCTACAGAACCAGAAGATAGCATCTCGGTTTCACCACCCGCACAAACCATGAGCTCCCACCTAAAACAAGTACAAAATGAAAATCACTTATATACATACATGAATCTTATATTTGTGTGTATGTATTTGAGTGCGTATGCATTTCACACCTAGTACGTGTCGGAGCGAGCTCAAACCAGCATAATCAAGCGGCGTATCCGGCTTCATCCTGTTGATTAGGAACTATCAGGTGCTTGAGATTCACTGGTCGATCGCAAAATCTTCGAACTGTAAATCGATCATAAACTCCGCTTTCTGCAACAAGTAGTAATCCGCACAACATTCAAGGAATGCGCTACAACATATACAATCGATTAAACTCTGTGCATTGGAGAAGCTTAGAGTCGGTCGATCGAAATGTAGCAAAATCAGAGAAAATGTAGTGCGGAATGACGATCGGCTTATTGAGGAACAAAAATTCCCGAAAACATTCTAAGAACGGTGCCTACAAAATGTAGCGAAATCGGAGAAAATGCGCCTACACATCCATAGTCGATCAAAAACCCTACCTTTGAGCAGCTCCGGCTGTCGATTGACGATCGAATACCCTATCAAGGGATTACTTGCGATCGTTCAGCTGCCTGAAATCCGCAAGAACATCCATACCGCATCTTGAATCGATCAAACTTCTACCTGAAACAAAAGCGCCGATCGATCAATCTAACAGCTGCCTCTCATAAATCGCAGTGATCGAGGACATGCCTTGGATGAGGTCCCTTGTTAGGAAGAAGGAAAGGAGGAAGTGGGCATCCCGGCCACAGCCCTGCACAGTTTATTACTGCGAGTGGAAAAAACTTGCTTCGCCCCGTCTATCGTGGATGGATACCCGCCGTCTGATTTGCACGGTTTTAGGCGTAGATTAAGATAGAAAATTGCCTTAATTAATGACATACACTAAAAACAGGACAGGAAATTTAAATTAATATTGATTACAAAATATGTATTTATTAAAAATTAAATTCTAGAAAACAATATTAAAACTTAAAAATTGACCTATTTACATAATTCAGAAGTGTACAATTAATCAGGCGGATTAGAAATAATCCCTCACTCAATAATTCCTATAGTTATCCATATCCATGTATTGTGATGGCTGCAACAACAGAATAAGAAAGAAATCAGAGCATATATTCTACTCGTACACCTGTGCAATTACAATAATAGAAAGAAATTACACAGGTGTAAACGTGTGTAGGTGTAGAATATATGCAAATAACTCACGCACTGATGTATGCATGTGTAGAGTCGTATTACAGTTAACTTACCGCTTGTCCGTAAGGCTGGGCACCATACGGAGCTTGGGGAACCGGCATTTGATTAGGAGCAACTCTGCAAATACATTACTTTTTGTGTAATTCATTAATAATAAATAAATTTTACCTTTTAGAGTTTATTCAACATATATATCCTATAAATTCTACACACGTATGTTTTACCCGTACTGTCCACGTCCACCAGCCCGTGGAGGATATGCCTGGGGATATCCTCCCATAGGCGGATATCCGCCAGCGCGCGGTGCACCGTACGCACCTGGCGGCTGCTGTATTGGCCCGTTTCCGTACCCGTTAGCCTGTTGTCCCCTGTTCTGGTTATAGCCACCTGGTCGACCGCCTTGTGGATGCCGGTTTTGGCCACGTCCGCCTCCTCCATACGGCCCGGGCGGGTGCGGTTGACGTATCTGTTGTACGGCCGGCTGCACCGGAGGCCTGTTATGGTTGTACTGTGCGTTCGTCTTCTGCCTTTTTGCTAAGTCTTCCTGCTTCTGCCTCTCCTGTTGCCTCCTCTTCTTTGTTTGATACTCGTGTGATGACTCGTAACGTGGTAAACTGCAATATAATGGGCGAGTATAAATAATGGCCGTATAAATAGCATAACTGGGCATGAAAATCTATCTATAAAACCGTTAATCCTACAAAAGTATATAATATACAGACCACAGATGCTTTTCCTTTTAATAAGGTTACATACATGCTCGGATCGCAAGGAAGAGGATCCGTCCAGAAGTATTCTGCATCCAGAGCCTCCTTCGCTTGTATCCTCTGAATACAGGGGTAAGTACATAAATACATATAGCATATACACAAGCATATACATGTATATAGTAAAACTGTACCTGATTAGGGTCCAAAGTAAGCATTCGTTCCACCAGATCCAAAGCATAACGATCAAACCTAACACAATGCATTTCAATATTGATATGATATAGGCGACAATATTGTTTAATAAAAAAATTAACATAAGCTTACGATTTGAAGACGTCTTTCACCCGACGTTTGACGTACGAACTTGGTTTATTCTTTTGGTACCAAGGCAGCTTAGAAACCCCGGGCCAAACTTGATCCTCCGGAGTTCCACAGAGGTCGCATATCTTCTGTAGTTGGTCTTGCTGTAAACAACACAATAAGCTTAGTGAACTAACTAATCATATATATATATATATATATATATATATATTATATATATATATATCACTTAATGAGAACATAAACAAGCTTACCTCATTCTTTCCAGTTAATATCGGCTTTCCAAAAAGAAGCTCTGCAAAAATGCAACCCACGGACCACATGTCTACAGCTGGTCCATACTTTGTAGAGCCGAGTAATAATTCGGGTGGTCTACAGCAGAAATGAGTGAAGGATAAAAAACGTATGTATTTTCATAAGGAGTCAGGTACCTGTACCACAATGTTATAACCCGGTTAGTCAGCATAGCATTCTGGTCACTTGAAAAAGATCGAGCAAGACCAAAATCGGCCAGCTTTAAAATGCCATCATTGTTAATCAGAAGATTTGATCCTGCAATACATACACTTTGAAGATATATATTATGCGTATATAACCAATACCTTTAATATCTCGATGAAGTACTTGATTTACGTGACAATAGTGCAGACCAGTCAAGAGCTGCTTCATGTAACACTGCATCAAAATGATAAACAGTTAAGCGGTTAAACAAACATATGTACAAACCTTTATTTGCGGAACACTGAATCGGATGCCAGGACGGTCCGCAAGACCAGTAAGATCATGGTCCATATACTCAAAAACCATGTAAATACTACCCTTATAAATATTCCCATCTGGAGAAGGCGGCTTTCTGTACATCAAATGGTCAGATATGTATATATACATAAATATGTGTGTACTCACCTCCGTTTGGTACCTCCTTCTGGTCATCTTTCTCGGGACCTATAAGAATTTGATTAGTATACACTAAATACTTAAGTCATCTAAAGACCCACCTGTGGAAGTGACAATCTCCTTCAATTTGATCACGTTATCATGCCGCAGCTTCTTTAAAATCTTGATTTCCCGAATCGCAGTAATAGGAAACTGGAAATCAAATACACAATTAGACAAATCGAATGTATATATTGCAATATACAACTTACCCCTTCTTTTTCGTTGTCCATTCTGACCTTCTTGAGGGCAACAATCTCACCTGTACCTTTCTCTCTTGCCATGTACACTTGCCTAAAGCACACGATTAGGGCGAATTAACCCCTCTCTAGAATTTGGACTTACCCGTAAGTTCCTTCACCGATCTGCTCCAGCTTCTGGAAGCAATCGATACTGCGGGAACCCCATGACGGCTGCTCGCAGAGATTGAGCTGATCCGCAGCGGCTTGCCTCGCCATTCTTCCCCTTTGTGTTTTGCCCTAGGACTATTTAGGGCTTTGACATTTCCTTCATCTGACATGGACGGTACCTTTTTACGCGTGTCAGCGGTCAATTGAATAACGGTAATATAATTTTTAATTAAACCGGATCTTAGCATGTGTTTATTTTAATATACTGCAACAGCAGTGGGACAGAAGGTAATGGTGAACTCCGAACCCCCAGTGCAGCGGAGAGAGGCATTGACATCATCAAACAGGTAAGTCTTTGAAGCCGGGCAGCACTCTTTAAAGAAGGAGGAGAACTGGTTAGGATGGCACTTATCCGGCCCGGCAAACTCCCCTCTGCAGCAAAACACGTCTGATCCAAAAGCCAGACACGGACTGCTGCACGCAACAACCCTTCCCTGCGAGCTCCAGAAGAGTAGCTCAGACGGGCACCTCGAGTTCAAGTCACAGGTGCAACCAGCCGGTACGCACCGCCGGTCGCTCGAGGTAACCCGGATTTCCAGGTTGTAACCTTCCACAAGCGATACACTGTACTCATCAGATTTCTCCTGATGAAGATTGAACTCCACATATGCCGCCGGTGGAGAAAATGTCGTGTTGCATGCTACCTTACCGTCACAATCGCCTGCATATCATACATATATGAAGAAACGTGGTGTATGTGTATGTTATGTTATCATCTCACCTGTTCACAACAGCCAGTTCCAAGTACGGTATCGAAAATGCAGTTGGTACGGCCCCAAATGATGCCCGACCAACGAGGGGATGTGTGTATGTCAAAGAGCTGCCATGGATCTAGACGGACACCTCCATCTCCTAGCTGCGGATGGCCTGGTTTAGGTATCCATGCTGGCCAGACCACAAAGGGACACGCGTTGTATAAACGAATCCTTGTACCTCGTACTCCTGCATATGTATAGCTATATATATGTCAAATATATAAGTATCTTTGTACCTGTAAGCATCGAAACTAGTAGCAGAAGAGAACCCAAAGAACAGAACCTCATCTTGGGAAACAACAACAAGAGTTTCCATGTACACATATATATATAATCTATGTATATGCATGTGTACATGTACAAATGATGTTGTTGATTCCATAAGTTTCTGACAAAAGTATATTCAAGTTGTATATATGTAAATACACGCGCACACGCACACACACACACACACACACACACACGTATGCATATTCGTCCGACAAAGTGAAAGGAAAAGATGCATGGCACGGCCGGAGAGTGTAACCCAAGTAAAGTTGCTACCTGGAACCAACAAACCTTCACGTAACCTCAACCTAGTACAACCATCTTGATATATAAGCCAAGTGTTAAACCATTGTCTTCTGCAAAATGGCACTCGGCAATCGCAACATATTCTTCTCTAGTCTTGTCTTCACTATCCTTGCAATCTCTGGTATAAGCTTGCAAAAGAGTATGATAAATAACAATAATAAAATATCGTCATTACTAACCATTTTGTGTGCCTGTAGGAAATACCGAAGGTCGAAGATACCGTATTACAATTCAAAACAGCTGTCCGTATCCTGTGTGGCCAGCGTGGATAACAACCGGGGCCGGCCGTAAGGAGCCAGTGTGTCCCGGTGGAACCTTTCTCAACGAGTCGATGACCTACAAGATATACCCATCCACAGTATGGAACGCCACTTTCTGGGCGAGAACCGGCTGCAGCTTCAACTCGAGTACAATGCACGGTAACTGCTCCACGGGAAACTGCAATGGTAGTTACGGTTGCAAGACGCTGGGTAAGGGCCAATCACAACTGCTGAGTTTGTGTTTGACAATGGAAACCCGATAAACCAAGTGAGCTACCGCGTCTCCCCCTCAAAGGGTTCAATGTGCCGATACAAATCTCCACAAATATGCCCAAAACACCTGCAAAACTCTGGATTGTCCATGTGACGTGAAGCAGTCCTGCATGCAAGACCTCGACTACACTGTCGGGTCGGAAGTAGTCGGGTGCCTTAGCCCATGTGAGAAGTTCAACACCGACGAGTTTTGCTGCAGAGGCAACTATAGTGGCCCGGCATGTGCCGCTATAATAGTACTCCAGCAATTTCAAGTCTCTGTGCAACAAAGCAGTCACATTCCCAAATGACTTTAACAACGGAACACAGATCAGCTGCAGTGTCATGGCTGAGTACACAATAACTTTCTGTCCCGAAACCGAGGCGGAGGTGACCGTCGGACGAGCTACAATGTGAGCTATGTGTAGTGGTGAATTCTAAGGAATAAAAATCTGCCCGCTAATATATAATCCGTTATTTATTGTGAAAAAATCAGTAGTAACGTGAGCAGTAAACGAAGTGAGTATTACCGAATGTAAACTGTAAAATACTTCCTCATTCAGAGGCTTCATCGTCAGTAAACTGAAGTTTCTCCTCTGAGTCACCTGTAGATAATTATTGTATACATAAACTATGTACACACACGTTGTTTGTTATAGCTTACACTTCTGACGTTTGGAGGCCTGGTGTATGTCTCCGTTAGAAGTCTTCCGTTTACTATCATCTTCAGATAATGGCTCCAAAGATTCGTGTGGATATTCCCCACTTGCTTGACTCATGAGCTTTTCCATCATAGCCGTTGCTCTATAAATCAAAACCAAACAAATTGAGAAACGCGTTCATTAGATTAAAAAAAAATAACCTGCCTTTCCATCTTCTCTTTACAAAGTAAGTAATGCGTGAAAGCATGTTCCAACTGCTGACACCTGTTTATCAATCTTACTTATTATGAAGTTATTGATTATCAAACAATTAATGACTAAATCTTACCTTTTCTCGGCCTGTCTTGCACTGGCCTCCTTGGATTCCAACTCAGCAACTCTTGCTGTCAACCTGGTTACTTCCTCCCGTGCGGTTTGTAACGATGCCTGTGTACAATCCGTATTAAATATTACCAAATTTATACTTAAAATACTATATATTTATCATCTATATTAACACACCTGCGTTTGCTTCTCCTTCTTATCTAACTTATGTACATCCTCCTTAGCCTTTTGTAACTGCAACAGTGTACATCATATCACACAAGTTAAAAAGCTTTAAACAAGAATATACCTCTTTCATAAGGGAATCTGACTGCACCTCTTTGCCATCAACTTCTGGCCTTGCTTCGGAGAGTTCACTTCCTTTCTTAGTCTCCCCTTCTCTGAAAATCAAAATCTTAGTATAGTACACTATATAATATATACACATAAGTACTTACATTGATACTTTCTGTGCATTTGACCTTGGAGAAAAGTGATATCTTGATGGTGATTTCCTTGGCTGCACTTCATGGCCTAAACGAAATCTTTATATCATCGTATATACGACATACGGGTACATACACGTATAAGCAATATACGGTAGTATAATATTTAGAACAGTAAAGACACTGCAGAAACTTAGTGATAATAGAGGATTAGTCTCATAAATAACTTGAGGGACCACGGATGTAAGAATAGCAGCACAGTAAAAGATGAATCCAGATAATATCAAATAGTATAAGTAATAAATCATGGTTCAATATAAAACTATAAACCCATATAAATTAATAATCCTGTGATCATAAACCATGTCAATCATGAATATAATTATTCCGATATATAGTTAAAGCGCGTTAGAAATTACCTGGATCGTTGGACGGCCTTCGTCAAACGCACGTGCTCGTTGAACAGGGGAATACCGACTGTGTTTTTCTTCGCGGTAATGCCTGTCTTCCCGCCGATGAGACCTAGAACTGTGGCGATCCTCATCACCACTGTAGCTTTTCCGGTCGTCATAGTGAGCGCCAGAAGGAGCCCTCCGGAGCTCATCCTGACCGTGTGCAAACGAGCACGAATGCCTGTGGCAATTCCCTCTCTGGTAGAGCATACACAGCTTCGTCTTGTACAATTCGCGAGACATGGCCGAGGAATTCTATACGGAAATCAAAACGACAGTAGCCTTCCTGAGCAACGGGAAAACCAAAGGAGTTCAACCCCTAACTGTGGTGATTAGGTTAAGGATTTGACTTTTTCTCAAACCTAGAAAAAACAGAGATATTATACTTGGAATATTCTTCCCCTTTTGTGTCCGAGGGATATTCTTGAGTTTACTTCGAATATGCTTCGTCATTTTGAAGTCAATGTCCTGCTACAGTGTTAACGGTACAATGACTTAGGGTTCTGTAGACATGGCGTCTTATGAGGAGGAACGGCGACGCAGGGTTGAGGAGAACAGAAAGCGGCTACGGGTAATATCTGTGTAATTCTGCGTGTGCCCGTGCGTGCGTGCGTGTGTGTGTGTGTGCGTGTGTTTTTCTCAGCACAAACACAATATATATATTTATAAATTTATGTGT